>CM045000.1:20936240-21403740 GCA_024542945.1 allo-octoploid hybrid of Carassius auratus x Cyprinus carpio | reverse complement strand
CCTAAAACTACTAGAAAATGGGAAAACTTTTGATTTAATCAGCACCATGTATAAAAACAATACATGTGCTGTAAAAATTGGAAATAAACGAACAGAATTTTTCTCCCAACAACGAGGAGTCAGACAAGGTTGTCCACTGAGCCCCACTCTATTTAACATATATATAAACGAATTAGCCAAAGCCTTAAATAATTCTACTGCCCCCGGCCCAACCCTGACAGAATCAGAAGTTAAATGTCTCCTCTTCGCAGATGATTTAGTCATTCTGTCAAAAACAAAAGAGGGACTACAGCAGCTCCTCGACGTCGTAGAGACATTCAGTCATACGTGGGCTCTCAAAATTAACCTCGCAAAAACTAAAATAATGATTTTTCAAAATAGATCCAGATGTAGGGAAAATAAATACATCTTTCGAGCAGGAAACCAAGTCCTCCAACACACCCAGGAATACACATATCTGGGATTAAAACTGAGTTCAACAGGGAACTTTAATCTGGCTGTGAATGAACTGAAGGCAAAAGCACTGAGAGTCTTCTACATGATTAAAAATACTATTCGACATGAAATTCCAATTCAAACCTGGCTAAAAATCCTAAAAGCAATAATTGAACCAATTGCTCTGTATGGCAGCGAGATATGGGGACCTCTAAAAACCCAAGATTTCTCTAAATGGGAAAAAGAGGAAATCGAAACTCTGCATACACAAATTTGTAAAAACATCCTAAAAGTAAACAGAGCAACACCAAACAACTCATGCAGAGCTGAATTAGGACAATACCCCTTATTGATCAGTATCCAGAAAAGAGCTGTGAAGTTCTACCAGCACCTGAAGTGCAGCGAGCCGAGCTCATACCAGGCTGAAGCCTTGCGGTGTCAGGAGCAGAACCGGCACCGGAGCGCACTCTCACAGCTGATGCTCAAACTACAGCCAGACCAGCACAGCACTATCTGGCCAAACCAAATTATAAAATTACAAAAACAAAATTACATCACCTATTGGAAAGATGCTACTAAATCACAAAAGAAGATGGAACTCTATTTAAAGCTGAAGAGAGATTATAAACCAGCAGAATACCTGAGCTGTGTGAAAGAGCATAAATTGAGAAAGACCCTAAGCAGATATAGACTGAGTGATCACCGTCTGGCTGTAGAGAGAGGACGGCACAGGCAGAGAGAGCAGAGACTGAGAGAGAGAGAGTGTGTGTGTGAGAGAGAGAGAGAGAGTCAGCGTCTGGCTGTAGAGAGAGGACGGCACAGGCAGAGATGGCAGCCGAGAGAGCAGAGACTGTGTTCACTGTGCTCTCAGAGAGAGCTGGAGACAGAAGAACACTTCCTCATTCACTGTGATCACTATCATAGCATTAGATCACACTATTTCACCAGATTCCAACAACTAGAACCACATTTTATGGTATTACCAAATTCAGAGAAATTAAATCATATTTTGGGAGAAAACTCTATCTCAATCACAACAGCAGCAAAGTATGTAACAGCCTGCCACAAACTACGAGAGTCAGCCAGTGGACAAAACTAAAGTCTGAATGTTGAGACAAATACACACAAGTGTGTTTTTTATTTTTTATTTTGATTTTAATTAGTTGTTATTTTTATTTATTGATTTATAAATGTATTGATGCATTTGTTTACTGATTGATTTTATTGATTATTTGTTCACTGCCTATGTAATGGCCAATGCTTTGGCAATACTGTACAAGTCATGCCAATAAAGCTCAATTGAATTGAATTGAATTGAATTGAGAGACTTTTTTTGACTTTTAAAACTCTTTTAATCAAACAACTACTTTAAAAACATTCTTTACAATTCACCAATTAAACAATAACTCTCCAAGCTCATCTCTCATCACAAGAGCATTTTTCACACTCCACCTCGCATCAAAAAAGTGCATATTATTTGATGATTTACAATATGCATATTCCACAAAAACCCGACCCTCTACAAGAGATCTTAACATTCCAAGCAAATCAGCATCTCTCCCTTCATTCTTACATCCATGGGACTTTAAAATAGCCAACTTTGCCTGTCCCACTAGAAAATTACCAAGTGTACACTGTGCTTTCCATTCTTTCTTATACTTCACACCCAAAATGAACATATTTTTTGTGAACATAAAACCAAGTTTAGTAAATATTTTGTCCAACAATTCAAACAAAGGAATTAATCTTAAACAATCACAAAAAAAATGAAAAACAGTATCAATATCAATATTGCAAAAAGGGCATGTAGATAAAACCATCCCATTAAATTTTGACACAAAATTATTTGTTGCCACAGCACAATGGAGTACTCTCCATTGGAGGTCCCCAGACCTCTTAGGAATAGGGGGCTTATACAAACACCTCCATGCTGGAGTTATTTCTGAAGAAATCGATAGATATTCTCTCCATTTAGTATCAACACGTCTTTTCAGTTGAGTAGAAAACAGGGATTTCACACACATACAATACAATATCTTTTTATCAGCATTGTGAAACAAAACATCTTCAAATCCTTTCAATAAAGTATTATTTAGATCTTCATCCAAATCTAAAATTATGTTAACTTTAAGATCTGGAAAAATCAAAGACCTTTCACCATTCTCAATAACATTATTTACATAGGTCAAGAAAGACTGAGGAAAAGATTTTTTAAGATCCCCAATTATCCCTTCAACATATCTTTCTGATCTAAGACCAACTTTATTAGCTATTATTTTAGCCGCAAACCATTGACCCTTTGAAAAATCAATTAAATCTTTTACAGTGGATATTCCTGTGTTTAAAAACCGATTAATTACTGAACTCAAAATAGAAGAATTCGTTTTAAAGAGAGAATAAAAAAACAATGGTTCTAAAACACCACAATGTTCGTTATCATCTCTAAATTTTGTTAACACTTGCCAGGCTTTTAATACAGATACATAAAAGTTAGAAGAAGAAAAACTTACTTTTGAAACAAAAGATTTTTCAATTAAGAACAATTGCTTAGCTAATCCAATTCCCCCAATACTTTGCAAAACAGACAAACCTAATGCAATCCAAGGTATATTATCTGAACAATACAATAGCCTTTGCAATGTCTGAAACCTCATTGTCTTAACTCTTGCCTCCAGATTTATAAGTCCTTGACCTCCTTCTATAACTGGGAGATACAAAACTCCAGGAGGAAGCCAATGATAACCATCCCAAAAGAAATTAATGAAGGCTTTTTGAATAAC
Organism: allo-octoploid hybrid of Carassius auratus x Cyprinus carpio; assembly: GCA_024542945.1. NCBI lineage: Eukaryota > Metazoa > Chordata > Actinopteri > Cypriniformes > allo-octoploid hybrid of Carassius auratus x Cyprinus carpio. The sequence goes on along the minus strand of CM045000.1, from coordinate 21,400,525 downwards.
AATCAATAACTCTTCAGGGGGATTCAACACTGTAAATCTGTGCCACAACATTGAGGCTGCCAAATTATTAATGATTAAACATCTCCCTCTAAAAGATAACTGTGGGAGAATCCATCTCCACTTCTGCAGTTTCCCTACAATTTTGTCAACTAACCCTTCCCAATTCTTTTTCATGTAAGTATCAGAACCTAAATACGCCCCAAGAACTTTAAAACCATCTTTAATCCACTCACATTGTTGTGGAATTTGGGGAGGATCCATATTCCTCCACTCACCTAACAGAAGGGATGTACACTTATCCCAATTAATTCTAGCAGATGTAGCTTTTTGAAAAGTTTTCAAACTAGAAGTCAAAGCAGCCATATCATCAATGTTCCTTATAAAGACAGTGATATCATCGGCATAAGCTGTGAGTTTTACCGGTGGGATTTCTGGAAAACCAGGAATACAAAATCCATGCAGTCGTTTCCTCAAATATGACAACAACGGCTCAATAGCAATTGAATATAAAAGTCCAGAAAGGGGGCATCCTTGTCGTATGCCTCTTGTTACTGCAAAAGGTCTAGTTAAACAACCATTAATCTTAAGCATACTGAAAGTTTCGCTGCAAAGCAGTTTAATGCAGGAGACAAATTGTGGTCCAAAGCCAAAGGCCTTCAGGGTCTTTAGTAAATAAAAGTGATCCACTCTGTCAAAAGCTTTTTCTTGATCCAAAGATAAGAGTCCAATATCAATTTGATGGTTTTTTGCAACTGCAATAATGTCTCTTAACAAAAATAAGTTGTCGAAAATTGTCCGTTTAGGGATACAGTATGACTGATCTTCATGAATTATGGTTCCCATACATTTCTTCAACCTATTAGTTATAGCTTTTGACAGTATTTTAAAATCAGTACACAGCAATGACACAGGACGCCAATTCTTCAAGAGTCCAAGATCTCCTTTCTTGGGGATTAATGTCAACACAGCTCTTCGACAGCTTAGGGGTAAAACACCCTGGTTAAAGGACTCCAAAAAAACATCATACAAATCATATCCAATCACATTCCAAAAGCTTTTAAAAAACTCAGCAGACAGGCCATCCACACCCGATGATTTGCCACTGTTCAGCCCTTGCACAGCACTGGAAAGCTCAGAAAAAGTCACGAATCCCTCCAATTCCATCTTTTCTTCTTCAGACAACTGTGTAAGATCTAGAAGAACCTCTTCAACTGCTGCTTCATCACAAAGTTCTGACTGATAAAGTTTCTCATAAAATGAAATAGCAGAAACTATGATTTCTCGTTGATTGGTTATTTCATTACCATTAGGAAGTTTCAATCTGTGGAAAAATTTCTGCTCTTTTGACTTTTTCTCCAATCCGAAAAAAAAAGCAGTTGGAGCATCCATTTCATTGCACTTCACATATCTTGTTCTGACAAGCGTCTCCTTCTCCTGTTCCTCCAATAAGTCCTTCAAAAAACCTTTGTTCTCTTTAATGATATCACCTCCTCCCTGATTATGGAGGCTTTGTTGAAGAATTTCTTGCTCTATCATCTTCATCTTAACTTTCAAGTTCTCAGTATTATTTGCAGTGTATTGTTGACAAAAAGTTTTTATCTGCACTTTTCCCAGATCCCACCATTGTCTTAGAGATGAATAACTACCTCTCTCTTCTCTCCAAGACTTCCAAAACAGACCAAAGGAGTGCACAAAGATGTGGTCTTGAAGTAATGTATTGTTAAAGTGCCAATGTGACTTATAGGATTTAGGTGACAAGACAGACATAGACATAGAAATATAATGGTGATCTGACATAGATGTAGGAGATATACGATTACTAAAAAATCTTCCTTTATTGCATTCCTCAGTGTAAAAACGATCCAATCTTGCAGCAGACACATGATTTGAATTAATTTTCAACCAAGTATACTGTTTAACATGAGGATAAGCATGCCTCCACAAATCTATGAGATTATGTCTATTAATTAAAGATTTTAAAGCATCTACTGAACCAAAATGCGGTTCCTCATGGTTTCTGTCCAAATTATGATCTACCGTACAATTAAAATCACCACCTATAACAACAATCTTATCATCTGAACACTTCAACATTTCTTCAGAAAGTTCTTTTAAAAAATCACAGCGCTCACTTCCTATATTAGGAGCATAGATATTATAAAAAGAAAAACTATTATTACCTATTACTATATCAGCTCGAAGAAGGCGTCCAGGTATTATTTCTAAAATAACTGGATTATCTTTAACACGCTTTGAAAATAAAAATGCAACACCAGCACTCAGATTCGTACCGTGACTGAGACCAATACTGCCCTCCCATTCATTTATCCAATCTGTCTCATTACAGGCATCAGTATGGGTCTCTTATAACAAAATTACATCTGCTTTTTTAAGTTGTAAATACTTAAAGTCGATCTCTTTCGTACATCTCTACATCCATTTATATTTAAGGATCCAATGTTAAAGGATACCATCAGGATGAGAACGAAGAAGAAAAAAGAGAAATTGAATAAATACCAATATAGATGTAATTTCCAATACATAATACATCTTTAAGGACTTTTCTTTACTCTTTTTCTGACAGCACTTACAAACTTTTTTAAACGATAACGCTTAGGCTGATCCAATTCCTTAAGTGTTGCTTTCTTCATAGCAATTACAGAGGAATCAGTAAAAAGCTTTAAATCAGGAAAGTACATTTCAATCTTTGGCTTTCTCTGATTTTTTGTAGCATTCAATAAGTCATCTAGCTTTTCCAAACTGTAATATCGAGACTTCTTTAATCTCCCAACAGTATTTTCCTGAGAACTTAATTCATCCAATTCATCAGTGATTAAATCTGAACACTCACTATCCAAATCACTGTCAACAGCCTATGATGTTGGCTTTTCAACCAACAGATCAGCATCATTCTGAATCATATTACTACTAGATGCCTGTACCTCATGCAAGACATCACTCACTTTAGGCCCGTCTTGTTCTCCAGACTGTTCTAACCCCTCAACAGTTGTTCCACTCTGTCTAGCGTCAGGAACTGTCGCATCTGTAATCTCAATACTATCACCCTGACGCAACTGTTCTCCCGTTTCAGTAGACGCGGAAATCTCTGCATTCACATCAGCTGCAACACTTTCTGTAGTCCGTTTAACTAAATCATTATTCTCCACAACATTTAAGTCTTGCACTGGATTAGATTCTGAACAATTTCTTGCGCGTTGAGCCTCTTTAACCACTGGACAGCCTGTTTTAATGTGGCCATATTTTCCACAAATAAAGCATTTCATGGTCTCAGTACTGATAAAGATCGTATAGTCTCTATCAAACACTGTCAATTTAACAGACACGTCAAGCGTTTCAAATTCGGCACTTAATATCATCAAAGCCTGACGTCTGAAGGACATAACATGCTTCAACTCTGGGGTTAATAAAACAAATAAAAAAATGAATTTGACCTCCAAACCACACTCCAGTGTTATTCGGCCCTAAACAGAACCACAAAACTGACAAATTACTTATCTATCAAGCAATTAAAAGAAAGACAAATCCTTTCAAAATATCGACTCAGCGATCATGATTTGGAAATAGAGATCGGTAGACATAAACAATCCTGGATACCGAGAGAACAGTGACTGTGCAAACACTGTGAGCTGAATCTAATAGAGGATGAGAAACACTTCCTTCTTGTCTGCCCCAAATACACCACAAGAGAAACATTCTTCCCACAATTTGAAGCATTGAATTGTTCATTTTTGTCTCTAAATGACTCAGAGAGACTACACTATATACTTGGAGAGAATGAGACTGCAGTCAAACTAGCTGCAAAATATGTATACACCATAGAGAGAGAGAGAGAGAGAGAGAGAGAGTGTTTATCTTCATTTGTGTTTTTATTGTAGTGTCATATCAATCATTTGTATTATTATCAAAAGGTTCTTTCAGTTGAAAAGTTCATGTATCATGTTTGATGAAGCTGTATTAAATTATTATGAGATCTCTTTCAAGCAGTGATTTTATTTACTGTTTTCTATTTACTAAAATATGTAAACATGATAAAATATGTATAATCTGCTGATTTGATAATAGCAACTACAATATGATTTTTTTTAATTATTTGAATTATAACAAATCAAAGAAATATGATTACAATAATACTTTTGTACTCTTAAATAAATTGTGTATGCATGTACTATTATTATTATTATTCATAAAAATAATAAATAAATATTAATGTAATGTGTTTTTCTTATTTTTAAGTTAAAATAATGTTATTGCAATAATTATATTGCACTTAAAAATAAAAAGTCAGTATTTAATATTAAAATAAAATGATTATTTTGGCTATTACTATAATTTAAATTATAACAAATATTATAAGAAATAAAAAAAAATTATGACAATAACATTATAATATAAACATCAATAACAAAATCAATAAATCAATAATAAATTATTATTCCAATAATATTACTGCAATATTTATTAAAGAAATATTCATATTATATTACTTATTTTAATATTGTAATATTTATTTATTAAACAAAAGTATATTAATAAAAGTACAAGATATTTTGTTATTATTATAAACAAAATATAATTTTTACTTTATACCAATAAACAAATCAATAAAAACTCTTACTATTGCAGTAATCATATTGCACTCTAAAATAAAATGCCAGTGTTTAATAATTAATTATTTTGTTGTTGTTATATTATAACAAAAAAATATAATTGCAGTAATCCTATTATACTTTACAATAAAAATAATTATATTTAATAACCAAAATATGATTTATATATTTTTATAAATTAAATTATAACAATTTGTACTACAATAATCCTGTTCCACTGTAACATAAAAAGGCAGTATTTTAATTCTACTACTATTAATAATAATAATTGTTGAATTTTATTTTATATTACATTTTATTTTATTTATATTACATTTCAATTATAACAGTTATGTTATTATGTTCTTATAATAATAAAATATTCTTATTTTGGTTAATATTATTGATGGATTTCTAAATTGTAATTTAATTAATACGATTATAATTAATATGTTTTTCTTAATTTTTTAAATTGTTATAATTAAAAGTAAAGTAAAATCAATATTTTATTATTATTACATACTGGCCTATTTACAGTACAATATGATTATTGCATCAGTATCCATTTTTAGTGATTTGTTTAATTGATATAATTAAACCAAAATAAACTGAATATTTAGTTAATAATAATAACGCGTCTGGTTTTTTTTCAACAGATTTATAAACGCTTCTCATCACAAATGTGTGAAGATGGTTGAAGCGTGTTGTGTGTACTGTATGTTATGTGTGTTATAAGAGACTCAAACTCTGTTCATGTGTTTCAGCTGATGTTTCAGATCATGTGATCCTCACAGATAATAAAACAATCAGCTCTGAAGACATTAGAGGCGTTTCAGATCACGTGATCCTCACAGATGATAAAACAATCAGCTCTGAAGACATTAGAGGTGTTTCAGATCACGTGATCTTCACAGATGATAAAACAATCAGCTCTGAAGACATTAGAGGTGTTTCAGCTGATGTTTCAGATCACGTGATCCTCACAGATAATAAAACAAACAGCTCTGAAGACATTAGAGGTGTTTCAGCTGATGTTTCAGATCATGTTTCAGATCACATGATCCTCACAGATGGTAAAACAATCAGCTCTGAACACATTAGAGGTGTTTCAGATCACGTGATCCTCACAGATGATAAAACAATCAGCTCTGAACACATTAGAGGTGTTTCAGATCACGTGATCCTCACAGATGATAAAACAATCAGCTCTGAACACATTAGAGGTGTTTCAGATCACGTGATCCTCACAGATGATAAAACAATCAGCTCTGAAGACATTAGAGGCGTTTCAGATCACGTGATCCTCACAGATAATAAAACAATCAGCTCTGAACACATTAGAGGTGTTTCAGATCACGTGATCCTCACAGATGATAAAACAATCAGCTCTGAACACATTAGAGGTGTTTCAGATCACGTGATCCTCACAGATGATAAAACAATCAGCTCTGAACACATTAGAGGTGTTTCAGATCACGTGATCCTCACAGATGATAAAACGATCAGCTCTGAAGACATCAGAGGTGTTTCAGATCACGTGATCCTCACAGATGATAAAACAATCAGCTCTGAAGACATTACACTCTTAACCCATATTAGTTGACTTTACTAGAAATTTGCGAAGAAACCCGTTGCACTAAATCATTTTAGGTTTTAAACAAATTGAAACTAAACAGCTTTAGTAGAATTAATGTAGAGCCTTAAGTTTATGCAGTAGACAAATCATGTTTTCATTATTTCACATCAATTATTATTTGGAGTATACTGTAGGTTGCATAAAATAACTATTGCAAGTTACAACTACATATATACAGGTCCTTCTCAAAAAATTAGCATATTGTGAAAAAGTTCATTATTTTCCATAATGTAATGATAAAAATTAAACTTTCATATATTTTAGATTCATTGCACACCAACTGAAATATTTCAGGTCTTTTATTGTTTTAATACTGATGATTTTGGCATACAGCTCATGAAAACCCAAAATTCCTATCTCAAAAAATTAGCATATCATGAAAAGGTTCTCTAAACGAGCTATTAACCTAATCATCTGAATCAACTAATTAACTCTAACACCTGCAAAAGATTCCTGAGGCTTTTAAAAACTCCCAGCCTGGTTCATTACTCAAAACCGCAATCATGGGTAAGACTGCCGACCTGACTGCTGTCCAGAAGGCCATCATTGACACCCTCAAGCGAGAGGGTAAGACACAGAAAGAAATTTCTGAACGAATAGGCTGTTCCCAGAGTGCTGTATCAAGGCACCTCAGTGGGAAGTCTGTGGGAAGGAAAAAGTGTGGCAAAAAACGCTGCACAATGGGAAGAGGTGACCGGACCCTGAGGAAGATTGTGGAGAAGGACCGATTCCAGACCTTGGGGGACCTGCGGAAGCAGTGGACTGAGTCTGGAGTAGAAACATCCAGAGCCACCGTGCACAGGCGTGTGCTTTTGAACCAGAAACAGCGGCAGAAGCGCCTGACCTGGGCTACAGAGAAGCAGCACTGGACTGTTGCTCAGTGGTCCAAAGTACTTTTTTCGGATGAAAGCTAATTTTGCATGTCATTCGGAAATCAAGGTGCCAGAGTCTGGAGGAAGACTGGGGAGAAGGAAATGCCAAAATGCCTGAAGTCCAGTGTCAAGTACCCACAGTCAGTGATGTCTGGGGTGCCATGTCAGCTGCTGGTGTTGGTCCACTGTGTTTTATCAAGGGCAGGGTCAATGCAGCTAGCTATCAGGAGATTTTGGAGCACTTCATGCTTCCATCTGCTGAAAAGCTTTATGGAGATGAAGATTTCGTTTTTCAGCACGACCTGGCACCTGCTCACAGTGCCAAAACCACTGGTAAATGGTTTACTGACCATGGTATTACTGTGCTCAATTGGCCTGCCAACTCTCCTGACCTGAACCCCATAGAGAATCTGTGGGATATTGTGAAGAGAAAGTTGAGAGACGCAAGACCCAACACTCTGGATGAGCTTAAGGCCGCTATCGAAGCATCCTGGGCCTCCATAACACCTCAGCAGTGCCACAGGCTGATTGCCTCCATGCCACGCCGCATTGAAGCAGTCATTTCTGCAAAAGGATTCCCGACCAAGTATTGAGTGCATAACTGAACATAATTATTTGAAGGTTGACTTTTTTTGTATTAAAAACACTTTTCTTTTATTGGTCGGATGAAATAAGCTAATTTTTTGAGATAGGAATTTTGGGTTTTCATGAGCTGTATGCCAAAATCATCAGTATTAAAACAATAAAAGACCTGAAATATTTCAGTTGGTGTGCAATGAATCTAAAATATATGAAAGTTAAATTTTTATCATTACATTATGGAAAATAATGAACTTTTTCACAATATGCTAATTTTTTGAGAAGGACCTGTATATATATATAGTTTATTAAGAATATATTTAGCTATCACACAAAACTTGAGATTCACTTGCGAGTGCAGTTAAACAGTTTATTAGAATCAAAGCTGACTTTTAAGCATCATTTCTCCAGTCACATTATCCTTCAGAAATCATTCTAATATTCTGATTTGCTGCTCCAAAAAAAAGATTATTATTATCATTATGTCGAAAAGAGCAGAGAAGATTTTTTCAGGTTTTTTGATGAATAGAAAGTTTAGAAGAAAAGCATCATTTGTAACATGATAAATGTCTTTATCATCACTTGTGTGCTAAATAAAAGTTTTAATTTATATACAGTACAGACCAAAAGTTTGGAAACATTACTATTTTTAATGTTTTTGAAAGAAGTTTCTTCTGCTCATCAAGCCTGCTTTTATTTGATCAAAAATACAGAAAAACATGTAATATTGTGATATATTATAACAATTTAAAATAATTGTTTTTAACTTTGTTATACTTTAAATTATCATTTATTTCTGTGATGCAAAGCTGAATTTTTAGGATCATTATCACATGATCCTTTAGAAATCATTCTAATATGATGATTCATTATCAAAGTTGGAAACAGTTCTGCTGCTTAATATTTTTTCAGAACATGTGATACTTTTTTAGGATACTTTGATGAATAAAAAGTAAAAAAAAAAAAAAAAAATGAAGCTATGTTTTTAAAATATAAATATTTTTTAATAACAATATACACTACTGGTCAGTAATTTGGGGTCAGTATTTTTTTTCTTTCTTTTTTTTTTAAATAAAATCAATACTTATATTCAGCAAGGATGTGTTAAATTGATAAAAAGTGATAGTAAAGAAAATATATTATTAGAATATATATTATTAGAATTTTTTATTTTTTTTAATAAATGCAGTTCTTTTTAACCTTTTATTCATCAAATATATTAGACAGCAGAACTGTTTCCAACACTCATAATAAATCAGAATATTAGAATGATTTCTAAATGATCATGTGATAGACTGGATGTTACATGTGACACTGAAGGCTGGAGTAATGATGCTGAAAATTCAGCTTTGCATCACAGGAATAAATAATTTTTTTAAAGTATATTCAAATAGAAAACTATTATTTTAAGTTGTAATAATATTTCACAATATTACTGTTTTTTCTGTATTTTTGATCAAATAAATGCAGGCTTGATGAGCAGAAGAGACTTCTTTCAAAAACATTAAAAATAGTAATGTTTCCAAACTTTTGGTCTGTACTGTATATATACTGACTCCCAGCTTTTGAATGGTATAGTGAATATTGTTACACTTGGAGTAAGACTGCAGTAATGATGCTGAAAATGTAGCTTTGATCTTAGGAATAAATTACATTTTAAAATATATTCAAATAGAAAGCAGTTATTTTAAATAGTAAAAAATATTTCACAATATTACTGCTTTAGCAAATTGACATTTTTCACCTTTTTTTCGTGTAGCTCAGTGCATTCCGACTCATTTTGCCAGCATGGGTCACATATGATTGTTGTAGCTGGTTCTGTTCTGAGATGTCATGTCTCTTTTCTTCAGAAAATAGAGGTGATTTTGCTCTTTTGGTCCTTCCCCTTCTTCTTCCTCCCACGGTATACAGAATTAGTCAGAAGGTCTTTCGACCATCCATTGACAAAGCTAGAAAGGCATTTATTGATCTTCAACCAGTAAGTATAAAATCAAATAATTGCCAGTTAATGAGCATTGTTTAATGTTTATTTGCTGCACTGTAGCCAGTGCATTAATTAAGAATGTCGATTAGACCTGACCGGAACTGCATGTGCATTAAGCAAGATATTATGTACATCCAACCAGTTGATACTGAAAATAAACTCCAACAAGTTAATCAGCACAAAGATGAACGACCTTGTGGGGGTTGGTGATGACTCCTAAATTTACAGTGATAGCACTGATAGAAAATAATATTTTCCAGTAACTTTAAATGGATTTTTACCTTTATCAAGCCATTTTTTTTTTTCGATAAGTGTGCATCAATTTTTGAGTCAAATTCTTACATTTAACCAGTCATTTAGAAGAATAATACATTAGGGCTGTTGCCAAGCAAATTAAATCAGTATCAACAAAATTCATCTTTGCAATGCCGAGAAGACACAGAAGCTGCATCTGAAGTGGCATTTAGATGTATTTACACACGTGTATTTATGATGTATTTATTTATTTTAATGCAGCTCAGAGGAACATGGAATGCTATAACCTGCAGTTGCAAATATATAATGTTTAGATATTTTAAACATTTTTAATCATTTAAAAATGAAAAGAAAGGCTACTTTAAATGTGAAATTAAAACCGCCAGTAGGTGGCATCAAGTCATTGTTAATAAGTGATTCATTGCGATTGAACTGAATCATTTAAATGGTTGATTTATTCAGGAACAAAAACGCTGTCATGTTGCTCAGAGACAAAACAGTGCTGTGGCTGTGTTTGGAATTGTTTTTGTTGGTGAAATCAAGCAAAAACAGGAAATATGGTGTCAAAAACGTTAGCTTCTTAATATTAACTTTATTGTTTATTGAACTGTTGTATAAAATCAATCCATGTACAGGGCTCTACAGTGTGACCATTTGTGACTGAAAACTACTGCGTGTGACTGAAAAAATATTTAAGAGCACCAGTCTGCGACTGACCCGATCAGCATATTTGTGTTTGCGCTGAGGTGAGCTTCAAAGGTTTCTCCGTGTTTTTGCAATGTTGAGTAATGTTTCACAGACATATCTCACGAATCCTTTCATAAACAAAGTGTAGAGAGAGTTAATTAGAGATTTATTGTGCAGTGTTGATTACCTGTTGATTTTGCATTGTCTGTCATATTAAATTTTAATTGTCAGTCATTTCACTGTCTAATTAAATAGTTAAACGTAAAAATGTAATAGTTAAACAGTTTTTGCATTTGCTGAAAATCAAAAAAAATTTAAACAATATATGTTATGCAGTTTGACACTGGTACAAATTTGAACATATATTTGTTGTCGGTTGACATTAAAAATGAATTTTAACAGTATAAACCTGTATTTTTCATGATTTATTAATCTATGATTGTCTGGTTAATTGTAGGTGAAATTATGAGAATAACCCAGAATAGCGAACATAAATGGTAAAAATGACTATATCTTGGGTTTTCTTAACAACCCATCCTGCTGGGTTATAGTGTGTAACCCAGCATGTGTTCTGTCCAATATTTACCCAGACCCGCTGGGTAACCAGTTGGGTAATTTTTAACCCAGCTGTTTTTAGAGTGTATGCTTAAAATAAATCTTGATTTGTGATGTTACCAAGTGTTTGTGAAAAGTATTCATCCTACTCCTAGTTCATTTCTTATGGCATATTAATCAGAATTAACAATGGTTATGAAAGTGCTGCAGTTCAAGGTTCATTATATGACTTTAGGGGGATGTTCTATTTGGGGTATTTTATGGTCATATAGCAAACGTTACAAACGGACATTTGGGACGTTAACAGAACGTTCTCGCGTTGTCCTCTGTTGGTCATATAATAACGTTCTCGTTATTACTTTAGGGGGACGTTCGATATTGGTTATTATATGGTCACACAACAACGTTACAAAGAGGACATTCGGGACGTTAACAGAACGTTCTCGCATGGTCCTCTGTTGGTCATATAATAACGTTCTCGTTATTACTTTAGGGGGACGTTCGATATTGGTTATTATATGGTCACACAACAACGTTACAAAGAGGACATTCGGGACGTTAACAGAACGTTCTCGCATGGTCCTCTGTTGGTCATATAATAACGTTCTCGTTATTACTTTAGGGGGACGTTCGATATTGGTTATTATATGGTCACACAACAACGTTACAAAGAGGACATTCGGGACGTTAACAGAACGTTCTCGCATGGTCCTCTGTTGGTCATATAATAACGTTCCCAATGTGACTTTAGGGGGACGTTCCATACTGGTTATTATATGGTCACACAACAACGTTACAAATATGACAAATTAATGAAAGCAAATATGTATTAAATGTACATCTAATTAATTCATGAAAATATTAAAGAATAATACAATAAGTATAAAACTTAAAAATAATAACACTTACATGCTAGCCAATTTATTAGGTCCTAATTCTGTGGGTAGGATTTGATATTTTTTACTTAAAAATAAAAATTATGACTTTTACTCTACAAATCTAAAAACCTTGATGTGTCCATAAATCCCTTATTAACAAACAGACTTACAAAACAATACAATGTCATAGATCAAGGCAACGTAAAAATTAGCGATTCATAAGTGATGCAGTTCAATTTTTCACCACAGATTTACATTGGAAAATTGTGGAGTTTTGTGGAACTCAACACTGTCTCCTAGCCTACTGCTGAAGTCGTGCGTTAAATTTGAATTTATCAAGTGCACTTTACGACTTGATATAGTCTAAAAATACTTACCGACATTGCTGCAGAATGGTGAATACATTTACCATTTATTATTTTCTATATAAATGTCTATATACTGTACATTTCTATACAAATATTAAAAATGAATATTTTGGTGAGGCACTGCCACACCCGCGGCTGACTGACTCTGTTTGTATTCAGAAGGGAGAGCTGCAGACCCATTCAACTGTGAGCCACTGCTGCTGGTGCTGGCTATACCTCCCATTGTCCTTCCTTTATGTGCGGAGTGGGGAGCGCGCGCACTGCAGGGCATGGAAGCGCCCATGCAATCTCTTGCATTTTTTCCTGTCAACACTGTAAACAACTTAAAATACTCCATCATTTCTGGTCATACAGATAAGAATAATACATTATTCAAAGCTTAAATTATTTGTGTAAACTCACAATATCAATAAAACGTTGTGCTTTTGCAAAATAAACCACCACAAAAAGGACTGTTTTAAAGGTTATATCTGCTATGAATATGAAGTTTGAAGATTGTTGTATTGTACTGAATCTTCTATAAAGATGAATATGACATTTCGTTAATTTAAAAATAAGCACTTTAATGTTGTATAAATAAATAATCAACTTTTGTTCTGTTAGATGTGTTTTGACTACTTTTTGTATGTTGTATAATTATAATATATATCTAGGTAATGAAGATATATTAACAAAAAAATAAATAAATAAATAAATAAAAATCCATGTATATAAATATAAACAAAAACACAAAAACAAAAACCGCTTGAGCGATTCAGGAAAGCAGCTGCTTGATAAAGTGGACAAAGTTAATGGCGATTTCAAATTGTCCACAAACTCAATGTGATGGCCACAAAGATCACACCACAAGACTGAACTTCATTCTGGGGGAAGACATATTTTTTTTTTTTTTTTACCATCGAAGAAAAAATCACTTGGATGAGTCAGGTTCTGCACATCTGAGAAGAAGAAACAGGTAAGACGTTTATAATCTCATATATTACAATAATGAACGACTTTTATAAGACGAATAAAACACAACAATTTTACAACCGGGAAATATGACTATTGGGTTTCTTTGCACTTCAACATTTTTAAATAATTTTTAAAAATAATACTAAATTATAATTATTATAATACGAATGATTTTTTAGTAAATAATACTAAATTATGCTCACAACAATTATTTATTTGAAAACAATACTTTCAATATAACGCAAAGTATGTTGATATAATGGTAGGTATAATGGTATTATAATAATAATATAGGCCAAGCCTACACACACGAAGATATACTCCAAGTTAATTAATTAGTTTATTATTGGGTGCCCAGAAACTGGGAACCCAGTTTTTTTTTTTTTTTTTTTTTCATTTATATTATATTTTATTACATGGCTTGGTTGAATTCTAATGTAGAATGCGGTCTATTATTTCTTGTTAACAGACGCTAAGTACCGTTGCCATGAAAAACAAAGCGTTGCTATGGACGCAGGATTCTAACCTTAGACGGAAAGGGCTATATTTTCTTTATTATTTTCTTTATTATTTTTTCACATTATCCCTTACATAATATAACGTAATTATTAGTATTATAACGCAATATATCATTACATAAATATAATAAAATAAAAAACGTTTAACACCTGTTATGTGACAAATTCTAAATCTGGCAGTGGTATATAAGCTCACACACAGCGTTCTCACACCTCACTCACTCAGTGGACATCCCAACTGGACATCCCAACTGTCAGTTTCTCTGAGGTAAATGTCTTTTTAATTAACCATTTTATTTAAATTAAAAACACAAAACAAAATGACATATAAAATATGTAGACATGATAATAATAGTAATAATAATATGGAACTATAAGGACAGTAGCTTTTGAGCGATTTTTTCTCATGGTAAAACGGCCGTTTCCACAAGAAATTTAATAAATTGTCATAAAATTGACGGACTGTCTTTTCCAGTAGTAAATGTACCACATTTACTCAGACAAACTGCTTTTCCGTCTTTTTCTTTAACTTTATACCACTCGTCCGCACTGTTAACGCCGTTATAGGCTATTTGTCGTTAAATACCGTTATGTTTACGTGACGTCATTTGGTCTAAAGGAGTAGCCTATCTATCCTTTTCAGATAAGCTCATTCATTTTTTAGGGTCTGTCATGTTAACATTAGCTACTTCAAAATAAATTATGAATGCAATTATTATCAATATTGTAAGTTATACTTTATTTGAAAATTAACGCGCCTTCTCACAGGCTTGGCTGTGAGCGCGCGCGCGCCCCTCAACCTCCGCATGGGCGCGGCGGTGCAGTCGTCACTGTGGGCGCGAGACCCCATTTCGCGTGAATGTGTGCACGGCAGTTCTTGTAACTTTGCGCGAAACTCCGCTTCCAGAGGTGCACGACCTCGAGCTTATTCTGGCCGAACAGCCAGCAACCAGTTTGCGCTTACATTTAAAAAATGAGCCTACAATAGCAGAAATAAGCCTTTTTGGTGAAAATAAAGGTCCATGTTTAATAATGTTCATGAAATTAAATTTTTATTGGTTTTCTTTATAGCCTACATAACAAAACCAGAACAAACAATAAATACATAAATACACTGTATACAAAACAAACAAACAAAATAAAATAAAAACGAATTAAATAAATAAATAATAATTTATTATTATTATAGAAATTACACTTTAATGCACAACCGGGTAGGCAAGTCACAATTCAGGCATGGATCTAGTATCATCTATATCCTTTGAAGTAACAGTGTAAATAAAATTCTCCCACGTCAAGTATATGTGATTTCAATTCACTTTATGCCTCTTTTCTGTGCTTTCCAGACCCTGCCCTACAGACAGACTAGCATGATGTCATCTCAGAAGGTAGGCTTGTCTTGCAAAAAAGGTTTTCAAATTTACAGCATATTGCTGACATGCCAGAAAAAGGGATTTCACAGCAATGTGATAAATTTAATGTTATATCAAGATGTTTTTCACCTTATAATGTGGCATGAAAGATCGCTGTATTTGCCTCAAAATGAATGATCTTTAGGTTTTCGACTTAAATTACATGTGTGCACCCATTTGCAGAGAAAAAAACACATAGCTGTGTCACACAATCAATTATTCTCTCGTGCAGGGCTGCTTCACTGCGTTATGTGAGAAAGCGGTGTTCTTTATAAAAGCGCTTCAGAAATAGTTGAAATTGCATTAGGACTCATGGGATATTATAAAAAATATAAAATAAAAATATAAAATAATCCAAACTATAATAATAACTATAATAACCTAGTCTACATATTTTAAAATGTAATCATGTATAACAATAACGTCATAATAATGGTCCATTTTAAATGTTTACGTGCTTCTTTTTTCCATTTTTGTTCGGTGGAGCTGTGAACTGTTGTTCTTGTAAAAACTTTCCAGCATAGTCTGGAGCCCTGCATTAGAGACTTTCACATTTATTTTGTTACCTTTTTTCTCTTCTAGGTGCTTGTGCCAAACAATTTCCGAAACACACAGAAAAGGAAATTGATACATGTATAGGGGAAACCCTCAAACATGCACCTCACCGTGCCAAGGTGGTCGCGACACCTGTAAGTTGTTTTATTCAATGAGACCTCCCTCTCTCTCTCTCTCTCTCTCTCTCTCTCTCTATATATATATATATATATATATATATATATATATATATATATATACATATTCTCTAGAATAACATAACTGTTTTGATTTATTTACTTAGTACTTATAAACAAA
This sequence comes from allo-octoploid hybrid of Carassius auratus x Cyprinus carpio, assembly GCA_024542945.1. Lineage (NCBI taxonomy): Eukaryota > Metazoa > Chordata > Actinopteri > Cypriniformes > allo-octoploid hybrid of Carassius auratus x Cyprinus carpio. The sequence goes on along the minus strand of CM045000.1, from coordinate 21,384,368 downwards.
GTGAAGTTAAAAGTAATTAAAAAGTCGTTGAAGTGATTGGTAAATATAATGTTTGATTTTTTCAGGCAGCGGAAGAAGAACTTCGGGCACCTCCTGGGGATGGAGACAATGACTGACACACACGCACACACGCACGCACGCACGCACACACACACACACACACACACACACACACAGTATATATTTAATTTAAATAATTGTTTTTGTTACTTGTTGTTCAGCATTTACTGAACATAAAATGAATATAAATCTTTGTTCTTGTTGTTATTACTGTTTCCTAATATTTTGAAAAACTTATAGCCTATTTTTTTTATTTACTGTTTGATTTATTTTCTATACGCTTCCTGTGCATGACCACATTAATATTAATTTATAATTATAAATATATATATTATTAAAATAATATATATATAAATATATATATATATATATATATATATATATATATATATACACATATATAATTTATGTAATATATAATTTATTTATAATCTGTTTTTGTTCACACAAAATAAATAAATAAATGACTGATTTTATCTTTGAGTGTGTTAAACGTGCATTGCTTATTCCTGATTAAGGTTCTGAAGTGTTTTTTGCAGTAACATTCTAGTTTGGTTCCCTACAGGTCCTTGAGACCAGTGGGGATGTTTTTAGAACGTTCTGGGAACATCACATTTCCAAATAAAACATGGTCCCCTAAACGTTCCGATAACGTCCTGAATGTTCTGTGAAGGTCCGCAAAATAACGTCCCCCGACCCTTTAAAGAACTCCACATCATGACCGTCTCCGAACGTTCCCGGAACGTTACTAGGCGACGTCCTTGACACTAGTGGGGACGTTCTGAGAACGTCCTGGGAACGTAACATTTCTAGCTGGGTAGCAAAATCTGACATGGTAGCACAAATCAACAGAAAACCCGATTACTTTTGTAGTGTAAAAACTCATGTGATCAAATTTATTCTAACAGCCACAAAATACTGCCTACTCTCCGTCCACAGATCTAATGCATAAACACAATGGGAAGCATCTTTCCAGATGGGATGTAAACTTTGTCAGCTGAAGTTGTAAGTTTGGTTTGAGGATGAAAAATGTACAAAGCACAATGTTCTCCACCAATCCTCACTTCTAACATGCATCCACAGCGTTAGGTGTGGTTTTGTAGAAAGCTGCTGCTCTTCTTATCTTTGTCCATTGTTTCATTTTACGTTTGTGTGTAAATTGTGTGAATGTGTTAATCCATTTGATCAAAAGATCAGAAAAAAAACTTGAGAAAAAAAAAATGCATTTATCTGCCTATTGACCCCCCCACCCATGAAAAATGGGGACATAGTGGTCGAAAGTGGACAAGAGATTCGGAGACTATATTTGTGATCCAATCATCCTGCTCTCTGGTGTTATAACATGATTCTTAAGAATGTTTCCTGTCTGTGAAAATTTCCACAATTCGACAGATTACATAAAAAACTGTTCTCTTACATGTGAAAACTCATGTGGTACTTAAGTGCTGCTTTATTTTTTAAACTCTTTCCGCAGTGTCCACATGTAAACGGCTTCTCTCCTGTGTGAAGTCTCATGTGCCTATTAAGGCTTCCCTTTAGATTAAAACATTTTCCACATTGTTGGCAGATGAAAGGCTTCTCTCCTGTGTGAATTCTTATGTGGTCTTCAAAGTGTCGTTTGTAATTGAAACTCTTTCCGCACTGAGTGCATGTGTAGGGTTGATCTTCAGAGTGAATTCTCATGTGGTTTTCAAAGTGTCGTTTTTGACTGAGACTCTTTCCACACAGAGGGCATATGTAGGGTTTTTCTCTATGAGTTCTCATATGGACTTCAAGATTTTCATGTTGATCAAAACTATTTCCACACTGTTGGCAGGTGTAAGGCTGCTCTCCATTGTGAATTCTCATGTGTTGGTTAAAGCTTCCTTTTTGACTGAAACTTATTCCACACTGTTGGCAGGTGAAAAGACTCTCTCCACTGTGAACTGTCATATGGCAATTAAGACTACTTTTCCGGTTGAAACTTCTTCCACACTGTTGGCAGGAATAAGGCTTCTCTCCAGTGTGAACACTCATGTGGCTTTTAAGAGTTACTTTTTGACTGAAACTCTTTCCACACTGAGGACATGTGTAAGGCTTCTCTCCTGTGTGAATTCTCATGTGTGTTTTAATAGCTTCTTTTTTACTGAAATGTTTTCCACACTGTTGGCAGGCATAAGGCTTCTCTCCTATGTGAGTTCTCATATGTCTTTTAATACCTCCTTTTTTACTTATACACTTTCCACACTGTTGGCAGGTGAAATAACTACTACTTCCTGTCTTTTGATCCATTTTTCTTGAGGAACTTATTTCAGTCTGTGAGCAACTCAAAGGTGTTTCTCCAGTTGTAAAATCGTGTTGATTCTTATATTGATATTTATCTTCCATTTCAATCAGTTCTTGACCCTCCTCTTTCAGCACCATCAGGTCTATAGTGAGAAAAGACAAATAAAAATTAGAGATGATTGAGATGCAGTTTGACCACTGTTTGTGTACATGACTTACCACTAGTGGCATGCAAGAAGGCAGGGAGCTAAAGAGAAAGGTCAAAGCAATGCAAAAACTCACAATGAATGGCGAATCCGGACATTTTGGGCAATTTAGAAATCATGGCTGGACACATTTTCTTTTAGGTCCGAAAAGAGTACATGTATGGGAAAAAGACGACGAATGGTCACCCTATTGCACAGGCACAGGCCGCTTCTGGAAATACCAAACTGCTTATTGTAGTTACATGACCTACTTTTGCAATCTGATTGTGGCTACATCTCCCTTCTAGTTCTATTAGATGAGTGGTGTAATTATGTAATTAGCAGAAAACCATGAAGAACACCCCTCCCCCAGACGCTCCATCAAAATAAAAAGGAATCCAGGAGGGAGGTGGACCAGGGGGAGGTACGTTGGGTCAGGCCTGTGTGGCAGAAGGCCTAAAGCCAGAGGTAGACCAGAAAGATCCAGCAGAGCAGTAAGCAAGGGTGGAGCGTAAGCCCACTAGGGCGGAGAATGCAGAGCTGAAGCCCACCAGGGTGGAGCATGTGGTGCTCAAACCCACCAGAACTTCTCGGAGAAGCTGAAGATCTCCACGGTGGTGCAGAAGACCACCACAGCAGAGCAGGCATGACCGAAGCTCCCCATGGTGGAGCGGATGACCACCACAGCAAATAGACTGAAGAGAGGACTACAATGTTGGATCTGGTGGAGCTGGAGACCACCACACGGGTGCACGTGGGGTTTCAAAGGTAGGAGTATACTTTGGAGCTGACTTAGGAACAGGCCATCCTGTAAAGAGCCTCTGTACTGGCAGGCATTTTGTGACAAGATGCTGGCCTGGTGGCCATCATGTGAATAGACTCTGAATAGGCGGCCATGTCAGAAAAAATCCCATTGTGGGCTATTTAGTTCACGAACGCCCCCAAAAGACAGGTGTTCAGTGCTGTACCTCCTCCAGGTACTGATGGGCTCATCAAAGGTATAAGAAAACAAGTCCTTGAGAGCCGAATCATTATACTCCAGCCCCTCTGCAGCACTCTGGAATTTCAAGGCAAATTCCCTCAGATCAGTCCCCTGTTGCCAGAGGAAACTCAATGCCGATAATTGGACCATACGTTGGCTGCTGGTTGTAGAGGCTGGCAGAGGGAGGTTGGCCATTTTCTGCTGAGTTCTAATTTGGCTGATCCATTCTGTCGTGGTACTGGAGTTATGAGGCAAGGACTCAATGCAGGAGAAAAATTGTACTTTTTAATAATAAAATTAAACAAAACAAACAAAAACTACCCCAAGGGGCAAAAACAGACAGGCAGGCTTGGAACAAAGCACAACACTGCAAGGCAGGAAACCGCAATATGGGTAGACATTAAACACACCACAAGTAACACTGACGTAAAACAACGGATCAGCACAGGACTGCAGACACCAGGAGAATAAATGAGGAGACAAACAGGTGGAGCACCTCAAACAATAATGAGGTAACAAGATGGGAGGGGACAGACAATAAAACAGGAGAGCACATGGCATCAATAAACACACAACAAGCCATGTGCTCACACAAAACAGTGTCCTCTGGTGGCCATCTAGGGCACACCAGCAGAATACCGTGACAATTTGCATATATAACAACTTAAACCCTATACAGATGGTAATTGTTTTGGACGTCTGTAAATCATGGCCAGTCGCATGATTGTCTGCTGTCAATAAAATGGCATAAGCCGATGCTTGGAATAATAAGAATAATTAATATTTAATTTAATAATCAGAATATAATATCCTATTTCATCATTCGAACTGCCCATTTAAAAATAGAACAACAGACATGTTATATTTGAAATGGTTTTGTCTTGCAATTAATCTCTCATTAAAGTGCCCCTATTCTGCCATTTTTATGGTTCCTAATATTGTTTTGGGAGTCTCCTACAATAAACGATATTGTTGGAATCACTTTCAATTAGCTATTAACCTAATCATCTGAATCAACTAATTAACTCTAAACACCTGCAAAAGATTCCTGAGGCTTTTAAAAACTCCCAGCCTGGTTCATTACTCAAAACCGCAATCATGGGTAAGAGGTTAAGTCAGAAGGCCATCATTGACATCCTCAAGCGAGAGGGTAAGACACAGAAAGAAATTTCTGAACGAATAGGCTGTTCCCAGAGTGCTGTATCAAGGCACCTCAGTGGGAAGTCTGTGGGAAGGAAAAAGTGTGGCAAAAAACGCTGCACAACGAGAAGAGGTGACCGGACCCTGAGGAAGATTGTGGAGAAGGACCGATTCCAGACCTTGGGGGACCTGCGGAAGCAGTGGACTGAGTCTGGAGTAGAAACATCCAGAGCCACCGTGCACAGGCGTGTGCTTTTGAACCAGAAACAGCGGCAGAAGCGCCTGACCTGGGCTACAGAGAAGCAGCACTGGACTGTTGCTCAGTGGTCCAAAGTACTTTTTTCGGATGAAAGCAAATTTTGCATGTCATTCGGAAATCAAGGTGCCAGAGTCTGGAGGAAGACTGGGGAGAAGGAAATGCCAAAATGCCTGAAGTCCAGTGTCAAGTACCCACAGTCAGTGATGGTCTGGGTTGCCATGTCAGCTGCTGGTGTTGGTCCACTGTGTTTTATCAAGGGCAGGGTCAATGCAGCTAGCTATCAGGAGATTTTGGAGCACTTCATGCTTCCATCTGCTGAAAAGCTTTATGGAGATGAAGATTTCGTTTTTCAGCACGACCTGGCACCTGCTCACAGTGCCAAAACCACTGGTAAATGGTTTACTGACCATGGTATTACTGTGCTCAATTGGCCTGCCAACTCTCCTGACCTGAACCTCATAGAGAATCTGTGGGATATTGTGAAGAGAAAGTTGAGAGACGCAAGACCCAACACTCTGGATGAGCTTAAGGCCGCTATCGAAGCATCCTGGGCCTCCATAACACCTCAGCAGTGCCACAGGCTGATTGCCTCCATGCCACGCCGCATTGAAGCAGTCATTTCTGCAAAAGGATTCCCGACCAAGTATTGAGTGCATAACTGAACATAATTATTTGAAGGTTGACTTTTTTTGTATTAAAAACACTTTTCTTTTATTGGTCGGATGAAATATGCTAATTTTTTGAGATAGGAATTTGGGGTTTTCATGAGCTGTATTTCAAAATCATCAGTATTAAAACAATAAAAGACCTGAAATATTTCAGTTGGTGTGCAATGAATCTAAAATATATGAAAGTTTAATTTTTATCATTACATTATGGAAAATAATGAACTCACAATATGCTAATTTTTTGAGAAGGACCTGTAGAGCCTTGCATGGTCAGGCACCTCTCTATATTCAGGATCTTTTACATAAACATTCACCGGGTCGGCTCTTACGGTCTTCTGGTCTGGACCTTTTAATTGTCCCTAGAACACATCTTAAGACTAAAGGTGATTGTGCTTTTTGTACTGTGGCACCGAGGCTTTGGAACTCACTTCCATTAGCACTGAGAACTATGGGTTCGGTCAATTCTTTTAAAAAACACCTGAAGACGCATCTTTTTGAACTCGCTTTTATTTAACAGCAGTGGTTTATTTGTCTTTTCATGTTTGTGAAGAGTGTTTCTGTGTGTTGTGTTATGGTAGATTTATTGTATGCATGTTTGATCCTTTTTATTAACAGATTGTAAAGCACTTTGTGACTTCTTGTCTGTGAAAGGTGCTATATAAATAAATTTTACTTACTTACTAATGTTTATGTATTTTAGGGGACTGAGCAGTATGTTACAGGTAGAAGTCGTGAACTGGCTCTGGTTTGGGGTGAAGAGCGGGTCTTAAACAAATCATGTTTGCATGTATACTCTCAAAACAGCCATTAACATAATATGCTGTGCATTTGCTCAGGCAGACTAGAAAGTGGACTCGGTTTGGTACTCGCGTGCAGTCTGAGCCGAGCGCTTTTTGTGTGTGTGCAAAGAAACAATCTGTCACAGCGCGCTATTACTGCATTGAAATCTCTTTTGAATGGCTTAAAACACTTTAATGTTTAAACTGACCAGGCTTAAAACAAGGGAGAATGATAGAGCAGCACTAGCGCCATCATTCAGAGAGGTGATTAGTTAAGGTCTTTGCACACCGAGTCTGAAATTTTCACATGCGTTTTTGTTATTGAAATGCATGCCACAGAAATGCTGATATTACTTCACTGACCAGCGGAGCGAACCAACCCCGTGACGTCACACGCGATGGTACTACAAGATGGCAGCACACTTGCTCCAAAAGCTATAACAAAACATCCTTTTTCCTTTTTTGTTATATTTTTAATTAAAGTTTAAATCAATTTACTAAATAATATAAACTTGACTGACTGCTTCACTTCCACTTGAAGAGCACTTGTAGAAACAAATTAAATGAAGCAATAAATGAAGCTGAAATCCTTTAAAAAAAATTAAAAAAAGGAGAACTGCATGAGAGCAGACAAGTGTATAAAAACACCTGCCAATGGCAAATTAATTATGAAAAAAAAAATGTACAGTACAAAATAGTTCAGCTTTGAGAATGAAAACTAACCTGTTTGTTCCTCAGTATCTTCATGTTTGACTCTGAATGTTTCTTCAGTCTTTAAGTCTTCACTCTCCTCTTTTATAAACTCCATCTTTATAACAGTGTGTGTCTCAGTCTCTTCATGTTTGACTCTGAATGTGTCTTCTATCTTCATCTCTTCACTCTCCTCTTTAATAAACTCCATCTTTATAACAGTGAGTCGTGTGGATCTCACTTTTTCTGTGTGTTTGGACACTTAAGCTGTTTAGGATGAGAATAATTAACAGATAGATAAACCCAAAATAAATCTCTGGGTGCGTCTCAATCTGCTCCCTTGTTCAGTAGTCAGCACACTAGTGAGTAAGGCTGAACGATTAATTGCATTTGCGATAATATCGCGATATGAGAAAATGCGATTTTCTAATCGCAACGTGCGCGATTTGAGGTGGGCACGTGACGCGAGCGAAAGAGCGGAGAACTCGGCTGCAACAACTTTTCATCCTGTCAGTTCATCTTTAACCTGTAGCGCAATGGCCTCTGCCTCGACGGAACAGTCAGTAACTGACACAGCTGCGACTTTAATCTCAAAGAGGAACAGCACGTCGGTGGTGTGGAACTATTTTGGTTTCAAAAAAGAAGATGCTGCACAGCTTCAGGTGTTATGCAGAGCATGCCGTGCTCCCGTTGCGACTTCACGGGGTAACACTACAAACTTGTTTCAGCACTTAAAAAAATACCACAAATCAATGTATGACAGTTGTATGACCAAAATGCCGAGCACCAGTGCGCCAGACAGGCCAAATACCTCAAGACAGGGATCACTGACCGAAATGTTCGAAAGTGTCACTCCGTATGAACGTAATTCAAAACGGCACGGGGAAATCACTCGGGCAATAACCGAGTTCATAGCCAAAGATATGATGCCTCTCAGCACGGTGACCAAGCCTGGATTTGTGGCATTGACATATACGCTTGATAAACGGTACAATATACCCTCCCGTACATACTTCAGTCAGACTGCCATACCGGAGCTGTACAAAAAGTGTAAAGAGAAAGTCGCCGCGGAGGTTAAAACGGTGGAGTTTTTTGCTAGCACTACAGATATGTGGTCAAGCCGCACAGCTGAGCCTTACCAGAGTCTTACAGTCCATTTTATTGATGAAGATTTCAACCTCAGAGCTCGCTGCCTACAAACTACCTACTTCCCAGACGACCACACAGGGGAAAATATTGCAGCCGGCCTGAGAGAAGGGCTTGCCAGCTGGGATCTCCACGAGGAGAATCACGTCTGCATCACGACGGACAACGCGTCAAATATGGTTCTGGCTGCGCGGCTTAATGAATGGACGAGGCTCCAGTGTTTTGGGCACAGATTACATCTTGCCATTGGTAAGTTATGTCGCGTGTGTGTGTGTGTGTGTGTGTGTGTGTGTGTGTGTGCGTGCGCGCAAAAGAGAGAGATGCGTCGATTAGTAATAAGCTGGATACAAATATATAAATTATGTGTAGTTGGGGATTCATTAAATTAATATTTCCTCCCACTCCTTTTCTAATATGTAAATTGAAATATTATGTTTTGATTTTATGTCTGTTGTGGAATGGCCACCTGCATTTTTGTTTTTTTGTTTGTTTTTGTTTTTTTACATGTTCTAAATAAACACAAAAAGTGTGTGTGTGTGTGTGTGTGTGTGTGTGTGTGTGAGAGAGAGAGAGAGAGAGAGAGAGAGGACAGGGGTGTGGATGTGTGCATTTTAGAATGACAGAGAATGTGAGTGTATAATAGTGATAGCCTTGAATCACAAAACTCAAATTTAATTGTGTGTAATACACTACTTTCTATTTCTTTCAGAAAATGCACTCAAAGATGACAGAGTGTCAAGGGCAACAGCACTGTGCAGGAAGCTGGTGGGACACTTTTCCCACAGTTGGAAGAAGAAGGCAGCACTGATGGAGGCACAGAGGGAGCTCAAACTCCCTGAGCACAACCTCATAACGGAGTGCCCAACAAGATGGGGATCTAAAGAAATGATGATTGCTAGAGTGCTTGAACAGGCCAAAGCCATTTCTCAGGTATTGTCTGGAGATCGATATGCACGCTCCCTCATCCCAACCTGGCAAGATATTGATGTGTTGGAGTCGATTCACAAGGCACTGCATCCTCTACTGGAATTTACTGATGCTCTTTCTGGAGAGGAGTATGTGAGCATCTCCTACCTCAAGCCAGTTCTTCACCTTTTTGCCACATCAGTCCTGGCTGAAGATGCTGAGGACACTGACCTGACTAAATCAATAAAAACCAAAGTCCTAGCATACCTCAATAATAAATATGGAGACCCAAACATCCAGGAGCTTTTGGATGTTGCCTGTTTCCTGGACCCTAGGTTCAAAATACAGTACATCAGTACTGACAACATCCCTGCTATCAAGACCCGACTGAAGACAGAGATGGTAGACTTAGCACAGCGTACATATCATCGGGTAAATGATAATTATGTATTTCACAAAAACACAATTTTTCTGTAAAATCTAACTGGAAAACTAATGGCTGTTGTTTTTATCTAATAGGAGAAGAGGTCTCGTACTGAAACTGTTCAGATGCCTCAAAGTGCACAGCCCTTGGGGGAAAAGGCGAAGAGGTCTCTTGGCAGTTTTTTCAAGACCAGTGCAGCCTCTCCTTCTTTGCCTGTTGAAGATGTCGCAGAGGCAGAGTTAAACAATTACAGGGATTAAAGTTCTCCGTCGTTACGACGGATTTCCGTTAATTGTAGCGAGTCATCGACGGATTTCCGTCAATTACACTGTTCCGCCTGTCCTTAATGTTTTAAATTCACTTTTCATAATTTTAATGCTGTATATATAGGCTTACATTTCTCAAATAGTGTAATAAATGTCTTAATTTTAGTTTAAATAGGTCTTAAATTAAGGAAAGACAAAGTGTATTCAGCCTGCTGAGGAGGATGTGATCAAAGCCTGGAGTGGAGCGAATGCACGTTCCTCTCTTCACTATAAGCGTTTTGTTATCACTCCGGTATGGATCCACTCCGGGTTTTGGTTTAGTTTTGAAGAAGTACATGTCAGGCTACGGCTGAGGTATAATTACATTTAAGATAGCATGGACACACTTATAATGCAGGAAGGCTCCGATGTTTCGGAGATTGATAAAAGTGTAAAAAATAAATGGAGATGGGCTTGGCTTAGCGAAATTGGGAAGAATGGCAAGCCTTTTAGTTCGTGGGCTAAAAAAATCAAACAACCAGGTACGTGTCTTTGCACAGTATGCCACAGGAAATTTCAATATGGCAATAATGGCAAAAAAGTGCTAGCTCGCCATCAATCAGAAGCTAGTCACAATGCTGCCGTTCGTGCTCTACAGTACACATGCTCCCTGCCTGGTGCGACAAGTACCACAACGGAGATTCATGCATCTATGGCCGACCGTGTGTGCGATGTAAAAGTGCGCATATGTTCTTTCATAGCGGAGCATGACCTGTCGTTCACAGTCTCACAACCGCTAGTTAATTTAATGCAATCAGTTGTCAAAGACAAGAGTGCACTTTCAAGATTGTCTATGTCTAATGCACATGCCTCCTACTTGTGCACACATGGCATTTCTGCTTATTGGAAATCCGAATTGTCATCTAAGCTGAAAACGAAGATGTTTTCTTTAAATGTAGATGAGGCAACAGATGGAAACATGGACAGGATTCTGAATGTTCTTGTTCGGTACTATGATGAAGATGTGGGAAAAGTGGCAACCCAGCATCTAGCCTCGAGGAAACTGAATATTGCAGATGCCTTAACAATCACAAACACATTGAAAGATATTCTCCAGTCATATAGCCTGAACTGGAATCAGGTTGTTGGTATACTGTTGGATAACTGCAGTGTGATGAGAGGGAAAAAGTCTGGAGTAGAGACACTAGTCAGAAGAGAAAATCCATCACTGCTGGATGTCAGCGGAGACACTGTCCATATGGTCTCGAATGCAGCCAAGGCCCTTTTAAATCCTTTCCAGGGATTTGTGGAACAATTTTGCTCTGATGTATACTATGACATTGAAAAATCACCCAAACAGAAAGAAGTTTTTTCTGAGTTTCAGTCCTTACTTCATTTGGAGAATAAGAGCCTAATACGTCCCATCAGCAGCAGGTTCCTGCAAATGTTGGATGTGTGCAACAGAATACGGGAGCTTATGGATCCATTGACTGTGCACTTCTACAGCGTCCTGTCTTCTCATGATCAACACAAACACAGGTACTTCTATTTTTGTATCATCTAATTTCTGTACTAGTAGGCCTTTTTTTGGATTTTTAATGAAACAGACACACATTTTTTTGTTTGTTATTAATAATATTTAAAGATGCAGACATCTAGTGGATTTTTTTTACATAACAAATCTAAACCAAGGGGTGGAGATGGCTCAGTGATCAATCAGGTTATATAAAGTTATAGATATAGTGACTCAAAGGGTTAAATGTTAGAACAATGAAGCTCGGCTTCATTCCAGATGCAATCAAATTATTAAATAACCTTTATATAAAGAAAAGGAAGTGCCTTGACCTGTAAACACAAAAAGTATGTCATGACTGTTGAAGTATTGGCAATTAGAAATAGCATTGTTGATTTTTTCTTCTCCTTAATCCTTATGTGTATATGTTATTTTGTGATGCAGATGGCTCCTGAACCAGCTTCTTGATAAGCATGCAGTTACATCTGATGAGAAGGCCAGGATAATTTGTCTGCAACAGCAAATGGCAAAATCTGCAAGGATCGGAAGTGATGTCAACAAAAAACGAAAGACACGCATCTGTATGCTTTTTTCAGAGTTCGACAAGCTCACAACCATTATTGATTTGTATCGAGGTATGTTCACTTTTTATTCACTTTAAGTGTTAAGAAAAGTACAGAGATTTCTTATTTATTGAAATCCCTTTATTGTTATATTTATTATATGCTTATTTTTCTTGGAATCCTGGAATGGAATCTGAGTTAACCATAAATACAGTTTTTAGATCACTGTTAATCAGATCACTTTGGTTAATACTACTAATACTAATACTACTACTAATAAACTATTTATACAGCACTTTGTAAGTTATAGACTTATTAAACCAGAATTAAAACATTTCAGGACTGATGTAAATAAAACTAGACAATTAAATAATACAGATGAAAATAAACAACAACAAATCTAAAAAATAATATTAAAGGGTTGTAATATTCCAAGAAGAGTATGTTACATTACTATGAATGTGATTATTAATCAATGAATAAAATATTCAGACCCATTTCTAATCTGGTTCTATTGTGATTCTCAGGTGTACTTCCAACTTTTCAGGTGTTCCTGAAGAAGTTGCAACATGAAAAGCCCATGATTCATGTGCTGCATGCTGAAATGCTGCTACTGGTTAGGGAACTTCTCTCCAAATTTATGAAGCCTGAAACTATTCCTTTGAGTGCAAAGGGCTTGTTGAAGCTTAATGTTCACCAGAGAGACCTGCAGTACACTGACAAAAGGTTGTCTGTGGGGAGATTCAGCTTCTTTGCCTTAAACAAGGCTAGAGTAGAAAAGAAGCCCTGGGTGCAGAAGGTCTACAGCTCTCTCAGAGAAGGCTACATAAAGGCAGCAACATTCCTCCTGAAAAACCTGCCCCTCAACAACAACATCATCACCTCTTTATCTGCGCTGACACCATCATTGATTCTCCATGAATCAGTCCAAGGTGCATTCAACACCTTGGCCAAGGCCTTGCCAAATGCTGTGAAGTCAGAGGAGTTGGGTCAACTGGATGAAGAGGTTCGAGCCTACCAGATTAATACAGATCTAGGGACACAGGCCAAATGCTTTGAGGAGAACAATGCACGAATCGATGTTGACTGGTGGAGTAAGATTTTCGCCATGAAGATGCCAGAAGGAGGAATGAGGTTCCCCATCTTAGGGAAGTTGGTAAAGGCTCTTCTGTCATTGTTCACTGGCCCTCTTGTCGAAGGATCATTTAACATGATGGATGATATAATTGAGAAAGACAGGGTTAGGCTGAACATTGAGACTTATGAAGGCTTAGCCATTCTCAAGTCCCACATGAAGGTAATGGGCAAAACTGCATCTAAAATGCAAATTACCCCTGCATTAAGGAGATTTTGCCTGTCTTCTTATGAGACATACCAAAATCATCTGAAGAAAAAGAAGGTGAACCTTGACAAGCAAAAGGAAAGGAAACTGAGGGAAGCTGTGAAGGTCCTCTCAGCAGTTAGGGTTAGAAAAGTAAAGAAAGGTTCCACCTCTTCTGTTTGTGCTAAAGCCCCCACCTCTTCCACCCTTGGAGTTAAACGAAAAGCTGCTGCTACAGCCTCCACCCCTGCAGTTAAAGGCACTGCTGCTGCTACAGCCTCCACCTCTTCCGCCCTTGGAGTTAAACAAAAAGCTGCTGCTACAGCCTCCACCCCTGCAGTTAAAGGCGCTGCTGCTACAGTCTCCACCTCCTCCACTGCTGGAGTTAAAGGTAAAGCTGTTGCTACAGCCTCTTTCTCCTCCACCCCTGCAGTTAAAGGCAAAACTGCTGCTACAGTCTCCACCTCCTCCACTGTTGGAGTTAAAGTTAAAGCTGTTGCTACAGCCTCTTTCTCCTCCACCCCTGGAGTTAAAGGCAAAACTGCTGCTACAGCCTCCACCCCCTCCACCTCTCCTGGAGCCACTCCTGCACATGTAGCTAGTCAAACACTAAAACGGGTGTCAGGTGTAGCCAAGCTTCAGGAATATGGTTTCACAGCCAAAAAGCAGAAAAAGTGAAAAGCACTCTAGAGACATTTGCACAAGAAAAGCACTTTTTGGAATTTAATGGTGGTGCAGTTACTTTTTTTCCTGTTAATTATTAATAGTTTCACAAAACATTGTTTGGTGTTATAAGAAACATAAAACATGCACTGAAAATGCACTTTTTGAAAAAGCACTTTTTGGAATTTAATGGTGATGCTATTACTTTTTTTTTTTTTCCTGTTCATTATTAAGAGTTTCACAAAACATTGTTTGGTGTTATAAGATAAATAAAAACATGCACTGAAAAGATGTGTGGTAGATGGTTGATTATTTGTCAAGGTATATTTTTTTTCAAAGATTACAAATAGCTTTTAAAATATGCAAACTGGCAATATTAAAGCGGTTTAATCTCCCCTTAAAACGCTATTGGTCTCGACTATTTAAATAAAGTGTTTGTTAAAGGAATATGGCTTGGCCTGAAAAATGTTCAGTCAGAAGATTTTTTTTCACTTTAATCCCTGCAATTACCTGATGACTCCTACCATTGATGGAGAAGATGATCCCTTGGCTTGGTGGAGGGTGCACAAGATCAGCTACCCACAGTTGTGCATCATGGCCCGCAAGTATCTTTGTGTACCTGCCACAAGCGCTCCCTCAGAGCGTCTTTTTAGCACAGGAGGGAATATTGTGACTTGCACTCGCTCATCCTTGAAGCCAGCAAAAGTCAATATTCTGGTTTTCTTAGCAAAAAACCTGTGAGCCACTGAGAACAAAACTGTTGGATCATTATAGCTGGCAGTGCCATACTCGTAGTGAACTTTAGTCTGTGTGGTGTGTTATTGTTGTGTACTTGATAAGTGAGGTTGATCTATTCCAAATTATAATATTCAAATAGTTTTTGTCTAATTTAAAAGTGCATTTCTCCATTTTTTTATTTATAACTTTATTTATTTTGATTTTACTAAATATTTTCAAAACAAATGCTGTTGCAGTTGTGTGAAATGTTACTGACTTTGGAGCAGTAAGATAATTATTATTTTTAATTATTTTTTTCTTCAGACTGTAAATTTTGCACACAGTGTTTACAAAGTGCGCATACCTTTGTTTAAATTATTGAAATGCACAGTGGCAAAGCCATAGATGTTTCTGCAACGAGCAGTTCAATAAAAATGTCATTTATTTCAAGTCATACATGTTTTAATTTAATTATAACAAATAGGCCCAGCCTATGGGAAAGAACATTTCACACTAAATGCATCTAATATTGTGTTGGTCATATTTAAATAATTCATTACGTTTTGTTGGGGAAAAAAGAGGATAAAAAAAATCTTTACAAAACAAATCGCATATTAAATCGCAATCGCAATATTGGGGAAAAAAATCGCAATTAGATTATTTTCCCAAATCGTTCAGCCTTACTAGTGAGGTAAAGTCAGTCAGAGTGAGAGATAATGGAGTAATTAGCCAAAAACACTCAAAACCTTAACAACAAATAACAATAATAACAAACATAAATAAGACAACAAAAATTAATACTTACTATTTAATTATGATAAATATTAAGTATTTAATTATTAGTGTGCAACATTAAATAGATTACACTTTTCTTAAATAAATAAATAAATAAATAAACCTATTGTTTGTGTTTGTTGTTCATTCACACTGTTTCGAACAGCAGTGAGTCGTCAGAGTCATGATTCAAAACAGAGAATCATTTTCTGAATCCATTGATTGACTCTGATGAGCTCTGTTTCTCCATCACTACTCCCAGCGACTGGGTTCGTGGTTAGGATGAACTGGTTCACTATATAGGGAGCGAAATGAGACCGTTTCTGTTACTAATGCGTGCATGCGCTTTATTTACACTAAATAACATTCATTAATGTTATATAAGGTTTTACAATGCTACATTCAATAATAATCAATTAACTTTACAGCGCTTGTAAAAATAAACTTTAACGTATGCTGAACGCGTTGTACTAATTAAAACACTTTTAAAACCACACAAACCTCTCTTCAGCCTTATGACGTCACACCACTAGATCAAAATAAAAGTCCTGTTCAATCGCTGCTGCCTCATTAACATTATCCTTTTTCTTCAGGCAACGGAGCCTTTCTTGTATCACCCCATTACAGACAATATGTACACCATTAGAGTAGTAAAACAAGAAACAGATTTTTGAAATGTAGTGTTTTCTTTAAAGTAAAATGTCTCTTTTTTTGGAAACTATCAATAGAAAGTCTGTAATTATATATATATATATATATATATATAGAGAGAGAGAGAGAGAGAGAGAGAGAGAGAGTATATATATATATATATATATATATGGTTGTATTGTTTATTCATTTATTTATTTTACTTTTTTGTCAGAAATTAAAAGATTTGACAGAAAAATCAGTGAAATTAGGTACAACAATATGGAGAAAAATAATACAAATTAAATGAAATCATTTAAATGCTGCCCACACATAGAAAAACCTAGAAGTAATGTCGAGTAATATACAGAACAAATAATTGTTTGAATGTGTTCCGATGATTCTTGAGAAAACATGACAAACTTTATTCAGTGTATGTTGTTCCTGTTATCCAAAAGTGTTTAAACACAGTTAATGACTAAACAGCTATTTCAAATGCTTACTATGTTGACTATGGTAATTAACCCTGAACCCCAGCAATGCACTGCAACATAAAAAGTAATGCAGTTTCAGCTGTTAGCCTTTTTGTATTGCACTGTAAAATACACTGTAAAAAAGACGTTTGAAGTACAATCAGCTAGGACGCTTTAGTCATTTCAACTTACATTACATTAAACTGACTTAAATTGTTTAACTTTTTGATACATTAATGTAATTAAAACATGTCGTCATAACTTACTGATCATATCCCAGATAGCCACTGGACGCTATAACGGAACAGGGCCGCAACCGCAAAATGATAGAGCCGGGTCTGGCCCGCATCCGCCTCACGGACTCGTTCCTGAGTCCAAACGCACATCGGGCCGAAGCCGTTTCTGGTCTGTTTTTAGGGGTTGTTGCGGATATGTGCCAGCGCCGATCCAGCACCGCCTGATCATCCCGTTACAGATGGTTAACGGGTGCGTGAAACGATTCCGCCTACCGGAGCTGTGCCGGATGTGTTACGAATCCACTTAAATCACCACTGGATTGTCCTTTTGCCTTATTTTCGGCATTTTTGTCAGTTAGGGTATCATAGTAACCTATGCTACCGGCATAGGCCTACATTTTTCACAGACTGTGAAAATGTCCAGAAAAACATTTTCACTACAAGGCCTTGGCTATAAATAAAAAGCTTGACTTGACTTGATAAAGGCTAGTTTCAGTTGGAGCAATGCGTAGGCCTATAGGCTATAGCTGAAATAAATCGTTTTAATGATTAAAATGCATACTAAAACAACGTGAACAAAGTTAACAAACACAGAATTAATGACCACGAATTCATAGATTTAATTATAAAAAAACGAACAACAAAGTCATGAACAAAGTCAACAATTAACACAAAACACAGTCAACAACAAACACAGAATTAATGGATAAAAAAAATGCACAGGCTATAAACACAACGTGAAAAAAAAAAAAAACATGCACTTAAACAAAATCACTAGGTGGGTGCTGTGGCAGCTGTTGCTGCTCCTGCTGCTGACGCGCCAGTCTCTCCTGGCGCCCTCCTCTCCTGTCCGCCGAAAGGGCAAACCACCTTATAGCATGACTCCATATTTCAGCTTCTGTTGCAGTTGCTGTCAGTGCGCATTTGCGCACTGCACCTGGAAAACAGCATTACTGATTAGGTTGAATGAGACATTTGGATCAGTGCTAGTTCTACATGACGACAAAACAGGCAGACGTATATTGCATTTGCTCAAAATGAAGATAGGCCCATCCTTCTAATTCGGCCTACTTCTATAACGGTTTGTGCATTAGTTGATGGAGCTGTAATAAAATAATAGCCTAATAATAAAAAAAACTGGTCATGTAAAACTGAATAAGACAAATGAACTATATCTAACCATTGAGGTTAAGACGTAGCCCCAATTAGGCCTAATAGTAATAAAAAGAATAAGAAGAATAAACAGAAGGCATTATTGTTGGTGTATGCTGTTTTACGAAGACGTCAAAACTGGAAGAATTGAATCAATGGAAATCTGTGTGGGTAGGATCGATTGTCATCCTCTTTTGTAAAGGTAGCCTACGGTATATGTCGTTTATCCTCGTACTTCCTAGCGAGACATGTTAATTCACACTTTTTGTGTACATAATTCCACATGTGTTCATTAATAGCTTTGATGCATTCAGTGAGAATCTACAATGTAAATAGTCATGAAAATAAAGAAAACGCATTGAATGAGATGTGTCCAAACTTTTGGCCTGCACTGTATATACTATATACGTTTTAGTATAACAATCAGTTTTGACTGCTAAACTCTTTTTCAGGAGTAATCTGTAAGACTCTTGAGTGAATAAATACTAATTCACTAAGGGCATTTGAAGCAATAGCCTACTTACGGCTGAGGAGGGTCCGTGATGCCATCCTGTGGAAGGCCCTCTTCTTGTTCACACCCTTCCAATTAATTGTTCGGGAAAGGGGGCAGGAAAACAGGTATGACAGAATGTTCCATGTCACCCTCTTCAAAACCACACCCCCGACAGCAGACAGGGTATTCACCTAGGGGCATGAAGATTGTGGTTGGATCACCGTTGCACAAGTTTTTAAACAGGTAAGCCACTTTTTTGACAGTTTTTTTTTTCACAATTAAGACGTGTGGGCAATTGGATGATGCTTTTATCCATAACATTCAAGTTACATCATCATAAAGAGCTTAGTCTAGCAATAAATATTACTTTAGATGAATTAGATTTAGTGTAAGATGAAACAAGTGTCTTGAGTACAATGAGAACATATTGGGGGAATATGCTTACAAGGGCATGTTTCTGCCTAACATTAAGGAAATAATACACACAATGATGGTCAATAAAATCAACCCACAGCTGCACACTATACTGTATATATATATACAGTACAGGCCAAAAGTTTGGACACACCTTCTCATTCAATGCGATTCCTTTATTTGCATGACTATTTACATTGTAGATTCTCACTGGTTACTTTGAAGAAACTAGAATATAAGACATGTTTTCAGTTATTTCACTCTTTTTGTGTACATAATTCCACATGTGTTCATTAATAGCTTTGATGCATTCAGCGAGAATCTACAATGTAAATAGTCATGAAAATAAAGAAAACACATTGAATGAGATGTGTCCAAACTTTTGGCCTGTACTATATATATATATATATATATATATATATATATATATATATATATATATATATATATATATATATATATATATATATTAGTGGTGTGCATAGATTAATTTTTTTAATCTAGATTAAAATGGCTCATTTGAATTCTGCCGAAGGCATTCAAATTATGTTCAATAAGATGTACTTGTTAGTACTGATAGAGCTGTGCTGCACTCAAACATAGTAGTTTGACAACGACTCTACCCCTGCGCTACATCAGTGCTTTGCCCGGCATCTTCCGCATTAGCTAAGGGATGCTTTGCGTTTAGGTGGTACTTGAGACTGGAAGAACTCCTACAGTAAACTAATTCCGCAATGCACAAGTTGCAAACAACCTTTCGCCTGTTTAACACGTACACCGTCTGCAGTCCGTATGCGTTTCGTATGTGGTGCAGAAGCAGCACGGACTCATTGTGCTTTCACAGAGGACGCGTTTAAACTCCGCTACTGATCCACGACTGTTTGGTCCACAAACACAACATTTATTCATTATTTAGATTTCAAATCATGTAAAAAAAAAAAATATAAATCCTTTTCATCATTGTGACTCTATCACAGAACAGTAACAATCTTTCATAGACATTAGTTTAAACTCAATAAATATAAACAGTGTATTATTCATGGATTTGACTTCTAGATTTGTATAATAAGTTACTGAAGCAAGCGGCAACACATTTAAACATAACATTTAGCCCAATTATCTTGTTAGGATATCGCAAATATTTAAAATTAAAACACACCACTGACTCTCGTCCCTTTTGCATTTAAATCTTTATTACAAGCAATCCCACGGGTCTTAATGAACTTTGTTTTTCTGCTTCCATAAAAGTGCATATAGGTATTAAGTTGCCTTGTTTATCTAAGCTCTTTATCTTGTTTTAAACCTAGCAAAAAAGCCATGTGTTGACTGTGAAACACAGTAGGCTTTAATTAGTATAACATTTATTATGAAATTACTGCACTTCCGTGCCAATCCATGTTCATTTTTATCGCGAACAATGCGCTGTCACTTTAACTCAGCGCGTGCAGCACAGCAAAAATAGACTCGGTACGTAAACGACCGCTCCTGGAACGCACTAACGCTGGAATCCGTTAACATGGGTGAGTAAAAAATATGCAACGCATACGCACTGCAGAAGGAGTATGTGATAAACAGGAAGTCATCATAGCTTGCGTAGTATAGACCCAGCTCCCAACCCAACTTTGAGAACAGATTAACGGCGATATTTTTTTTTATCGCGCAATAAGAGTCTCACGTTAACGCAGCACGTTAACGCCGATAATGGCCCACCACTAATATATATATATAATATATGTGTATATATATATATATATATATATATATATATATATATATATATATATACACACACACAGGTCCTTCTCAAAAAATTAGCATATTGTGATAAAAGTTCATTATTTTCCATAATGTAATGATAAAATTAAACTTTCATATATTTTAGATTCATTGCACACCAACTGAAATATTTCAGGTCTTTTATTGTTTTAATACTGATGGTTTTGGCATACAGCTCATGAAAACCCAAAATTCCTATCTAAAAAAATTAGCATATCATGAAAAGGTTCTCTAAACGAGCTATTAACCTAATCATCTGAATCAACTAATTAACTCTAAACACCTGCAAAAGATTCCTGAGGCTTTTAAAAACTCCCAGCCTGGTTCATTACTCAAAACCGCAATCATGGGTAAGACTGCCGACCTGACTGCTGTCCAGAAGGCCATCATTGACACCCTCAAGCGAGAGGGTAAGACACAGAAAGAAATTTCTGAACGAATAGGCTGTTCCCAGAGTGCTGTATCAAGGCACCTCAGTGGGAAGTCTGTGGGAAGGAAAAAGTGTGGCAAAAAACGCTGCACAACGAGAAGAGGTGACCGGACCCTGAGGAAGATTGTGGAGAAGGACCGATTCCAGACCTTGGGGGACCTGCGGAAGCAGTGGACTGAGTCTGGAGTAGAAACATCCAGAGCCACCGTGCACAGGCGTGTGCTTTTGAACCAGAAACAGCGGCAGAAGCGCCTGACCTGGGCTACAGAGAAGCAGCACTGGACTGTTGCTCAGTGGTCCAAAGTACTTTTTTCGGATGAAAGCAAATTTTGCATGTCATTCGGAAATCAAGGATGTCAGAGTCTGGAGGAAGACTGGGGAGAAGGAAATGCCAAAATGCCTGAAGTCCAGTGTCAAGTACCCACAGTCAGTGATGGTCTGGGGTGCCATGTCAGCTGCTGGTGTTGGTCCACTGTGTTTTATCAAGGGCAGGGTCAATGCAGCTAGCTATCAGGAGATTTTGGAGCACTTCATGCTTCCATCTGCTGAAAAGCTTTATGGAGATGAAGATTTCGTTTTTCAGCACGACCTGGCGCCTGCTCACAGTGCCAAAACCACTGGTAAATGGTTTACTGACCATGGTATTACTGTGCTCAATTGGCCTGGCAACTCTCCTGACCTGAACCCCATAGAGAATCTGTGGGATATTGTGAAGAGAAAGTTGAGAGACGCAAGACCCAACACTCTGGATGAGCTTAAGGCCGCTATCGAAGCATCCTGGGCCTCCATAACACCTCAGCAGTGCCACAGGCTGATTGCCTCCATGCCACGCCGCATTGAAGCAGTCATTTCTGCAAAAGGATTCCCGACCAAGTATTGAGTGCATAACTGAACATAATTATTTGAAGGTTGACTTTTTTTGTATTAAAAACACTTTTCTTTTATTGGTCGGATGAAATATGCTAATTTTTTGAGATAGGAATTTTGGGTTTTCATGAGCTGTATGCCAAAATCATCAGTATTAAAACAATAAAAGACCTGAAATATTTCAGTTGGTGTGCAATGAATCTAAAATATATGAAAGTTTAATTTTTATCATTACATTATGGAAAATAATGAACTTTTTCACAATATGCTAATTTTTTGAGAAGGACCTGTAATGTCTAATGTCCTCATATATCTTTAGTTATCATTTTAGAGAGATGTAAAAAGACTTCACGGATATCTTATTAAGCCCGCTGAGATCTGTACTGATCTGTAGTGCATGTGGGTCAGTGCACGAGGAGCTTACTATAGCACAGAACACACAGAACTCAAGTCTGATAGAAAGACAAAACAACTGGTTTAATGCTGTTTTTAATACACTTTTACTATAGTAAAACTATTTATAATTATAAAATCTAAAATCTAATCTAATAAAACATCAACATCTCAATCCAATTAGTTGCATTTAGTTATGCTATGACTCAGCAATTTAGTTATAAGCAGATCTGTAGAAATTATTCATGTCATTGTCCAGCTCAGTTCAGTTCAGAGGAAGCATTAGGAGAGAGGAGTGAAAAGGCACACGACAGATGTTGGTGAGACTTTATTTCTAGAAATGCATTAAAGATCACTCACGTTCTAGTTAGCCACAAATGTAAACCTGATTTAGATAGTATTTAAATGAGATTAATAACTCCAGCTACAGGCCTACAGTCCTGTACATTTCACATTGTCACAAAGACAGCGGAGACCAGGACTAGAGCCCCAGAGACAGATCCCCTGTAAAGACCTTGTCTCAGATGACCACTGGGACAAGACCACAGGAAACAGATGATTCTTCTGCACAACCTGACTTTGCTGCAGCCTGGAATTGAACTGCTGGTTTCGTCTGGTCAGAGGAGAACTGGCCCCCCGACTGAGCCTGGTTTCTCCCAAGGTTTTTTCTCCATTCTGTCACTGATGGAGTTTTGGTTCCTTGCCGCTGTCGCCTCTGGCTTGCTTAGTTGGGGACACTTCATTTACAGCGATATCGTTGACTTGATTGCAAATTATTGCACAGATACTATTTAAACTGAACTGAGCTGCATGATGACATCACTGAATTCAATGATGAACTGCCTTTAACTGTCATTTTGCATTATTGACACACTGTTTTCCTAATTAATGTTGTTCAGTTGCTTTGACGCAATCTTTTTTGTTTAAAGCGCTATATAAATAAAGATGACTTGACACTAAACTGTGATGCAGCCTGAATCATAATCACACCATGTTAATTTGTTAGACAGAGGGGAACGGATCCTTAAACTAAACATACACCCCCACCCCACCATTCTGTCCCCTGATGGTGTTTGTGTTCCTTGCCACCGCTGACTTTTGGCTTGCTTATTTGTGAACACATAATATTCAGCAATATTATTGATCTGACTCCACTGACACTATTGGGTGAGGACTGAACTGAGCCAGATGATGACACCACTGATTTCAACTGAACAATCACACTTTTTACTGTTTAGAGCTGCTTTACAGCAGAAGTTAATTCTGTTTGCATCATTATTTTTCTTTTTATCACTGTAAAGTTATTAAAATATATCTTACAATATACTGAATATACACAAAAATAGAATAAATCTGGATTTTTTTTTTTTTTACAGCACTGTACACCAGCATTTATGTTCAGTAGTGTGACATTAATGTGTGGAAATTGACATTTTTTTTCATTGTGTGATTTGTTATTTTCAGGAAAATGCACTAGTAACAACTAAAAAAAAGAAGACCACAAATATAATTTAACAGAAGATGATGGCTGTGGTGAAACAAGCGCTCAAATAACGGTGAGCAGTAATCTACTTTATTTATTTGATCTTTTATTAACTACTATCTTAATAGTTTAGAATAAATAATAACTGCTATTGTTTTTCAGGAACTAAGAGCTGTGGGAGTGCTGGAGAAATCAAGTGTACAAGTCCTCTGTCTCCTCAGCCGTGTAAAGATCTTCAGACATGAAGACACTGAGGAGTTAAATGAAAACAAAGTGCTAAAAGATTTATAATATTAGTGGCAATTCAGTATGAAAACAGAGAGAGAGAGAGAGAGAGTGGAAAAGTACTGAAATCTAGTTTTATAAGCAATTATTCTCAATGCTTAACATCAGCTATCAACAATTCTTTGATTCTCTCTGATTGACTGGAAGGTGTGCATTAAAAACAATGAGTGTATAGATAATGACAATCAGTTCAATCATAATTCTAAATTAATGTGCAGCTTTTACTGTAGCACACACGTACAGTCAGAACGCTAGATCTAATGATCTGTAACCAAACAAACTAATGAAAATTAACTTAGTTCTACCCTTCCAGTCAAATTATACTCCACAAACATTAAACATTAAAAAACAAAAATTTAAATTCTCATTAATTACTCACCCTCATGTCGTTCCAAACCATTATACCTTTGTTCATCTTCAAAACACAAATGAAGATATTTTTGATGAAATCTGAGAACTTTCTGACCCCTCTTTAGGCATCAAGGCAACTTACACATTTAAGTTCCAGAACAGTAGCAAAGACATTGTGAAAGTAATCATGTGACTCCAGTGGTTCAACCTCAGTTTTGTCTTCCGTTGCATGAACACAACACTCATGCGTTGTGATGCTCTCGTGAATGCACATTACAGATCAATATTTTTATAAATAAGTGGTAAATTATTATTATTTTTTGGACGCCTACACGTGTCGCTTCATAAAATTGAGTCAAAATAACTGGAGTCACATTGTTAAAGTAATTAATGTCTTTCCTACCATTCTGGAACTTGAATGTGTAAGTTGCATTGCTGTGTGCAGGGTCAGAAAGCTCTCTGATTTCTTTAAAAATATCTTTGTTTGTGTTGCTAAGAGGAATGAAGTTCTTACGGGTGTGAAACCACACAAGGGTGACTAATTAATGACAGAATTGAACATTTTTGGTTAAGCTATCTCTTTAAGGGCAGCTTTAACTTAATTTTTTAACCTAGCTTTAACAGGTGTGTATTACACAATTTTAATCGACTTCAATGGAGGCAACCCTTTTCATGTCGCGTGGTTCTTTTCCTTCACCTCATGCATTAAAATCATGTAATGCACACCTAGCCATGGATTAGCCCTTATGTGTGAAGAGGGTTATAGGTTACACAAAGTATTAAATGAAGGGGGCACTATTATTATTATTTTTTTAAACTTAAGGTTAGAATTTTGAACGAAAAACCAAAATGATAAAGAGGGCAAACTCTGTACAGTATTTAAACATGATTGTTTCTATGCTTTTTTCCAGGAATGCATGTTATTGTGCAAGGGGTAGTTGCATGGACTATCAGTGGAGGGTCAGAAAGCTCTGAGATTTCATTATAAAGATCTTCTTTTGTGTTTTGAAGATGAACGAAAGACTTGTGGGTTTGGAACAACATGAGGGTGAGTAATTGATGACAGAATTTTCATTTTTGGGTGAACCGACCTTTTAACTTCTTTTACCTGGAGTGTTCAAAGACATTGAGTACCTTTACATGGACAACAATAATCAGATTTTAACATGATTAAGACAATACGCTGATTAAGAATCTACCTTGTAAACAGAGATTTTTGATTAACTTAATCCGGCTTAAGTCATATTCTAAATTGAATTAAGACGTGGAGTATTCCTATTTTAGTCACATTATTGAAGTGCAGTAGATGTGTAAACACCTTAATCACATTATTAACGTCGTGTAGGACTTTTCACAGCAGAACTTTTTTTATTTATTTTTTACGACAGTATACACGCACAGCAGTGTTCAACCGTTTGACGGCAAATAAAAGCTTTAACACCACCATCGTCTGTATGCGGTCGCCGTGATTTTGCCAAGTATGACATGTTCCTGGATCAACATAACTGTCCAAAAATATAGACTTAACCCAATCTAAACCTAACCCTACCCATAATTTATTCCTAAAATCAATGTGAAATGATAGCTGATTAACAAGAGTGTAGAAGCACCTAACCCTGATCGTAAACCTAAACCAGATATTTCCTGAAAAGTTATCCCTCAATTCTGATTCGTTGATAGGAATGTTGATCCAGGAACAACAAGGATGTTTATCCAGGAACATGTTGTACTTGGTGAAATCACGCTCACCATCTGTATGCATGTACAAATACTTGAAGCTTTCATAAAATTAAAAATGAAACACCCACAACTGTACATGGCATCATCACGAAGATGAACTATATGTTTATATGTGAAATTCTGGAGGGGACCTTGGATGGCTTTGCGGTATGAATACTTTTAACAAACACTTGGTGACATCACAATTCAAGATTTATTTTAAGCATACTAAATATACCTGTAGTGAAAAGTGTAACTGAAACTTGAGAATTTCTGATAGTTTTTGTTTGTTTTTCCAGACTACATCCAAAATAGTGTTTCCACATCTGAGATAAAGTCAGTCATAAGACCCCAGCGGAACGATGAGGATAAGCTCTTCAAAAAATGAAACCTGCCTGAATAATGAGGAAAGAAATGTGCATGATTTGTAAATAAACACTGAGTACATTTAGTGTAACTTGCCTGTTATTTTAACTTTAAAGAAAAGTAAAATAATTTATTGTTGCTTTGCTGTTTGAGACATTCACTATTGTTTTGTACCTTAATTCATTATATTGCAGATGTGTGCAAATAAAACTTATTTTGAATATTCTGGTTGCATTTCAATGTTACTGTACAGCATTTTATTTGTATTGCACTTCGGTTGTATTGAATTGTACTTCAGTTGTATTATATATTGCAGTACTACTGCAGATTTATTGCAGTATAACTGTAATACTGTATTGCAGTAATACTGCGGTTCTATTGCAATTGTTTGTTAGTAATACTACAGCTCTACTGCAGTTGTATTTCAATAGTAGCTACTTCAGATGTACTGCAGTAAAACAGCATTAATGCAGTTTTTTCGTGTCCAAAAAACTGCATTTTTCTACACGTAGCAAAAACTGCAGTATTACTTTTTTTTTTTAACTGCAGTAATTTTTTGTAAGGGTAGTTATATCATTTTCATTTTTTAAATAACGTTATACATTTAAATTTATTTTGCACACTCAAAGCATTAGCCCATGATTGTATATCGAACATTGCATCTTGCAAGTTATCGCATATCACATTTTTCTTCAAAATCGTGCAGCCATAATACAAATTATTCTATTATTCACAACTCTTTTGATACTTTCTTTATACCATGCCTCTGAATACTCAGTTGATGCTTTCGTTTGATTGCCATGAATAGGAGCCATAAACTTACTGTATGATAATGATATTTTAGCTTAGTAGTAAATATCAATAATTTTTTCACCTCTTTTTCAGTAAATCATCACAGTTCGTATGGACAGATATGTGCGGACAGCTACTTCATGCTCCACTGAGCAAGCAGCTGAGTTTTTAGAGAGCATTTTAAACATGATTGTCACAGACATGCACCCACTGTCCATGGTGGAGGATGATGGTTTTAAAGCGATGATTTCCACTTTCAATCCCAAGTACGAGCTTCCTTCGAGACCCTTCTTCATGAAAAAGATGGAGAAAAAGTATGAAGGCATCAAAGGCAAGTTGATGAAAGCCCTGCAGGAGACTGACAGTGTTGCACTCACAACTGATATTTGGACGAGCGTTGCAACAGAGGCTTATCTGGGGGTGACGTGTCACTATCTTGGGGAGGATTGGGAAATGTTGTCCCACTGCCTGACAACTATGCCCCTTGAAGAGAGACACACGGCTGCTAATATTGCAAAGTGGATTGAGGATGTAATTGCCAAATTCGACATTCCACCAGAGAAAATCAAGGCTGTTGTTCACGACAACGGTGCTAATGTCGTAGCAGCAGCAAAGATTTTGCAAGGAAGGCAAGGGTGGGCATCAGTGCGATGTGCAGGGCACACCCTCAACTTGGTTGTACAAAGCTCTCTAAAGATCCACCAAGCTATCTCCAAGTGTGTCGCTTCTGTAAGATGCCTTGTTGAACATTTTAAGAAGAGTGAATTAGCATGCACCAAGTTGAAGGAGAAGCAGAAGCAAATGGGCACAGAGACAAACATGCTAGTGCAAGATGTATGCACACATTGGAACAGCACCTATCAGATATTGTCCAGGCTGCTAAAACAAAGATGGCCGGTGACTGCTACACTCTCTGACCCAGCAGTGACTCAGAGAGCAAAACACTACCTTGATCTCAAGCCTGAACAGTGGAGCCTGATTGAGGAGCTATCCTCAATTTGTTAATTTTATTAACAAATAAAATTAATTTTCAAATTACTTTTTTTAAGTATCAAAACCAAGGCATACATTAAAATAGATAATAATACAAAAACACTGCCTTTTAGTCATGCAACTTAACTTTCAGAACTAAAAGTTAACTAAAAGTTCTGAACATAAGCCTTTACTGTCTTGGAATGCTTTGTAGCATTTAGGAGGCAAAAACACATGGACAGGAACTTGGAACAAGAGTCCATGCATGGTTTCACACTGAGTGCTTTAAGCCAATATATTCATGAGAATATAATTGTCTCTCTCTCGATGTGTGTGCAAGTCTTTAAAGGAGCATGTGATTGCAATGTAGAAAGGTAAGCATGTCAACATGCTCAGAACTAAGGCTTGCCCTGCGCTTTGAAGCAATGTTTCCTGCTGCTGAAAACAGACGCTCTGATGGCGTGGATGTGGCCGGAATACACAGCATGGTCTTTGCCAGCTTTGCCAGTGTTGGATAGCGCGCTGCTTTCATTTTCCACCATGACAGTGGATTCTCCTTCTTGGACAGGGGATGTTCTCCGAAATACATCAAGATCTGTGGAATAGTTGTAAAATAAAAATGTGTTTTGTTTTTGTTGTTTATCTTTGCTAAATGTTTCTGTTTTAAAAATGTTCTAGTATGTGAACTGCCTTATTGTGGAAATTGTTAAATAAGAGCAAAAAAAAAAAAAACTTGCCTACCTCCTTCTGCACAGCTTGGTTTAACTGCTGCTCCTCATCTTCATCATCACTGGAGCTGGAGTCTGATCCCAGTATGTCGAGGAACGATGTGACCTTCTTGACATGCGCTTCTGGAGAGTTGTGTGCTGTGCTGGATGCTCCATTTTCACTTGCAGTGGGCTGCCTCACTTGCTTTTTGTCAACAACAACTAGTGCCATGGTTTGTACTGTGCTTTGGACCTTGAATACTTGGTCAGCAGTCAAGAACTTTAGTTTTTGAAACTGGGGATCCAGAGCAGTAGCAAGTAGGGTAATGTTTGGAGATTCAGGTGTAAACTCCGTCAGTCCTTGCCATCTTGCTGTGATCTGTTCTGTCGCATGAGCCTGGAATGACCTCACTGGTGCAGTCTCAGGATTTGGACTCTGTACGGTGATCTTAAGATTGTGCACTAGCTGTGGAAGTGCAGAAAGTGTAATATATTGCTGTCCGCTCAGAAACACTGTAGCTGCTTCATTTCCTCAGTTTAATATATAATATAATATTTGGAAATCATTGCATTGTTTTTATTTACATTTTACACAGCATCCCAATTTTTTTTTTTTTATTGGGGGGGGGGGTGTACTGTATGACTGGCAGTCGTGGCCTAATGGTTAGAAAGTCGGACTTGTATCCCAAAGGTCCCAAAATTCTTGAGTCTCGGTACCGGCGGGTATTGTAGGTGGGGGGAGTGAATGTACTGCATCTCTCCCACCTTCAATACCACGACTGAGGTGAGACCTAAATTCAAAGGCTGTGTCCTCTGAAGGGCGCAACGAAGGCTGTTCCAATTTGAAGGCTCCTTCAAATGCGGCGTCCAAATGCGCCCTTCATTTCTCGTAAACAAATGTATCCTACTCCAGAATTCATTGCGCACCGGTGATGACAGCATTTATTTGAGAGAAATAACAGGATTACACTTTTAAATGTAAGCATTATTTTCTACTTACGTGAATAATGTAATTTATGTAATGATACAAATGTAAAAATAAAGAAAAATGTATATAAAGCAATTCAAATGTTCTAATTATGCACATAATACTCATTATTATGTGCATGAATAGACAATGGTGAACATATTTAGACAGGTTTTGCACCCTATTTTGTTTTTAATATATTTTTTGGCAAAGTTGGCAAACCCCAGAAACCTTTGGAGCTCTTTTAGGGTGGATGGTTGTGGCCATTCTGTGACTGCTTTGACCTTGGATTCATCCATTTTTACTCCTTGGTGACTGATATGGTAACCCAGGAATGACGTCTGTCTGACATGAAACTCACATTTCTCTGCCTTGATGTACAGTTGGTTTGCTAGTAGTCGAGAGAGGATGGTCCTGACATGACTGATATGTTCATCTTCAGACTTTGAGTAAATCAAGATATAGTCAATGTAGGCTATTATGTACTGGTTCAGAAGGTCTCTGAAAATTTCATTAATGAAATAGAAATATCTTCAGTTTTTAGTTGTATAGGGAATTTGAAGGACTTGTTGCTTTGGAGTTAAAAGTGTTCAATATTTATCCGAGAGGTTGTTTGGCCCTTGTGTGGGCACCCCTGACTGCGATGGCCTGCTTCACCGCAGTAAAAACATAGTTGGAGTTGACGTCGCCTCATCCTTTCCTCCTCAGATAATCTGTAAAGACCTAGTTTCATCGGTTCATCACTTGGCTTGGTGGGTGATGTAGTTATAGGTTGAGTGATGGCTGGCAGAACATGTTGAAATTCTCTCATATTTTTTCGTTTCGGGGCTTGTCTCATCAGATTGTCAATTTTGATGGTGAGAGTTACAAAGTCAGAAAACAATAAATTCTCCCCTTTACAAACCAACTCTGCCTGCAGATCAGTGTTGAGGCTCTGTTGAAACAAAGCTTTCAGGGAAACATCATTCCATCCGCTCTGAGCAGCGAGGGTTCTAAACATGATGGCGTATTCGGCGGCAGTACGGTTACCTTGTGACATTTGAAGAATCTGGGTTGATATATCCTTGCCCCCAGCGGGATATTCAAACACTTCTCGCAGTTGTTGGATGAAATAATCAAAAGATCTTCTAAATCACACATCCGTTTCCCAAACTGCCACAGCCCAGTCGATCGCCTTGCCAGATAATAAAGTCATCATGAAAGCACATTTCTTTTCAGACACAAACTTGTCTTCCTGGTTATCAAAGTAAATCTTGAGTTGACGAACAAAGTCTCTACATTGCTCCGCAGATCCATCAAATTTATCAGGTAATGCAAAGCTTACCGCCTTCAGCACGGTCGATGGAAGAGACTGGATGTATTGGGTCAGGTGCTCATTGACGGACTGGAGTTTAGCCAGTTTGATCTTGGTATCCCTTTAACACCTCACTTTGGTAGGCAAAAGCCGCTTGCAGGTTTGAAACTTCTGCTGGATTCAGTGGAGGCAAAGTATTCTGTAACAGTGAGGCTGAGGCGGCATTAGAATCCATTTTCTGAAGTTTATTAATAGAACATTCGATAGACAGAAATGTTAGGCCAGGCTGAGAGTCAATACCACAATAGCAGTCCAATCTTTCAACATACCCAAGGGAGATCCAAAAGGCAGAGACGAGTAAGCAGGCAAAAGGTCCAAACACAATCATCAGTCCAAATCAGGCTATCAGTCCAAAGGGGCAATCCAACAATCATAAAACAAGAACTCAGAATCATACACAGAACAGGCAGGCAGAATAACAATGGAAATGCTTGGTAAGGCAGGTAAACTGGCAGTACTTCATTAGGAACCTAGGTCAGGGTTTCCGCTGGTCTTAAAAAGTCTTAAATTTAGTTGTATAAAATTTAAGGCCTTAAAAAGTCTTAAATTGTACAGAAAAATCTTAATTATGATTTAACCCTCTGAAGTCGGCTAACGCAATACGCGTTTTGAGGCAAATTCTCACGATAAGACCGAAAAGAACTTAAATTACACTTTCAGTTTTGATCGTACTGATAAAAGCAATACATCAATCGAATCTGTAAAGGGTTTACTTTTATTTGTATACACACATGATAACAACAAAACTTTGTGCATTTATAAAATAAAGAAAACAAACAGAGTGTGCTGTCTGCAGCCTTGGTCTGCGGTGATCTTCATTTAGAAACACGTCATTAAAATGAACTGTAACTCAGTGAATACTCAACACAGCGACAAGAGAGAGATATCTATAGAAAGCTTGACATGTCTACTTTTAAACTAAACAAGTGCTACCAAAAAACAAATATTCTGTGATAAAGTAATCCATATGAAAACAACGCGATGTCCATCTTTCACGTTTCCCTTCATTATATCTAATGCGACCACGCCCACGCGCCGAGCGCGCTATTGTTATTATAAGCGTCCACGTGAAGCTTGCGGTGGGTAACCGCCCTCATCAGAGCAAACAAGGCAGCGAGACTGTACTTTACGTTTTTCAATGTTACTGTTCACTTCGCGCTGACAGGAATAAGACATAATTCACCTCAATAAGACCGCTGAGAGGAATAAAATTTGGATTACTTCAGAAAGAAGAACCAAGCGGCTTGACCCAGCAGAGATAAACATGAGTAAGTCTTTTTTATTATTAATACACTTGTATTAGTTTTCATATAACTTGTACACATTTTACTAGTTAGACTTTTTCCAGACTATAATTCCTGACTAAATGTATAATCAGGTGAAACATTATGAAGTTTCATTTACATCATCTCAATGTTTCACGATGCCAGGATGTTTTTTTTTTTTTTTTTAATTTTTTTATGTTCTATAACATAGACAGCTCTGGTGTAAATATTTTTAATGTGTTATACCCCGTCATTGGTGTTTGCAATCGTCTGAGGTAAAAAAATTAATAAATAAATAAATTGTATCAGGGAAGCTGTAAATATCACTGACAATAAATGTGCTATGTGGTAACACACTCCCATCTCTTCAATGTCTCTTCAAAAAAGTATGTCCTTCAGAGCACATAAACAATATACATTTTGGAAATGCCAGGTATGTGATGTTCATTTATATATTTCAACATGACACATGAGCCTGCATTTATTTGATCCAAAATACAGAAAGTTGCATTTGCTAAAGCAGTAATATTGTGAAATATTTTTGCTATTTAAAATAACTGCTTTCGATTTGGATATATTTTAAAATTTAATTTATTCCTGTAATCAAAGCTAAATTTTCAGCATCATTACTCCAGTCTTACTCCAAGTGTAACAATATACACTATAACATTTAAAAGCTGGGAGTCAGTATATATATAAAAAACTTTATTTAGCACACAAGTGATGATAAATACAATAATCATGTTAGAAACCATTCTGTTCTTTCAATTAATAAAAAAAATAATAATCTGTTCAAAATTAATAATAATAATAATAATAATAATAATAATAAATGTTTTTTTGAGTAGCAAATCAGAATATTAGAATGATTTCTGAAAGATTGTGTGACTGGAGTAATGATGCTAAAAAGTCAGCTTTGATTGTTCCTAATAAACTGTTTAACTGTACTCTCAAGTGAATCTCAAGTTATTTTGGGGGATAATTAAATATATTCTAAATAAACTACAAACATAAAAATATATACATTTATTTTGTCCTCATATTCTTTCTTGTAACTCTTCCCTCTCGGTCACACACCTGGCTGAAAGGCTCATTATGCAGCTCATTATGTGGGTCTTTGTCTTCTCAGGTGTGAATCACACAAATATTCATGATATTCATGATTATAGGCTACAAGCTCCAGGTTTGACGGTCTTGTGAACAAATATTCTTTAGGTGTTTTATGACCTTATTTCAGTGACTTCAAAATTGTAGTTTTTTACTAACCACACATAAACGTTGTTTTCTCAAAAACACAATCGTGTACATACATGCTATTTACATATTATTGTTGCCCAGTTTGTACTGATTACAGTGTTATTAGACTTTAGCCATGTATCTATTTATAAGTTTTATTTATGACTGAAAAAAGCACAAAAGTCAGGGGATGTCAAAACTTCTCCAGGCCCCCAAAACCCCCTAGACCTCAGAGGGTTAAAGAGGTCTTAAGTTTGGGGACGGAAAGACCAGAATTGCGATATGGCTTAATGTGATGATTAAACTTCAAAAGGCTAAAGTTATGATTTCATTAAATAAACATGAGCACTGCACGTTCAAAGTCTGGTGCTGCGCTTTGTGTACAGCTGTTACCGGGGAAAGAGTTATATTTCTACCAAACGCTACACCTGCTGTCAGAATGAATGAGCATTTTCAATAAAACTATTGTTTTGTTCAGAGTTCAGACCAATGCGAAAATCGGTCCATGTTTTTACCCTGCAAACACGCAGAGCTTTAAATGTGAACTGGTGGATTGATAAGAAGACAATGCATTATCAAAATCTAAAAAGTATAGGGGTATGCGATGTGGTCTGCGAATAGTGCAATAATATCACAATTGTTGTTTTAACTATGTGCGATTTGATATTATCCAGTATATCGCGAAAACGCCTACAGAGTGCGCGCAAACATTATGTGAGTCTAAGTCTAGTAGGTTAAACTAGTGTGTGTGCGCATTTATAGTGCGTTCTTTCACTGCATGAATCAGTCTATTAAAATGCATTTAGAATGATCACATACTTTAAGATATGGTGCAAAATTGTGCCATTTTTTTCTCCAAAAGTCAGCATGATTACAAATGTAATATTGATTTTATACAACAGTTTAGTAAACAAGAAGTTAATATTTTGAGATTTACTTTTTAGACACCATATTTCCCGTTTTTTGCTCTATTTCTTCAACAAAAATCATACCAAACACAGCCACAGTGCTATTTTGCGTCTCTGAGCAACATAACAATGTTTCGTTTCTGAATGAATTGCCCATGTAAATGATTCAGTTCAAACGCAATGACTCACTTAACAGTGACTTGCTGCCACCTACTGGCAGTTTTAATTTCACATTTAAGGCACCTTTTCATTTTTAAAATAATTTCAAACATCAGTTTTCAATGTTTTATGTTTAAAATATCAAAACATTATTTATATATTAAAAGTTAAGAGCTGCATTAAACTGTGTGTAAATTCATCTAAATGACACTTCTAATGGCGATTCTGTGTTTCCTCTGCATTGCAAAAAGATTAGTTTTGTTGATACTGATTTTATTTGCTTGGTAAATGCCCAAATGCAAGAATTTGACTCAAAAGATGGTGCACACATAAAAAAATGGCTTAAAGGTAAAAATGGCCATAAAACTTGTTGGAAATTATTAATTTCTATTATTGCTGTGAACTTACAACACAGAAGATGAAGAATATCAAAAAATTCAGGAGCCAGCTGTTAGCACAATTAGAGATATCAGCACAATAACACACTCTATAGCAGAAAATTATCGAGATTTAATTTTGTCGATATTGCATACCCCTAATTTATATTATTTAATTGATATATTTTATTGATGATAATTTTACAGTTTAACATGGTACTATAGACATTGCCCAACCCCGCTCATATGGTATAAATTTTATTTGTGCAGGTCTTAAAAAGGTCTTAAATTTGAGCTTAAAAATCCTGCAGAAACCCTGCTAGGTGTGCTATTTGATAGCCACTTTTCTTTTGAAAACCATGTTTCTAGCATTTGTAAAACCACATTTTTCCATCTTAAAAAAAATATATCTAAAATACGACCACAATACAAAGGATAGATTATTGTAATGCTTTATTGGGTGGTTGCTATGTGCGCTTAATAAACAAACTCCAGCTGGTCCAAAATGCAGCAGCTAGATTTCTTACTAAAACCAGGATGTTCTGTCGTGGATCAAACAATGGTCTTCTCAATGTAGTAAATGATGTTCAAGAAGCAGCGCTCCACATGTCAAAATAAGACTTTATTGGACAAAGCAACAAAGCCAAGATGACGGAGTCTCCGCCTCCCTACCTATAAATTCTTGGAAGGTCAAAACAATGAAAAATAAAATCAACAATGTGTATTAAGCCATGCACGTGTATTATCTTAGCTTTGCCCATGGTTGTCATGGTTATGTAGATTACATGAATAATAAGTCAGATTATTGAATTTATTAAAATCAATATCAATAAAACAAAGAAATGTGAGAAATTATGCACTGGTTTGCCCCATGTTGCCAGAGGAACTCCAGGCATTCCCGGTAGCCTGGAACGCTATCTGGTGATGTAGTCCATCGTTGCCAGAGGAGCTTTCAGGCAAATCTAATTGCCATCCAAGCACTTTCTAGTGTTGGAGTAGATAGTGGGTTTTTAAACCTCCAGTTGAATCTACTCATGCTGCTAAGAGCTGAGGCACTCATTGATCCTTTCATGCTTTCCAGTGACGACTCTCCCAGTGTTAAGAGAAACAGACTATATGCTGATACTAATGATTAAATGATTGACTACTTTCAAATAATAGGTAAATATGTTAAATCTTTCTTCATCTTCCTTGTATTTTCTGTTTGCATTATCTCTTAACATGGACAATGACTTGCTTAAAACCTTCACCGTCCCTTGTCTTTCCACAAAACAATCACATTTTATATTTGATTAATTTAAAAGACTTAATGACTTTCAAAATTAATGATTCTAGCATAAATTATTTCAAGAATAAATGATTTCATGAATATATGACTTCAAGAAGAAATTACTTAAAGGGATCCTATTATGCTCTTTTACAAAGTCTTGATTTTGTTTTGGGGTGTACTAGAACAGGGTCTCACTCTAGGTTGTTCGAAAACCACATTATTTTTCACATATTTCACATTATTACAACACCTCTCTCCCAGTCTGGCATGAACAGCTCGAATTGTTCCTGTAGCAAATGAAGGCCTTCTGAAATACAAACTGTAATGTGATTGGTAAGCTGGGCCAGTGTGTGTTCTGATTGGTTAGCTGGGCCAGTGTGTGTTGTGATTGGCACCACTAGGCGCCTGGTTGGGAAACGTCATGCCCCTTACCATAGCCGCCTGCCAGCTTCAGTTTAAATATCGCGTCAAAATCAAATCAATTTGAGCGTGATTTAAACCCAGATGACTGTAACCACTCTAAGCTTGTCTGTCTTGGGAAAAACTAGTGTGTCTCCGACATAGTGATAACACTGTTGCCATCTATAGTGCAGCTCAACCAGGTCTCATTCCATTCGTCAATATTTATGATATCACAAATCCCGGAAAAGATACGTTGTAGTCCAAACAAGTCATTATTTGTAGTTTTTGAAAAGTGATTTCTGTTAATACAATATCTCCTTTTGAAGTGGACTTTGAGCTTTGTAACTTTGCAGACCTTTTTAATGCTCAAACAGCAACATTACAGACTAACTAAAGTTGAAAAAGTGAAAAAGCATAATAGGACCCCTTTAAGGAGCAAATGACTTCATGCCAAAATAATAAACATAGCACCCTCTAACTTCCTGCCTACTCTACCCAAATATT
The DNA here is from genome assembly GCA_024542945.1 of allo-octoploid hybrid of Carassius auratus x Cyprinus carpio. Classification (NCBI taxonomy): domain Eukaryota; kingdom Metazoa; phylum Chordata; class Actinopteri; order Cypriniformes; species allo-octoploid hybrid of Carassius auratus x Cyprinus carpio. The sequence goes on along the minus strand of CM045000.1, from coordinate 21,347,087 downwards.
CTAATAATAATACTACATAATATAAAAAAGAAAATACAATTAAGATACTAACTCCCTGTCTATCAAAATTACAATACAAGGTAAAAATAAAGAATGGAAAATAAAAGGCACCCCTTCCCTACCACTCTGTTGTTTTCTTCCGGAAGATTTTACACAATTTCATCCAGCTCATCCAGTCCAGGACCCACTGTATGCCATTGGTACACCCAATGTAAATTTCAGATGGCTTCACTGACACATTAAGATAAATACTTATCCACTGTTGCTTATACACAAGGCGACCAATAACCTTGCCGCTTTATTTTTCTAATCACTTCCCCCTCGCACAATGGTCAAAACCATGCGTGTCAGAGATCAGGATTGTAAGCAATGGTGCAGGAGCAATCATGTGGCCTTCGTGAGAATGCCAAAGTCCATTTGCGTCTTGTGTTGCTCATAAAATTAGCTGGATTAACTGTTGTGCATCTTTTTATTGTAATGTCTGGATAAGTTAGCAAAGTTGAATATGCTATACATCTAGAGGGGGATAAGACAAATTTTCCTTGTTCCAACAGTTCTGCTACTTTATGATGGGTGTATATGATGACTGGGTAGCCCATAGTTATAGTGGGGGTCTTTTCTTATGTAAAATAAACTGCAGCCAACCCTTTTTGATAACATGGTGGGTAGCCTTCAGCCGTATTGTCTAATTTGGTGCTATAATAGGCAATTGGTTGTTTTTTTCCTTACAATACAAGTTTCCTGCACCAGTACTGCAGATGCATATCCATCTTTTTTGTTTGCAACATACAAATAGAATGGTTTGTCATATGTGGGCGTGCCCAAGGCAGGAGCATTCTGTAACTCTGTTTTTCAATGATTCAAATTATACACTGAACAAAATTATAAGCGCAACACTTTTGTTTTTGCCCCCATTTTTCATGAGCTGAACTCAAAGATCTAAGACTTTTTCTATGTACACAAAAGGCCTATTTCTCTCAAATATTGTTCACAAATCTGTCTAAATCTGTATTAGTGAGCACTTGTCCTTTGCCGAGATAATCCATCCATCTCACAGGTGTTCTGATCAAATGTTCTGATCCACTTTCCGAAGCCTTCATAAATGTCTGGAAGGTGGAACCCAAAGCGTCCTGGGGTTTCATTTATAAAACTCTCCGTAGATTTAGTCCTAAAAGTGTTCATATGCACAAAAGCTAGATTTTGCATACACACAAAAGTTTTCAGATTTATAAAACCATTCATATGCCAGAACCTATGCAAAAATCCCTTTATAAATCCCAGTCAGGGGAAGATTGTGCGTACGTGTATCTCCACCCTGTCTTCTCCCCGAAATTACCATACATGGAGCTTACAACGCCTAGTTTTACTATGCATAATCTCATCTGCATTTCATTTCTATGCATATTCCCATCCACGTGACACCATATTTAACACCGTCAAAGATACAAGACATTAAAGTCCCCCTGTAGTCAAATATTTTATCCCTTAAAACTTATCTTTGATCATCAAAATGACATATTTAAATGTTTTTTCTTGTGAAAATAATTTTCTCATGCCTTAAAATAGCTTGAATGTGACTCAACAACCTTGCCTTATTTACTATACGATGATCTATGAATATGCAAATTAGCCCCGCCTCCACTCAGTCACACCAGCCAGCGCCTCCAGATTCACTGAACTGTAGTAAATGCAAAACAATGTCATACACGGATAATGACTGATAAAAAAAATGTTTTTACTAGCGGACAACTACAGTGAATACTGTAACATTCGTTTAAGTTACTTACATACTTACATACTAAAATGCCTTCAAGACTCAAATGCAGCCGTTTGTGATTATTAATTCGCACCAGCTAGAAAATGTGTGTGAAGTACAGATGCCGATGTGGGAGAGGTGGGTCTTACTCCGGGCTACTTTTACACTGTTGCCAAGGGTAATAATGCAAGTTAGCAGTTCTAAATTCACATTAAACCACAGCTTCGTGGGTTTTTTGCTCGAATTTTTTTTTTGGTGTTGTGCTGGTATTGGTATATTTTGCATGATAATGATAGGAATTGATCCCTTGATGTGACTGGTTATTGGTTTGTGACATAGCAAACTGAGGGCTGTTTCAAACCACATTTCTGGGAGTGCCAATGGGAAACTACAGTTTTAAGGGGAAAATACTCAGCAATGGTGTTGATTAATGGATTGGGACATGGTTTGTCTAAAAGCATATTAAAAACACCACATAGACAAATAAACAACATAAAAAAACATGATTTTCACTACAGGGGGACTTTAAGGAAATATGAGATACAGACTATAAATGCCATTTGTGTCATAAACAATTTTTATTGCTAAAAATCATCCAGTATTCCTGTTATGTTTTAGAATAAATTTATCAACAAATATCCATAAAATCAAAACTGTTTAAAATAATTCGCAGATAAATATTTTTCCACTTGCCAAATAGTGTTTCAGTTGTTTTAAACAATTCAATTCAAATTAAATTTATGCAGTTTTGTTGATAAGGTGAATATATTTCAGGTATTTTTAGTGGAAACAGATAGGCCTATATTTATTGCAATCAAGAGAAAATAAGAGACTCCATAACGTCACACTATTACTGATTTATCGTGCAGCTTAAAGCATTATGGGTAGAATGTCTCATCAATCTATTCCGATCCATCAACACAGCTTCACTGATGATTCAATATAAACCCAAAACCCAGGATAGAGTGGCTGAGTGAATGTGGTCTGGACTGTGTGGATGAGGCTCATTGTGTGAGAGACGCTGTAGAAGGACAGAGTTCCAGCACTATGATCCACATACACTCCTATTCTACTGCTTGTTACTAAAGGCAGATCAGTTTCAATATTATCGTGTAAGAATGAGTAACTGGAGGGAGAGCAGAACAAACTCCAGGACTGATCATTACGCCCAAGCACACACTCATTACCCGCTCCCTTCCTGCTGATGCTCTTATATGACACTGATATGAACACTTCACGCCCACTCCACTCAACCTCCCAGTAACAGCGTCCACACACACTCTCTCTACACAACACCTCAAGATGTCCATCAAATCTGTCTGGATGATCAGGATACAGCTGATCCTCATCCACACATGTAACCTTTCTGTTCTCATCAGACAGAATGAGACAAGTGTATGCTGTGTTTGGATCCAGCGTGAGAAAACAGGCATCTGAACACAAGAACAGAGATATTTATAACACAACAACAATCACTAAAACTGTATGTGTGTGTGTTTGTATACGTACATTTCTGTAGTCCTGCTGTAATCCTGGATTCTCCTCCATGATCCACACTATAAAATACAAAACACACACAAGCCCCTTTCACACTGCGATTCCGGAAAATACACGGGTAATGTGTCCCGGCGATTGTTCCCGGGTCGCTAGATTTTGCCCCTTTCACACTGCCAGTGATTTCCCGGAATATGTGCATGCTTTCGCACACAACCCGTAAAGGTCCCGTAATGACACGTGACATCAGGATGTGACATGTAATGCACGAGTCAAAACATTAGGCATGTTAACTTTCCCTTGAGCTGGCGAAGGATCTCAGCTTCAGCGCGGATAGTGAGGAACTACTTGATCTCTGCTTCATTACAGTTTGCACCTATTTTTTCGTCGTGAATGTTGATCTGCCTTCAAAACACCCGGTAAAAGAGTCGCATGACGACACGGCATTGGTTCTGGCTTTTGTTCACACAGAGCTTGTTCCGGGACTGAACCCGGCAATGTTACTAGGTCCCCGACCAGGGATTGATCCCGGAATCAATCCCGGGACGTGTTTGCGTTCACACAGAAGGTGATCCGGCAATGTTCTGCCAATTTTCCGGGTCAAACATGCAGTGTGAAAGGGGCTACAGAGTCACATTCAGTCAGTAAACAAAAGTTTTAGTTTAGTAATTTTAAAAGGTAGAATTTTCGACAGACAGATTTAAAAATTGAAAGATTATGTGTACTTCAATTCAGATATTGTGAATTTATATTGTGACTGTGTCTTAGATGCAATTAACTGAAACTGTGTTTACAACAGTGTAACTCAAATGGCCCATATAATTAGCCCATTAGGTCAGCATCAGGGGTCTCATTTATAAAACTCTCAGAAGATTTCATCCGAAAAGTGTACATAGGCACAAAAGCTAGATTTTGCGTATGCACAAAAGTTTTCAGATTTATAAAATCATGCGTACACCAGAACCTGCGCAAAAAACCCTTTATAAATTCCAGTCAGGGGAAGATTGTGAATATGTGCATCTACACCTCGACTCCTCCCCGAAATCACCTTACATGGAGCTTATAACTCCTAGTTTTACAATTCCATGCCAAACCTCTGCATATTATTTCCATGCATATTCCCATCCACATGACACCATGTTTAACCCTTGTGCGGTCTTCAGTCATTTCTGAGGGGAGTATTTTAGATTTAGAATTTTTAAAAAATCACAGCTTCATCAGAATGATATGAAACTTGATGACTTTTATGGCACTTGGAATGTGAACACAGAAAAAAATTTATGGCATGATTCGAACAGGCTAAATGGGTGTAAAAAAAATAGTAACACTCATAGTCTTCAGTCAAAAATGACCGACCATAGGAAATGAATGGGAAATAGACAAAAACAACAATTCAGAGAATATTTGTGTGCACAATCTACAAATCAGCCACAAAACTGAACAATAGTACACAGCGGTGAAGGGATAACACTATAAAACATCAAGAGTGTGATATAGACACATTCAATCACACACAGATGCATACACACACACACACACACATACACACCTATGAACTACTGTGTCTATAACACATAGCAAAGAATATGTGAAATCAATTCAATGATTCAGTAATAATGCAGAAAAAAAAGCTCACCGCAGTGATTTTGTGTCACAGAAGACACTCTAAAACAGAGGTGTCAAACATACGGCCCACTGGCCGAACACGGCGCACAGAGGTCTCCAATCCGGCCCGCAGTATGTTTAAAAAAATTAAATAAAATAATAACTAAAACATCATTTTGTAAATTAAATAAAGTGTACTAGCTACAATATTTTATTTTGAATTTAAAGCGGAATAAATTGCTCATCTATTTACGTTGATATTACGCCTCGGGAGTCGGGACACCTAACATTTGCGTTTTAAAGCAGCGCCAGAATCTCGAGCAGCACTAGGATATGATGATAGCTGCGTTGTAACTGATGCTTGTGTAGCAATTTTCTGGTGATTTTAAACATGTCCAACAGAAGAAATTTGACCTGAAAGGGCAGACAGGCTATTAAAGGAGAAATGGAAAAAAAGGTTTTGTAATCTCGACAGGTATGTTTAATCACAACTGGAGGCTGTGGTAAATGTGTACAATATTAAACGGCACTGTGACACACTGGACAGCTTCGTATAGAGAAAGTAAATGAGCGAGGAGTGTGCGATATTTATTGTGTACTAATATTAACTGTTGTTTTACTGATGTGCGAGCTGACATTTTGTAACTTTGCAAGAAAAAAAAAAAAAACATTGTGAGAGTGCCGGATGAAGGCTATGAGATTACAATATACTTCAAGATATGGGGGCAAAATGTCCTGTAAGAAATTTTATTTTTAATATTTATGTCATGATAGTTAAGTAATGTCTAAGTATAACAAGAGTGTTACTTTCCCGAATGTCAGCGCGATCGCAAATGAATTTATTTTATACAACAGCTCAACAAACTAGATGCTAGTATTAAGCTTGTTATATTAGTCACAATGCTGTCTGTTTATCTCTGTTTCGGCAAGAAAAAGTTTAACAAAGCCAAAGTAAGACCAATTGTGCGTCTCCGAGCAGCACTGTGCTTATTCACAGTTATGAATAAGCTCATTCATTTGTTACTGAATGAATCTGTGTTTTTGAACAAGTCATTTGAGTCAATGATTCAGTGGCCCATTCAATAAAGAAAATCACTAGCTTTGTTTCTAAACAAATCAGCTGTTTTGAATGAATGAGTAAATGGATCCATCATTAAGTCGAAGACTTGCTGCCACCTACTGGTGGCTTTAGTTTCATATTTATTTATCCATGACAGGCTTAAAGCAACCAAGGTGCTATCTCAAAAACACACTCTGGTAATTATCACTATCAATAAATAAATAAATAAATAAATAGTGTCAATATTGCACACCCCTAAAATAACCTAGCATCATCTTTAAAAAAAAAAAGTTTTCTATAATTTTTTTGTTCGTATGGTTAATATTAATGTAACTGTAAGCAAACTAGGGTTTAACAAAAGGTAATTCGGCTCGCACAATGGGATATTTTCTCTGATCCGGCCCTCAACCTTAAATGAGTTTGACACTGGAAATTAATGGGAAATCTTCAATGAATAGCGATGAGAAGCGTACGCTGCCTCTTGGGTTTGTCAGTGCACTTACAAACTCAGGCTTGGTCCTTTACACCATTCTGAGCATTCTTATTTTTTTTTGTATTTTTTTTCTGCAGGAGCTCTGTGCCAAGAGCATATGTAAAAAAAAAAAAGTCACTTGATGATATGTTCCTGAAGGCCATGCATCATTTCATCCACTATTTGCTTGCCCAGGTTTCTCTCATTTCTCTCAAGGACTGTACATAAATGGAAGTCTCTCTACCCATTTTCCCCAAATCTCTCGGACAGGTTCCAGCTTGTCATTTTGCTTTCCTGCAGCTTTTGTTCTCATCATCAAATCTCACAACCCTTGACAGTCGGTGGAATTTTTTCAGATTATTTCTCTCTCTCTCACACACACACAAATGAAAGTGACAAAAGTGAAAGTGACGTGACATTCAGCCAAGTATGGTGACCCATACTCAGAATTCGTGCTCTGCATTTAACCCATCCGAAGTGCACACACACAGAGCAGTGAACACACACACACACACTGTGAACACACATCCGGAGCAGTGGGCAGCCAATTTATGCTGCAGCGCCCGGGGAGCAGTTGGGGGTTCGATGCCTTGCTCAAGGGCACGTAAGTCATGGTATTGAAGGTGGAGAGAGCGCTGTACATTCACTCTCCCCACCTACAATTCCTGCCGGCCCGAGACTCGAACTCACAACCCTTCGATTGGGAGTCCGACTCTCTAACCATTAGGCCACGACTTCCCACAAACTGTACACGACTTCCCATGAACTGTAACAGATCGAATTTTGAGAATATGTGAAAAAAAAATGAACAGATCAAAAGTTACATATCCAGAGTGCAAAAGACACACATTGTCACTCTCTCTCTTGCATAAACACACACACACACACACACACACACACACACAGAGTAAGATCAAAGGCTGACAGTAAGATCAAAGGTTGATAGTCAGATCAAAGGCTGAGATTCTGCCCTAGTAAGCTCCAGTCCAATCCCAGCATCTGTAATTAAAAACAAAAAATTTGTGAATTGGTAAAAGTATTGCTACTTTGAGCCCTGCCCTGTCATTTTGCACAATGGCCATCCCGATCTCATGAAAGTGCATTTAAATAGTATGCCAAATAAAAACGGAAACTTGTGGTATTGATACACAAAAATGGTGTATATGCTACGCGATGGGTAGGTTTAGGGTTGTGGAGTAGATGTGTATCATATTTACACGAAAACTGCGTATCATATGCACGCCAACAAATTTTGTATCATATGCACGCGAAAACTGTGTATTATATGCACGCCAAACACATGCGTATCATATGCACGCCAAAGTCATTTTTGTGTATAAATACCACAAGTTTTCATTTTTATTTGGCATACTATTTATACGCATTTTCATGAGACCAGGCTCCAATAGCACAAAGATTCACTGCTCAGGAGACCCTCGAATGCCTGCTTCAGTCTAGTGGAGAGGAAGAGAATGCTGCTCCAGATGATCCAGTGGATGATACCTCTGAAGAAGAGGATTTTACAGAGGTTGACCCAGATTTTGAGTCAGAGGATGAAAATTCAGATGAAGAAGGCCCTGCAACTTACACCTCAAGGAATGGGGAAATATTGTGGTCTTCATCTCCTCTACAGACACAAGGGAGAGCGCGGACACAGGATACCCCGGGACCAACAAGGTATGCGTGTGCGCGAGTGAAGGACATACTGTCAACTTTTGAATTATTTTTAACAACGTCAATTCAAAACATTCTGCTGAATATGACTAACTTAGAGGGGCGACGAGTGTTTGCAAAGGAATGGAACAATATTGAATGGGAAGAAATGCAAGCATATATTGGCCTTCAAATACTGGCTGGCATTTTCAAATCAAATAATGAGGCAATGAGCAGCTTATGGGATGGTGAGATGAGGAGGGCAACTTTTCAGGCCACCATGCCACTCAAAATGTTCCAAAGACTGTCAAGGGTAATCAGTCGATGACGAGAACAAGAGATGCAAGAAGGCAAACTGACAAGCTAGCACCCATCCCAGAAATTTGGGACAAATGGGGGGAGAGACTGCCACTGATTTACAATCGTGGTCTCAATGTGACTGTGGATGAGTGCCTGGTTGGATTCAGGGGGCGGTGCCCTTTCAAACAGTACATGCCAAGCAAGCCTGCAAAATATGGCATCAAAATCTGGACAGCCTGTGATACAGAAACTTGTTACTGCTGGAATATGCAGGAATACACAGGCAAACCTGCAGGAGTACAACATGAGGAAAACCTGGGCAAGTGAGTAGTGAATGAAATGATGCATGGCCTTCAGGGACATATTGTCACATTTGACAATTTTTTTTTGTTTATATCTTATTAGATTAGATTAGATTAGATTCAACTTTATTGTCACTGCACATGTAAGGTACAAGGCAACAAAATGCAGTTAGCATCTAACCAGAAGTGCAATAAGCAGTAAGTACAGAATATACAAGGTCTACAATATGTACAATAACTATACAGATAAGTATTATGGACATAATTTACAGATTTAAAATACTATCAGCATGATATACAGATAGGTGTACTATGAACATACTATACAGATGGATTATGTGAAAGTGTATGTACACTATAGGCAGAACTATGAACATATGAACATAATTTACACTATTGCAATGGACAGTAAAAAGTGCATAGAAAATATTTCAGTGTGCAAATGGATTATTCAGTGTTTCTGGATGAACAGACAGTAGTGCAAGTAATAGCAAGTTTACTGTTTTTTTGCTTGTTGTAAATAAATAAATAAATCGGTCAGATGAAGTGATGAAGTGGGGGAGGAGTCTGTGTGTATGGTGTGGGGGGTGTCAGAGGGCAGAGTTCAGCAAAGAGACAGCTGTAGGGAAAAAGCTGTTCCTGGATCTGCTGGTCCTTGTCCGGAGGCTCCTGAAGCCCCTCCCGGAGGGCAGGAGGTTAAACAGTCCATGGTCAGGGTGAGAGGAGTCCTTAAGAATGCTGCGAGCTCGACGTAGACAGCGTTTCCTCTGGATGTCCTCAATAGCAGGAAGTGGTGTCCCTGTGATGCGTTGAGCAGTTTTCACCACCCTCTGCAGTGCTTTGCGGTCAGCCACTGAGCAGTTCCCATACCAGACTGTAATACAACTGGTCAGGATGCTCTCGATCGCACACCGGTAAAAGTTCACCACTATGGTTGAAGACAGTTGGTTCTTCTTCAGTGTCCTGAGGAAGAAGAGGCGCTGGCGAGCCTTCTTGACCAGGCTGGAGGTGTTTGTGGTCCAGGACAGGTCCTCCGAGATGGTGGTTCCCAGGAACTTGAAGCTGGAGACACGTTCAACAACCATCCAGTTAATGTGGATGGGGTCATGCGTGCTTCCTTTCTTCTTCCTGAAGTCCACAATGAGCTCCTTTGTCTTACTGGTGTTAAGGAGCAGGTTATTGTCAGCGCACCATGTGGCCAGGTGCTGTACCTCTTCCCTTTAGGCAGTCTCATCGTTGTCTCTGATGAGGCCAATCACCGTGGTGTCGTCTGCAAACTTAATGATGGAGTTGGATCCATGCACAGGCTTGCAGTCGTGGGTGTAGAGGGAGTAGAGGAATGGACTCAGCACACAGCCCTGTGGTACGCCGGTGTTAAGTGTGATAGTGGTGGAGTGGGTGTGGCCTGACCTAACATGCTGAGGCCTGTTGGTCAGAAAGTCCATGATCCAGTTGCAGAGGGAGGTGTTAATGTCCAGGTCTCCAAGTTTTGTGGTCAGCTTGGAGGGAATGATGGTGTTAAATGCTGAACTGAAGTCAACAAACAACATCCTAACATACGTGTTGTTATTGTCCAGGTGTGTGAGTGCAGAGTGCAGCACTGTGCATACTGCATCCTCTGTGCTCCTATTTCTGCGGTAGGCAAATTGGTGTGGGTCCAGTGTGGGTGGGCGGCAGTCTTTGAGGTGTGCTAGGACCAGTCGCTCAAAGCACTTCATAATGATCGGTGTGAGTGCTATGGGGTGATAGTCATTCAGGCACATTGGGGAGGAGTGTTTCGGTACTGGCACAATGGATGTGGACTTAAAACATGTTGGCACAGTTGCTTGGGTGAGGGACAGGTTGAAAATGTCTGTGAAGACCCCTGCAAGCTGCTCTGCACATTCTCTAAGCACACGTCCAGGAATGCCGTCCGGGCCAGCAGCCTTGCATGCGTTGATCCGGCTCAATGCAGTGTGGACATCTGTGGAGGTGAGTTTGTGGGGTTGGTTGTCTGCTGAGTGTGTGAACTTGGTGGCCGTCTCCTTGCTGTCGTTGTTGAAGCGAGCATAAAAGTCATTTAGCTCGTTAAGGAAGGAGACGTCCGTGACGGTTGGAGTGGAGTTGCTTGACTTGTAGTCACTGATGACCTGGATGCCCTGCCACATGCGTCGGGGGTCAGAGTTGGAAAAGTGTTCCTCTACCTTCAGCTTGTAGCAGTACTTGGCCTTTTTGATGCCCCTTTTCAGGTTAGCCCTGGATTTACTGTAGGCCTGAGCGTCATCTGACCTGAAGGCAGTGTTGCGGGCTTTCAGCAGAATTCGCACCTCCTTGTTCATCCATGGCTTCTGATAAGGGTATTTTGTTATCTGTTTTTCTGTTGTAACACTGTCAATGGTGGTGTTGATGTAATTCAGTACAGAGGAGGTATAGATGTCAATGTCCGTGTGAGAGCCACAGGCAGCCTGAGAGGCAAACATACTCCAGTCAGTGTGTTGAAACCTGTCCTGTCCTACATTTAACCATTATAAACTCTAGGTTAGCTGAGCAGTGTCTCCCAACAATGACAGTGTTCGTACACCAAGCTTTGTTGACATAAATGCACAATCCACCACCTCTTGTTTTGCCGGAGTCATCTGCCGTTCTATCTGCCCGGAACATGTAGCGTCCGGCTAGCTCAATAGCATTATTGGGTACGTCGCTGTGTAGCCATATTTCTGTGAAAACCATGACATTGCAGTCTAAAAGTCTCTTACTGTGGGTGATGCGAAGTCATAACTCATCTATTTTGTTCACCAGTGTCCGCACATTAGTGAGGAAAATGCTCAGTAAAGAGAGCCGGAGCGGTGTTAGCTTTAGCTTAGCTCTTAGACCTCCGTGCTTCCCCTGCCTTTGTTTACGATCTCGACGCCGCCTGCGAGCACTTCCGCCCGGCCGGGTAGAGTGCGTAGCCTCGGGTGTTCTGGCGATCTCAGGGATGAGTCGAAGATTGGTGATAAAACTGTTGGAAAAGTCCTCACCGATATCCAAAAGTTCCCGTCGGGTGTATGATGTTAAAACAAAGCAGTTCAGTACGAACAGACCTGAGATGAGCAGGAATAATACTGCAAAATTGCAAAAACTGGAGAGACGCTGAGCCTCGCGATGTGTACGCGCCGCCATCTTGGTCTAAAGCTCTTGGCACAGAGCTCCTGCATAACAAAAAATAAGAATGCTCGGAACAGTGCGAAGGAACAAGCCGGAGCTTCCACGTGCACTAACAAACCCAAGAGGCAGGGCTCACTTCTCTTCACTATTTGCATTCACAGAGACACACCATCGTGTCATACTGTCCCAAAAAAATTTAAAATGTGCTTCTCATGAGCACCATACACAAAACGGCAACAATCAGCGAACGAGAGGACAGGAAGCCTAAAATGATTCTTGATTACAACACCACCATAAGTGGAGTGGACACTCTTGACTAGGTATACAAAAATCCAGTTTGCAAGAGACATTGCATAGTGATCTGTGACCTCTGCAACAATGCTTAGGCTAGCTCGGTGGTTTTCAAAATGTGGAGCCATCAGCAGAAAAAGAAAATAAATAAAACCGTAAACAGCCTAAGGACGTAACTTAGAATGGGAGATGGATCGGTTTGTGAAAGGGAAGAGAAAAGCCATAGATGAAGTCGCACAGACCCAGACAGGTGCTGGTCATTCAAAAGCTAAATGCAGAAAATATGACGAGGCATATCTTGCTCTCGGCTTCACTCACCGTGTCTATACCGGACATTACAGTTGTCGTGTCATGCGGCAGCAGCTCTACACTGGACGCGACAAAGCGACCATTGCAAATCATTTTAACTTTGTGTTAGTACGTCATAAATAGAAAAAGGTATCAGTTTAATGTTGGGTTTTGTCACATTGTGCAGTGCCACATCCAATGTAGACAGCGTCACTGATTATAATGGGTTCTACTGTATTTTGCCGCTTGCGTCCGGTGTAGACACAGTGTTTAATGTCGTCGGTGAGGGGGAAACCCTGTGTGTGTCCTATGCCTTAGCGGTGTTTTTTTTTTAAATCTTCAAAAAAAAAAAAATTATATATATATATATATATATATATATATATATATATATATAGGTCCTTCTCAAAAAATTAGCATATTGTGATAAAAGTTAATTATTTTCCATAATGTAATGATAAAAATTAAACTTTCATATATTTTAGATTCATTGCACACCAACTGAAATATTTCAGGTCTTTTATTGTTTTAATACTGATGATTTTGGCATACAGCTCATGAAAACCCAAAATTCCTATTTCAAAAAATTAGCATATTTCATCCGACCAATAAAAGAAAAGTGTTTTTAATACAAAAAAAGTCAACCTTCAAATAATTATGTTCAGTTATGCACTCAATACTTGGTCGGGAATCCTTTTGCAGAAATGACTGCTTCAATGCGGCGTGGCATGGAGGCAATCAGCCTGTGGCACTGCTGAGGTGTTATGGAGGCCCAGGATGCTTCGATAGCGGCCTTAAGCTCATCCAGAGTGTTGGGTCTTGCGTCTCTCAACTTTCTCTTCACAATATCCCACAGATTCTCTATGGGGTTCAGGTCAGGAGAGTTGGCAGGCCAATTGAGCACAGTAATACCATGGTCAGTAAACCATTTACCAGTGGTTTTGGCACTGTGAGCAGGTGCCAGGTCGTGCTGAAAAACTAAATCTTCATCTCCATAAAGCTTTTCAGCAGATGGAAGCATGAAGTGCTCCAAAATCTCCTGATAGCTAGCTGCATTGACCCTGCCCTTGATAAAACACAGTGGACCAACACCAGCAGCTGACATGGCACCCCAGACCATCACTGACTGTGGGTACTTGACACTGGACTTCAGGCATTTTGGCATTTCCTTCTCCCCAGTCTTCCTCCAGACTCTGGCACCTTGATTTCCGAATGACATGCAAAATTTGCTTTCATCCGAAAAAAGTACTTTGGACCACTGAGCAACAGTCCAGTGCTGCTTCTCTGTAGCCCAGGTCAGGCGCTTCTGCCGCTGTTTCTGGTTCAAAAGCACACGCCTGTGCACAGTGGCTCTGGATGTTTCTACTCCAGACTCAGTCCACTGCTTCCGCAGGTCCCCCAAGGTCTGGAATCGGTCCTTCTCCACAATCTTCCTCAGGGTCCGGTCACCTCTTCTCGTTGTGCAGCGTTTTTTGCCACACTTTTTCCTTCCCACAGACTTCCCACTGAGGTGCCTTGATACAGCACTCTGGGAACAGCCTATTCGTTCAGAAATTTCTTTCTGTGTCTTACCCTCTCGCTTGAGGGTGTCAATGATGGCCTTCTGGACAGCAGTCAGGTCGGCAGTCTTACCCATGATTGCGGTTTTGAGTAATGAACCAGGCTGGGAGTTTTTAAAAGCCTCAGGAATCTTTTGCAGGTGTTTAGAGTTAATTAGTTGATTCAGATGATTAGGTTAATAGCTCGTTTAGAGAACCTTTTCATGATATGCTAATTTTTTGAGATAGGAATTTTGGGTTTTCATGAGCTGTATGCCAAAATCATCAGTATTAAAACAATAAAAGACCTGAAATATTTCAGTTGGTGTGCAATGAATCTAAAATATATGAAAGTTTAATTTTTATCATTACATTATGGAAAATAATGAACTTTTATCACAATATGCTAATTTTTTGAGAAGGACCTGTATATAACAGAGAGAATAATAATAATAATTATTAACAATAACAGTTATTCTCTCTATGCTATTTTTCAATGTTTCGAGTGATGCAGGTTTTTTTAATTAAAATGCATAAATTTTTCATAATGTTCAGTGATTTTTTTTTAATAGGTTTAAAGGGGGGTGTGACCAAAAAAGTTTGAGAACCACTGGGCTAGCTGTTATGTACAGTTAGTATGTAGTTAGTATATAGTTATAGTAAGGGATGGGCAGTATTTATGATACATGTATTTCAAATACGTATTTCAAATACAAAATAGTATTTTGTAATTTGTGTTTGATAGGGTTGATGAAAATGGCTTCATATTTTGTATCAAAAAACTTCAGTGCTTTGTATTTTTGTAGTTTTAAAATAGTGTAAAATGCTTTGTAAGAAGTCTATATGATGACTCATAAAAATGCAGCCTCTGATTGGTGCCTACTCCATAGGCTAGTTTACTCAGACTGATTGAGATCAGAACAGAAAATTGATGCATATGGAATAAGGTGGTCAAGGTAAGAAACATGCAGGTTGCCAGCTTTCCAACATTATTTTTTTTTTTTGCATAAATTGCAATAATTGTTAACAGTTCATGTTACGTTTTGGTGTTGTTTTAGTACCCTAGGCTAAATAGTTTACCAATTTACATAATGTTCTTGAAAACTATTATACCGAGCAGCAGCCCCACAATTAATGTTAGCTTGCTACTTTCAGCATATGTTAAGTTTGTCGGTTGTACATGAAAAAAATAATAATACAGCGTTTCAGTGTTGTACAAAATTACATTTTAATGCCACGATATTGGTGTAATGGTCGAAACTAGTGTGGACCAGCAGCATTTACTGTGAGCCACTCTGACAAACTTGTTGTGCTTGAAGGCAGCAGTAGTTATGCAGGGGTGCCCAACCCTGCTCCTGGCGATCAACTGTTCTATATAAAATATACAGGTGCATCTCAATAAATTAGAATGTCGTGGAAAAGTTCATTTATTTCAGTAATTCAACTCAAATTGTGAAGCTCGTGTATTAAATAAATTCAGTGCAATTCTTTTAATTATAAGAATACTTTATAAGACCAATTACAGTTTATACTTTATAAGACCAATAAAAAAAAAACAACAAAAAAAACATTTTTAGTGAATTGTTGGCCTTCTGGAAAGTATGTTCACTACTTCAGTCTGTGTGCATTGAATTTATTTAATACACGAGTTTCACAATTTAAGTTGAATTACTGAAATGAACTTTTCCATGACATTCTAATTTATTGAGATGCACCTGTAAGTTTTATTTCAATTTTCATTTTTGTGTTTCAGAGAAAAAAAATCGTTAAGGATGTGATATCGCTCTGTTATGGACCGTTCTGGAAGCAAACTTTATGCAAATGCGTGTAAATGGTTTTAAAACTTTAACAGCGATGTCTAGTAGCCTATTGGACGCGCCTTTAGAGATAAATGCAACCTTCATTCAAATTATATAATCAGAGAGTGTTTGCTTTTGTTTTGAATTGGTTCCTTTAAAAGTAAACTGGGATTCCCCAGTTTTTCTTGACTTCAAAATTCAAGTGATCACGTGGGTGCCTCCCTGTCCTGCATGCGCATTAATACTTTTCTGCACAAACACTTAAATATGAATAGTAATAAAGCACATTTATTTTAGGTTAACACTACAGTATGGCATCCGCATTAAAAAGTCTACATCCGAGACAGGTGCAGTTATAACCTGTAAATTGAAGGCTATTAGACATTTTAAAATGATCTGCAGCTCCTATTCGTTGATCATTAGTTTTCCTGTCACAGTCATAAACATGTTTTAATTACTCTCATATTCTTTTTTTTTTTTATATATATATATATATAAATAAATATATAAATCGCTTATGCATTAAATAATAAAGATACAAAGCAGGGTAAGTTAAATTGTACAAATAATTATAAAATGCTATAGACTGCAAAGAAGATTGCAATTTCACATTTTGCATATGCAAAACAAAGAGAATTATTTTTTACATGCAATGATACAAAATAAATGAACAACATTTGTAATGGAAAAAAAAATGGACAAATAAGAATAAATGATGTAACCCCTCAGCACATCTCTTGAGCGTAGCACTCAGCAGCATTCACGCCAAACAACCAAATCTTGCACTCTCAGAGCAGATAGCGACACAAGTTATGTGAAACACATTAAATTTTTAAATAAGAGAATAGTGACAATGACATTATAAGACATTTAAATTAGTTTTGACGAATTGTCCTTCAGTCCGCATGTGCATTTCTGACCCGCACTGGGCTGAATCTCCATGAAAAATGCAATTTCTAAAATGTTATTAGAATAAATTAATTTCTAAAATGTTATGATACAAAAAGCCTGTAACAGATCACAGCAGTATATAGACCTACACTGTAGGCTATCAATCATCAGCATGATTAAAATAATAGAACTTTCTTTAAACAGGATGTTTCATTAATCCATCCCTTCTTTTCAGTTTCAATGATTTATCTAAATCATGCCAAGTTTAATTTATCAGATTCTTGTTTTAGTTAGGCCTAAATAATGGGAGTGAAATTATACAGTGCCTCACGTTTTACTAAAATAAAGGAAAGAATTCATAAAATAGGTTACGCAACAATTTCTTAATTAGTAAAGAGATATCTTTTCCCCACGTAGTTCTTTGTCAAAATAAAGGACAGGTTACAGATATCAAAGTATGTGTGTGACAAAAATGCATGCTGTTTTATTAAAGGAATTTTAATATATAAATTAAAAATGTATTTGTGACAAATATTAAGTAATGTAAGAAGACTGACATTTAGAATCCATGTACAGTATGTAGCCTAGCCTGAAATAGGCTACCGCTTTTAATGCTCCGATGCAAAGTAAACCACCATTTCTTTAAGGTAATATAACACATGATTTATATTATATAAATAATTCTGTTCACCTGTAAATGTTTCAAATCTAATATATTGGGTAATACTTATCTTAGCGTAAATATAAGCGCAGGGTCATATTCACATTTATACTGCTTAAATTTGTTCTAAATGAGAAATGCACATAACTTCATAAGTAGCCTACTAAATTTGCATCGTGAATATGAAATATTTTATCTAGGCCTACAGTGTTTTTCTTTGATTTCCGCAGACTGCAGCAGTCAAATGTAACATTGGCGAGACAAAGCTGACGACTATTTGTGAAAATGCACTTTGAAGCGTTCGACTTGATAACTTGTGGTTAAAGCGCCACTCAAAAGTTGCAAATGCATTTTGCAGACGCGGCGGCGGCGGCACTCATGGCGGTAAAAAGCATATTCTGGTTGGCCACCTGCTGTATATATATATATATATATATATATATATATATATATATATATATATATATATATATATATATAGTACGTATATAAAAAGTGCAGTGTTACATAGATTGATCAGTGCAGTGGAATACAGTTCAGTGCGTGGTAATGAGGGTGGGGGGATGATGGAGTTACTGGGGGATAGAGTTCTGCATGGAAACAACTTTGAGAAAAAATAGGAGTAAAATGTCTCACCTGGGTGACACTACTCCAACAACAGACCATGCAAAATACCAAAAATAATATCTTTAAAATATTGCCAAGTAACTTTGCAAACAACAATAAAGTCAGAGGACTTTAGCAAACAGTTCTCTCTGGTCCTCGAATCTGATTGGCTGATAAGAGTGCGATATTCAAGCGATATCGTAACTCCAACTGTTTCACTATTTGTATCACTGCGGACACCCAAATCCACTATAACTTTAAAAATGATACTGTTTTTTTTTTGTCACAGAATGTAGTTTTAAGAGTATTTTAGGCAATAATGTACTTGGTTAGATTTCAAATATGCGGTTTGTTAATAAAGATAACATCTATTTGAAAATTTGCTTTGGCGTTTTCGGACATGTGAGCTCCAGGGCGTTCAGCCCTCATGAACCCACAGAGAGCAGCCTCACCTCGGCCAGATCTTCTGGAATATGCCGCTGGCTCTGATGTCTCTATAGTGGTTAAACAAAATATATAATTTGTTTTGGGTAAATGTAACGGGCAGCATTTGGTCTCATTAATTTATTATTTGTTTCAGATCAAATATTTTATGTAACTTCAATGCTGTATAGCGCTGCCTTTATTCTTTTGACTGAATTGCCTAGCAACTTTTATGATGGCTGTTGTTCTTGCTTATTAAATATTATTGTTCAATAAATAATACTTTGTATAAATAATAGTAGTATTTAATATTGGGAAACGGTGTGTGTGTGTGTGTGTGTGTGTTCATGATGGTGATTTTAGTTACATTGTACAGCCATTAGAGTCAGCAGTAAAGACTTTTACATTGAAACACTAAAACGCTGTTGTGAACAAGGAAGTTATTTTTACTTTCAACAACAGCTTGTAGGCAAGCAACAACAAAAATGCAGTGAGCAGCAGCGCTGTCATCGCAAATCACCCTTAACAGATGAAAGATGGTACGACAAAGATATTGCTTAAGCCTAAAATTAATTTTACAACCAAATCAACTCAATTAGAGTGGGAACTGACTTCTCATGCGCAGATAACAAAACCAATACATTTACAGCATACAGAGCAATCTTGTGATGTATATGTCTTATCTGTAATCGTGAAATAGATGTTGCTGATATGATTGCTTCAGAGGCTCTATAGCCATCGCAAATAAAAGCAGCAACAGGGGGCAACCCTGTCTAGTGCTTCTATGCATAGGAAATTAGTCAGATCTAAAGCCATTCATCAACTGCACAAAATTTTCACCTAAGACAAATTTTTTCTAAACAAAAAAGACAGGACCATTCAATACTAGCCCATCTATGGATTTCGCTTTAAAGGTGTAGAAAACATTTAAAAGGTATTAATATTATCAGATGAATTCCAACTCTGTATAAATCCTTTTTGATCAGTTCCAATTATCGTAGGCAGAATTTTTTCAAGGTGCACTGTTAAAATGTTAGAAAGCAATTTCCAGTCCACATTCAGTAATGCAATTGGGCTATAAAAAGAACATATATACGGACTTTTACCTCTATTTAAAACTGCAGTTCGTAAGTTTTGCCTCTTCGTTGCCATCTCTGTTTGAAAACCTGCAATTGCAGCTATTTGCGGAATTATCTTCCTTGCATGGGTTGTGCACCAGCATGACTCCAGCGTGAAAGAATCTAATCTGTGGCTGTCATTCACCGCACCAGAGTGGATACTGCACTTTGTATTCACAAATTCTATATCTTGAAAGTATGACCCAAATAAGAGTTTTCACTGGAGAATGTCATCTGAACAAGTAAGTAACAACTGCCACTTTTGTTCTGATCAACTGAGGAAAAAAAACATTTCAATAAATTGCGCTATCAATGGTGATAAAATCGGTTAGCTCATATCACATCAAACCGTGCCAATTCTTGTTATTGTTATACTTTGTTTTCAAAGTGTTGACATTAATAACATCAGCATTGCGTGAGTGCATGTAGTTTGTATTAGCGTTACCTGTAGATTTCAATTTCTGTATAGTCCAATCTCTAATTGTCATACCATTTGAATTTTATATAAAGAAATTGTTCTTTTAACCCAAAAAGCTAATTAAAGTTCCTTACAACTCGTTCTCTTTGAAATAAATATTTTTAGCAATGAGTAATCCCACATATCTGTAATCAGATGCACTTTTAAAACTGGAATATAATCTAATTTCAGTCATTACATTTTTCTGTAGCAACTTCACAGTACCAATTCTTTTGGTTTTGACTACGAGTGAATCTCCAGTTACTGATTGTCATTTTGACCTTTCTGGATTACAATCCACCATTTATTCCACCTGCTGTGAGAAAAGGCTATAACTGATCCATTACCTGCAGCATCATCACATGCGATTTAGCATACTAGCTGGGAAAATTTCTTTATGTTTACAGACGTGACGTACTGACACAGCTCCATGCTTGAATTTCACGCCAAACCTACCCTTACCACTCAAATTAGAAAACTTTATTACAAGCTTACCATAGTGAAATACTATCATCTGAGTCAACACTAATAGCGATATACTGAGATGCTGCACATTGATTGGCAATATATGCTATAAATATCCCTGGCTTGTCTTCATGCTAATAAAATCTTTGTTCTGAGTATCTTATTTTCATCTCTGCATTCACAGTGAGAAGACAATCTAGGGGAGCTCTAACTGCTTGTACCTCTTTCAATAAATCTGCTGAAGGAGATCTATTATACTTTTTTCCTTAACCAATAACTGAGCCTCCAAGGCCCTTTGATTTGGCATTTTTGAAGTTTTTCAGAGGAAGTAAATGAAATAATTAGTAAATGTAATAATTAGTTAATTAGCATAAACTTTCAGATTTCCCATAACAAAAATAGATTATCTGTGTGTAACGGGTATATTATTTTGAAATGAGTTTATTTTTGGGATACTTTTATTTTGGTGAGTGGTCCGTTTTTTGCGCATGCGGTAAGTGTAGCAGGAGGAGACGAAGAAGAGCGGCGTATGAGTGTGTCACACACAGAAGTGCAGTGTTGTGATCGAGAAGCTCGTTCGATAAAGTTGCTTCAACGGAAGATTATCTAGGCTTAAGTCGAATAAAAGACAACAGCACTAAGTGAAGGTGTGGACAGTGACCCGCAGTTCCTAGAAGAAAATAGTTTTTTTCAAGTTTTTCTCATGATGTGTGTTGGCTATAAGAGTGACGCAGTTACATATTGTGAAGGCCACGGAAATTGTGAGTACGCTTAGAGTGAAACCCTCCTTGATTTTTGTCATCAAGAGACTTGTATGTGTTTTTGCTGCATTTTGCACTTTTCGTGTTTTGATTGAAATACAGCGCCAAGAGCTAACATTTCAACGAGACTGTGCACGTGTAATTAAGTTTCCCACACGTGTCAGCGCACGTGAGACCGAGATCGCTATATAATGCATTTAATGCAGATACTTAACTTTTCCGCTTATCCGAGTTTGAAGATTGTGTTGCTACCCTGCCCTGATCCTTTTTGAGACCGTTCATCTTTGGGATATTTTTTTTTTACAAGACTGAGTGAATTTTTGAACCTAAACTGTGATCTTCAGTTTATTTCAATGCACCCTACGTCCAAACAACGCACTCTCATTCATCGTTCTACGAACTGGTATTTTTCTCATTTTTTTCCTTTTTACTCAGTGACTGAACTGATAAACAGGGAACTGTGATAATTCAAGTGGACTACGGAACGTCTCGGTTACGTACGTAACCCTCGTTCCCTGATGGAGGGAACGGAGACGTTATGTCGAACGACATATGGGGTCTCACTTGGGAGGCCAATCATCTCTGAGTTTAAGAGAAAACGCCAATGAAAATTGGCTAGTGGATTTTACATACCTGAGCCACTCCCCGTGCCTATGGGTATAAATAGGCGACAGGTGCATCCACTCATTCAGGTTTTACGCTGAGGAGCCGAGAACGTGTCCCGGCAATAGCGAATGGTTCAAGGTTGTGGCATGGGGACATAACGTCTCCGTTCCCTCCATGAGGGAACGAGGGTTACGTACGTAACCAAGATGTTCCCTATCTGTCGGTCACTACGAGTTATGTCGAACGACATATGGGGTCCTATGGAAAACGCCACAACCTGAACACCGTCACAACCCTGTGGCGCTGCAATTGTCGACAAGCCGCAGCGTGTCACAAAAGCTACGCTTAAGGTCGTGACCTTCCCAAAGCCCCAGCGCAAATTCACTGACCTTGGTACCAAAGGGGACCAAAAGGGTGAGTACATCGCTGCTGGAGAAGGCCATGCTGCTGTTCCGCCCACAAAAAGTTTTTGGAAGGGATTTCAACCTTCAGTGAAAGATTGCTTCAAATCTTTCCTATTTGTTCTTTCAGCTTGGCAGAACGATGGGGAAGCGAGCCTTAGGAAAAAGGTCGCTACGGAGACCACATCCTGCCCGTAGGGAGGTGACATGTGGAGATACTGATATGGACTGGCCCAGGGGGCAGTACTACATATGGAATGGGTCTCTGAGGCAGGTCCTACCTTGGAGTAGGGATGGAACAGCTGCCAGAAGAGACTGACAGAGCGGGTCTGTCAAGGGAAGACACAGGTTTACCAAGAGGGAAACCTTACCGTGGAAGAATACACATATGGGATTACCCGTAGGGAATCAAGCCATATGGACACCTAGCCCAGTACAGGGGCTGACCGGAACTCCGGGCATGCCAACACCAGTACTGGGCCTGGCGCCAGACTGCTCCGCCAAGTCTGACCGCCGAGGGTGCTGGAGGATGCTCAACCAGGGCACGCCAACCTGGGGAACTCTCCTGGGAGAAGAAAGGCGCTCGCATCCCCGTGTTAGGGGGAATGGCGCAGCAAGCGTGACACCGAGCCAGTCCTTCCCGCCAATTACCTGTTACCCAACACACAGGAAGAAACTGGCTCTACACGAAGGTTGTAAAACCTCGCGAAGGTGTTAGGTGTCGCCCAGCCCGCAGCTCGACAGATGTCTGCCAGAGAGGCGCCTTGGGAATGGTACGCCAAGGCGATGGCATCCACTATCCAGTGGGCCAACCTCTGTTTGGAGACAGCCTTCCCCTTCTGCTGACCTCCAAAGCAAACCAGGAGCTGCTCAGAGCTTCTGAAGCTCTGGGTGCGGTCCACGTATATGCGAAGCGCTCTTACGGGACACAGCAACGCCAAGGCTGGATCTGCCTCCTCCAGGGGCAGCGCTTGCAGGTTCACCACCTGGTCTCGAAAGGGAGTGGTGGGAACCTTGGGCACGTATCCAGGCCGGGGTCTCAGGACAACGTGAGAGTAGGCCGGCCCGAACACAAGGCACTCTTCACTTACCGAAAATGCTTGGAGGTCCCCGACCCTCTTGATGGAAGTGAGCGCGACCAGGAGCGCTGTCTTGAGAGACAGGAACTTAAGCTCGACTGAATCTAGCGGCTCAAAGGGATCCCTCTGAAGTCCAGCCAGAACAATAGAGAGGTCCCAGGAGGGAATCAGGGGTGTCCTAGAAGGATTTAACCTTCTGGCACCCCTCAGGAACCTAACGATCAGGTCATGCCTCCCCAGGGACCGGCCGTCCACTGCATCATGATGGGCTGCAATGGCAGCCACATACACTTTCAAGGTGGAGGGTGACAGCCTACGCTCCAACCTTTCTTGCAGGAAAGAAAGCACGACTCTGACCGAGCATCTCCGGGGGTCCTCTCGGTGAGAAGAACACCAATTCGTGAACAGACTCCACTTCAGAGCATAGGCCTGCCTAGTAGAGGGGGCTCTAGCCTGAGTGATAGTGTCCACCACCGCCGGTGGCAGATCACTTAGGTCTGCCGCGTCCCGTCCAGAAGCCACACGTGGAGGTTCCAGAGATCTGGACGCGGGTGCCAAATGGTGCCCAGCCCCTGAGAGAGGAGGTCCCTCCTCAGGGGGATGCGCCAGGGAGGGGCTGTCACGAGGAGCATGAGTTCCGAAAACCAGGTCCGGGTGGGCCAGTAAGGCGCAACCAACAGGACCTGTTCCTCGTCCTCCCTGACCTTGCACAGTGTCTGTGCGAGCAGGCTCACTGGGGGAAACGCATACTTGCGCAGAGCCCGAGGCCAGCTGTGTGCCAGTGCATCCGTGCCCAGGGGGGCCTGGGACAGGGAATAGTACAGCTGGCAGTGGGAGGACTCGTGGGAAGCAAACAGGTCTACCTGGGCTTCCCCGAATTGACTCCAGATCAGTGGGAAGCAAACAGGTCTACCTGGGCTTCCCCGAATTGACTCCAGATCAGCTGGACCGTCTGGGGATGGAGTCGCCATTCCCCGGGGAAAGTGAGCTGTCGTGAGAGCGCATCGGCTGCACGATTGAGCTCCCCTGGGATGTGGATAGCGCGCAGCAACTTGAGCCGCGTCTGACTCCAGAGGAGGAGATGGCGGGCGAGTTGAGACATGCGACGTGATCGTAGACCGCCCTGTCGGTTGATGTACGAAACAGCCGCAGTGTTGTCCGTGCGGACCAACACGTGCTTGTCTAGCAACAGCGGCCGAAACTGCCGTAAAGCTAGATGCACTGCCAGCAACTCCAGACAGTTGATGTGCCAAAGCAGTCGAGGTCCTGTCCAGGACCCTGAAGCTGCCTGCCCGTTGCATGTCGCACCCCAGCCTGTGTTGGAGGCATGGCCGACAACTCTAAGTCAGATTCGGCAGCAACGGCAACACCCGAGGGGGGCAGCCCCGCCGAATCCTCATCCTCAGAGGCCGATAGCCCATCCCCCGATGCAGCAATTGACATCTGATCCTCAGGCGGCCCACCGAAAGACACGCTGGGGCCGCCATGAGAAGGCCCAGCAGAATCAAACGGCAGCCGCACGGGACATGCGCTGCGGGAGGAGTGAGAGGTCCGTGGGGCGTGGCCCGGCAGAGAAGCTCTCACTGTCACCCTCAGATCTCCCAGAGCGCCAGCCGGCGGTCCCCTGCTCGAGCCAGAGAAACCGGGACGGGTGGTGACAGAGGGGTCTGCTGCACTCCCCTTGAGGAGTGAGAGACGCGATCGCAGCGATGCCATGCTCATACGCCCACAATAGACGCATGAGTCATCCACGAGCACTGCCTCAGCGTGTTGGACGCCCAGGCACTGCAGACAACGCTCGTGACCGTCAACCGAGGACAGGGAACGACCGCATCCAGAAGGACACGGACGAAACGGCATCTTGAAAAAGACGCGAATCGTCCGTGATTTGCTCTTTTAGAAACTGCTCTTTTAGCCGAAGCGCCCAGGGGAATCACCGCTGCAGGGACACCGCTGTAGTGCGCCGTCACGCCGACCAGGAACAGACTTCCCAAACACAAAGATAAACTGGCTTTGTAGTGATAGCTCATCAACTACTCGGCTCCGAAGCAAAAATCTGAATGAGTGGATGCACCTGTCGCCTATTTATACCCGTAGGCACGGGGAGTGGCTCAGGTATGTAAAATCCACTAGCCAATTTTCATTGGCGTTTTCTCTTAAACTCAGAGATGATTGGCCTCCCAAGTGAGACCCCATATGTCGTTCGACATAACTCGTAGTGACCGACAGATAGGGAACTTAAGTTACTGTGAGTAAACCTTTGAAAGGACATTTCATATAAGTGCTCATTCTAAAGTGAGATTTAATTGTGTATTGTTTATTTATTTTTATTTTGTTGTTTTCAAATGTGATTGTTTGAAGGTGATCATTTGAAAAAAAAGGGTGAGAACTTGTGGGTTTACCAATTGAAAAATTGCATGTGATCTCATTTTGAAGTTTCATAAGGGATTTGTTAATCCACAAGTGAAAGGTTTTTCAACTGATGTGTTGAAGGTGATTGTGCGCATTTGTAAAGACAGCACAAATACTGTAAACTCTTTGTACTATTTTCATTTAATTGATTTCTTAAACAGAAAAAGATAATTCATAAGAAAAAGAAATCTAAAAGAATAAATAGTTTAATTCCTTTTTACACTTATCAGTGCATCTTTCTGTGGAGAGCTGTCAGGGAGTGGGGGAGTCTCACTTACTTTATTAGATCTGGGGAGGGAGGAGCATATGACACTGTACTCTCATGTATGCAATTTCACTTCAGGAAGCCACCGTGTAACATTAACATACCTGAAGCCTACCCTTGTCAATCAGTAGTGTTCGGACAAAATAAAGTAAGAAACCACATACATGCGTTAGTGTGTAACGAGACTAAAAGGTTGGGGAACGGGGACCAAGATCCTTTCGTTGTCCAAACTTCCAGGGCAGCCGTAATCCATTTCCCCTACACGACGGGCTTAATACCCCCGTTACAAAAGTGGCGTCACGAACAGGATTGAATTAGGCACATTTAAGTAGTCACACGTCTACAGGCTCACAAGTTGTTTGTTGTCAAGTAAGAAGATGTCTGAGCTGGAGGAACTAAAAAGAGAGATGGCAGAGATGCAGAGGAGGTTTGCTGAGCAGGCAGGGGCACTTGACCAAGCCAGGGCAGAGCAGAGAGAAGCCCTATCCTTAGCAAAGGTGGTAATTGAGAGCCAGCCCTCTGCGCAAACGACTCCAGCTGCCATTTATATCCCTAGGGACCGGAAGCTCCCTGATTTCACTGGTAGCGTGTCAAAACCAGGAGACCTGAGTATTGAAGAATGGGTGGCATCAATGAAGTCTGCATTTCAAGTCATGAGGGTGCCCACTGAGGACCGTGTTGAGCTGGTGAAACAGCACCTAAAAGATGAGGCCAAAGCCACAGTGAAGTTCATGATGGACGGAAAAGAGGAGTCTGTTGACAACATCTTCACTGTTCTCCTTGACACTTATGGAGATAAAGTTCCCATTGGTACAAGGCTGAAGGACTTCTATGATCGTGCTCAGAATACAGGAGAAACAATACGCTCCTATGCATATGACCTCCGGGAAAGACTTAATCGTGTTCAGCGCTGAGAGCCAGCTAGAGTGGCAGATGCAGAAAAGGTTTTGAGAGAGCAACTGGTGCTAGGCCTAAAAGATGACTTCTTGCGTCGAGAGATGAAACGCAGAATTAAGGCTGAGCCAGATTTGAGTTTCGTGGAGTTGATGCAAGCAGCAATTACCTGGTCAGAAGAGGAAGAAGCACAGCCTTCTAGTAATGCCAGGCCCAGTACCCGTGCCAGAGGGGTAGTGAATGCTGCTGTAGCACAGGATGCTCCCTCCACTCTGTCTTTAGGAAAGTTGCATGAAGCAATTCAGAAAATAGCTGCTCGTCAAGAGGAATTATATCAATTCGTTCATGCAAAAGATAGGGATAGACCACAGCAGAGCCGTCCAAAGAAACAACCGCTAAAAGACAGTGAAGGCCGTTATATTTGTTATTCTTGTGGTGAACCTGGACACACCAGTCGCTATTGTACACAAGGTGGCAAGCCTGGGAGGGGACCAGCCCCATCACAGTGTATAGTGGAGTCCGCTGAAGTTACAGAGAAAGATTCGGGAGGTGCAGTACAGAAAAGCCCAGGGCCCTCATTGATTAGATGTCACACAGCAGAATGGCTGGCTGATGAGACTGCTGAAAAACTGAAGGATAGTGCTTTTGGGGATTGTCTCGCTGTTGAGGTGAAGATAGCCGGTGTCAAGACCAAGTGCCTCTTAGATACAGGGTCAGAGGTGTCCACCATCTCTGAATCCCACTTCAGACAGCACTTTGGGGAGCAAAAGCTAAAGTTGTCCTCTGCATGCTGGGTTAAACTGACAGCGGCCAATGGCCTAGACATTCCTGTCTTAGGTTGCTTACAGGCTGATGTAGAATGTCTGGGAAAAGTGCTTCCTAGAAAGTGTATATTCGTTCTGACTGACACAAGTCCTGATGTCAAGGAAATGAAAGGAGTGTCTGGAATCATCGGTATGAATATACTCAATGAAGTGCAGTCTCTGTTTATCTCAGCAGATGGGATGGAAAAGGTAGACAAGTATAGTCAGCGAGATGAAGCTCAAGTCCGGAGGGTACTTGCTAGAGTTGAGAAGGAAACAGGACATCTAGGGCCTGACGGAAGGATTGGGTATGTTAAGATTGCTGGAAGACAAGCTGTCACTATTCCTCCCCGCTGTGAGAAGGTACTTGAGGGCCGCTGTGGAGTGTCACCTAGGGTGAAGAGTAATGTGCTGGTAGAACCTGCAGTCGGCACTAGTTTGCCGAAAGGACTCTTAGTGGCTCATGTTCTTGCTAAAACAGACTGTGGAAGGGTCCCTGTGCGTATGCTGAACTTGAGTGGAAAGACCGTTAGAATTGCACCCCGATCTAGAGTGGCTTCTATTTTTAAGCCAAAAGAGGTGGTCACAAAGGATGTTCTTGAATTGGAGGAAGATGACGGTGTACTTCATGTCAAAGAATTAAAGGAAGATAATGTTCAGGCTGATAAGAACTTACTCATGCAGCCGCCAGTTCCGGTTGAAGTAAATTATGAAGGTCTCACACCAGCACAATGTGAAAGGCTCGCTGAGTTGTTATCAAAACACAGAGATGTCTTCTCTAGAGATGACCAAGATTATGGTTACACCACTGCTGTGGTGCATGATATCCCTACTGGCGAAGCACCACCAATAAAACAGCGTCATCGTAGAGTACCACCACAGATATTTCAAGAAGTCAAAAGACATGTCCAGAACCTGGTGTCCCAGGGAATCCTCAAAGAGAGCAGTAGCCCCTGGGCATCACCCGCAGTTATCGTAATGAAGAAAGATGGCAGTGTGCGTTTCTGCTGCGACTATCGAAAGCTGAATTAAGTGACGTATAAGGATGCTTATCCGCTTCCACGGGTGGATGAGTCCTTGGACGCGTTGGGCAATGCTAAACTATTTTCTACACTGGATTTGACTGCTGGGTATTTCCAGGTGGCTGTGAGTGAGAAAGATAGGGAGAAGACAGCTGTCACCACCCCATTTGGGCTGTTTGAGTGGACCAGGATGCCGTTCGGGTTGTGCAACGCTCCGGCCACCTTTCAGCGCCTGATGGGTGTGGTGCTGGGTGACTTGGCCTTTGATGTTCTTCTGGTCTATCTGGATGATATCATTATCTTCTCCAGAGATTTTGAAAGTCACTGTGAGAGGTTAGAACTTGTCTTTAACCAGCTAAGACAACATGGTCTGAAGTTAAAGCCAAGCAAGTGCTTCCTTCTAAGGCCTGAAGTAAAGTTTTTAGAGCACCAGATCTCCTCAGAAGACATAAAAGTGGATAATGAGAAAGTTAAAGCTTTGGACACATGGCCAGTTCCCAGAAATGTGAGAGAAGTCAGGCAAGTGCTTGGTTTTATGAGCTATTACCGAAGATTTGTCCCAAGGTTCGCTCAAATTGCCAAACCTCTACATGCACTGGTAAGTGGAGGAAAGAGAAGCAAGACCTCAGTAACATTCACTTGGACTCAAGACTGCCAGACCGCATTGGATGAGTTGAAAGGGTGTTTAATGTCCCCACCAATTCTAGCGTATCCTGACTTCAGTGAGCCCTTTAGACTTACCACTGATGGAAGTCGTCAAGGACTGGGAGCGGTCCTCAGCCAGAAGCAGGAGGAGATTGAGCGTGTGGTGGCATATGCAAGCAGAGGACTAAGAGGTTCAGAGATGAATGACAAAAACTATAGTGCATTCAAATTGGAGATTCTTGCATTAAAGTTGGCGATCACAGAAAAATTTAGAGAATACCTTATGTATTCAAAGTTCACTGTGCTTACTGACCATAACCCGCTACAGTACCTCTACTCCGCTAATCTTGGCGCAGTTGAGCAGCGCTGGGTAGCGCAGCTGGCGGAGTATGACTTTGAAGTCTGCTATAAACCCGGCCGACACAAGACAAATGCGGACGCCCTGTCGAGGATCCCCTCAAGGGAGGAACCGGAGGAGGATGATGATGGAAAGGATTTCATCCGGCTAGGAGCTGACGAGGTGAGAGCATGCTTGTGGCCAGGCAAGAGGATTGACCAAGAGGAACCTGAAGATAAAGCTGCGGTTCAAGCATCAATAAGAGGAGAAATAAACGGGTATAGCTGGAGCGAGATCCTGTGATTGGCCCCATTTATAAAGCAGTATGCGAGAACAAGAGACCAAGTAAAATGCATCACAGTTATATGGAGCCAAAAATGAAAAAGCTTGCCAAAGAGTTTGACCGTCTTAAGTTGCGTCAGGGAGTGCTGTTCAGACGCATCCTGGACCCTAGGGATGGGGAAGAGATCTGGCAGGTGGTTGTTCCTGAGCCTATACAGCGTGAAGTGTATGAGGGACAACATGATCATGGAGGTCATTTCGGAGAAAGAAGTACATTAACTCCAATGAGACGCAGTTATTACTGGCCTACCATGTCTGCAGATGTTCCATGCTGGATAAGGCAGTGCAAGAGATGTACACTAGCCAAAAATGTTTTCCCCAGGCTTTGAGCTCCTATGACATGCAGTAATGTTTCAGCTCCATTAGAGGTCCTAGCCATGGATTATACACAGCTTGAACAGTCTTCTGGAGGGTATGAAAATGTGCTCGTTCTCACCGATATGTTTACCAGATTCACAGTCGCTGTTGCTACCAGGAATCAGACAGCAAATACAACAGCCAAGGCCCTGCTCAAGCACTGGTTCGTTTATTATGGCTGTCCGGCTCGCCTGCATTCTGACCAGGGCAGATGTTTCGAGGCCAATGTGATCAAAGAGCTTTGCAGGATCTATGGTATAGGAAAAAGTCGTACAAGCCCATACCATCCACAGGGAAACTCTCAATGTGAGAGATTTAATCGTACCATGCACGACTTGTTAAGAACCTTGCCTCCAGAGAAGAAGAGAGATTGGAAGACTCACCTTCCAGAGCTGGTAATGGCTTACAACAGTCACGTCCATTCATCTACTGGTTATTCTCCGTTCTATTTAATGTTCGGAAGGGATGCACGTTTACCAATGGACGTTCTTGGAGAAAAGGATCTAGAAGAGGATGAGGTAGATAACCTGGATGACTGGGTGAAAGGTCATCATGCAAGACTGAAGACGGCTGTGGAGGTTGAAAACGCAGCATCTCAAGAGGCTTCCAGAAAGAGAAAGAGGATTTATGACCGCAAATCATTTGGAGCTCTTGTGAGGCCTGGAGATCGGGTGCTACTGCGCAATCACAAACACAGGGGTAGAAATAAAATTCAGGATAAATGGGAAGACACACCATATATAGTGATAAAGCAAAACCACTCAGACATACCTGTGTTTACCGTCAAACCAGAAAAGGGGGGTCCTACAAAAGTAGTACACCGAGATCAGCTTCGGCACTGTTCGTTCCCATCACCCACAACACCGCATACATGCCGGCACAGGGTGAGAGGCAAAACAGAGACAGACACAGACATGTCAGACTTTGTCTGCTTTCATGAAACCCCACGACACTCCACTTACCATGCACACACAAGGGTGGGTCAAGAGGAGTAAGAGGGAATAAGACAGGGTGACAGCTACGAGAATCAGAATGTAATAGCAGAATCAGAGTTGAGGATACAAGATGACTCCGATGATGCTGATGTTTCAGAAGCTGAAAGAGAAAGTATTTCTGAGCCTAGGCGCTCTCAGAGGCAAAACAAGGGTGTCTTACCTGTGAAGTACAGAAGTGACTATGTTGTGAAATAAGAGTTCAGAGTGTTCTGTAACTTTGGGTAATAAGTTATTCATCTATAATGCCATGTTTTCTAACATGTTTTGTGTTTCAGAGATGAATCTGCTGGAGATGTCAATGGAGTGGCAGGGTTTAGCAGGGGGGAATGTAACGGGTATATTATTTTGAAAGGAGTTTATTTTTGGGACACTTTTATTTTGGCGAGTGGTCCGTTTTTTGCGCATGCGGTAAGTGTAGCAGGAGGAGACGAAGAAGAGCGCGGCGTATGAGTGTGTCACACACAGAAGTGCAGTGTTGTGATCGAGAAGCTCGTTCGATAAAGTTGCTTCAACGGAAGATTATCGAGGCTTAAGTCGAATAAAAGACAACAGCACTAAGTGAAGGTGTGGACAGTGACCTGCAGTTCCTAGAAGAAAATCGTTTTTTTCAAGTTTTTCTCATGATGTGTGTTGGCTATAAGAGTGACGCAGTTACATATTGTGAAGGCCACGGAAATTGTGAGTACGCTTAGAGTGAAACCCTCCTTGATTTTTGTCATCAAGAGACTTGTATGTGTTTTTGCTGCATTTTGCATTTTTCGTGTTTTGATTGAAATACAGCGCCAAGAGCTAACATTTCAACGAGACTGTGCACGTGTAATTAAGTTTCCCACACGTGTCAGCGCATGTGAGACCGAGATCGCTGTATAATGCATTTAATGCAGATACTTAACTTTTCCGCTTATCCGAGTTTGAAGATTGTGTTGCTACCCTGCCATCCAAGGGACATCTCCGTTTGATTCATCTCAGTTTGATCCTTTTTGAGACCGTTCATCTTTGGGATATTTTTTTTACAAAACTGAGTGAATTCTTGAACCTAAACTGTGATCTTCAGTTTATTTCAACGCACCCTACGTCCAGACAACGCACTCTCATTCATCGTTCTACGAACTGGTATTTTTCTAATTTTTTTCCTTTTTACTCAGTAACTGAACTAATAAACAGGGAACTGTGATAATTCAAGTGGACTACGGAACTTAAGTTACTGTGAGTAAACCTTTGAAAGGACATTTCATATAAGTGCTCATTCTAAAGTGAGATTTAATTGTGTATTGTTTATTTATTTTTATTTTGTTGTTTTCAAATGTGATTGTTTAATGGTGATCATTTGAAAAAAAAGGGTGAGAACTTTTTTTTTTTAAGGTTTACCAATTGAAAAATTGCATGTGATCTCATTTTGAAGTTTCATAAGGGATTTGTTAATCCACAAGTGAAAGGTTTTTCAACTGATGTGTTGAAGGTGATTGTGCGCATTTGTAAAGAGAGCACAAATACTGTAAACTCTTTGTACTATTTTCATTTAATTGATTTCTTAAACAGAAAAAGATAATTCATAAGAAAAAGAAATCTAAAAGAATAAATAGTTTAATTCCTTTTTACACTTATCTACAGTGCATCTTTCTGTGGAGAGCTGTCAGGGAGTGGGGGAGTCTCACTTACTTTATTAGATCTGGGGAGGGAGGAGCATATGACACTGTACTCTCATGTATGCAATTTCACTTCAGGAAGCCACCGTGTAACATTAACATACCTGAAGCCTACCCTTGTCAATCAGTAGTGTTCGGACAAAATAAAGTAAGAAACCACATACACGCGTTAGTGTGTAACGAGACTAAAAGGTTGGGGAACGGGGACCAAGATCCTTTCGTTGTCCAAACTTCCAGGGCAGCCGTAATCCATTTCCCCTACACGACGGGCTTAATACCCCCGTTACATGTGGATAAAGAGTTAATAGATAGAAAAGATTTAAATTCAGAAGAAAAGTAAACTGAAAATGTACTCTCTAAGGGTTGCAATATTAAGTCTCCACTATAGAATAGGCCACTGTATTCCTAAATTGAAGCTCCATAGTGGCACTGGGATGATCTGACAATAATATACTTTCCATGTTACAATGTAGTACTAAATACAAATCTGTTTTTGTCATAAAAAAGTAATCTAATCTTAACTTGAATGATAGGAAGTACAAAAAATATATATTCCTTATCAGCAGGGTGAAGAACCCTTTACAAATATTCTGAAGAGATATCACCTGAGCTATCAGAGATGTAGAGCAATATGATTACCTATCTACAAGAGGATTCATTACACAATTAAAATCTCCTCCAACAATTGTTATTTTCTGACTTGGCAATCAAGTCCAAAAACACTTTAGTAACAAAGTCAGATGGATGAGCTGGAGGATAGTACATGTTTAGTATGAGTATAGTTTTACCTTGTCACACACCTTAAAGGGTTAGTTCACCCAAAAATGAAAATGATCCAATAAATTACTCAACCTCAAGTCATCCTAGGTGTATAGGACTTTCTTCTTTCAGACGAATCCAGTCACAGAGTTATATTAAAAAATAGTCTTTGATCTTTCAAGCTGTTTAATGTAACTCAGCGGGTGTTGCATGCATCCGTCCAAAAGCAGTTAAATAAAATGTGCCCATCCATAAAAGAAAGTGTCTCTCATGGCTCCGAGGGGTGTTTTTGTAAGAAAAATAATATAATAATAATCACTTTAATGTAGCTTGCGCTCACTGTTGTACACTGGAAGCAATTCTGGGGGAAAGACCCAGAGGAGGTCAGCGCTATACATGCGCCAGTGAGTCAACATTTGTTTACAGGATAAAAAGAAGCAAAGTTTCCTTACTTTAGCCAAGGAAAACCAGTCTCCTCTTGGCTCACTTCTGACGCATGAGCAAAGCTGACCTTATACGTCTTTCCACCCGAACTGCTTCTGTGTACAAGCTACATTATAGTGATTATTACGTTTTGAAAATGGATATTATTATTTTTTTTACAAAAACGCATCGATTCGCTACAGAAGGCCTTTGTTCACCCCCCGGAGCAGTGTGAGACACTTTTTTTTAGTTTTTTCATTTCAATAGATGCAATTTCATCCATGTCAAATTAAAAAAATATGTTTATAAGCTTTTTTAAAATTTCTATTTAAAACAATATAAGTAGAATAAGACAAATAAGTTACCAATCATATGAAATTAGTATTAATAAAAAAATTATAATTTGTACTACAGAGGTGGCACAGAAGAACACAAAAGTGGCTTGTAGGTTCTTTTTCAGACGTTTAATGAAACTCAGAGGTGGCATGAGTGTAATTAAATTAATAAATTCATGTGGAGATTAATGTTTTAAATATAAAATTTTGAATACAGAAATATTAAATTATTTAAATGGCTGAAATTGTACCCTAAAATTTAAACTAAATCTGCCACCAGGTGGCAGCAAGTCACTGATTTTATTACTGAATCATTCATTCAATTGATTTGTTTGAACGGCTGATTCATTCAGGAATGAATCAAGTGACTGGCTGTGTTCAAAATGGAATACTTGCTTACTGCTTATTGCCCAGTACACAGTGCATACTGCCTACAATTATTTTAAGAAAAATGTGAAACAGTATATAACTAGAAAAAAAAGTTTGTTGAGACAAACTTTAAGTTGGCTTGAGAAAGCCTGACCAGAAAGTTTGAAAAACTTTAAACTTCGAACTACTTTAAACTTCTAACTTCTTTAAAGTAGTTTAAAGTTAGATTGATAGATTAGTTGAAATAAATAAAGATATATTAGTTAGAATGATAGATAGATTAGTTAGAAAGAATGATAGATAGATTAGTTCAAAAGAAAGAATGATAGATTAGTTCGAAAGAAAGAATGATAGATAGATTAGTTTGAAAGAAAGAATGATAGATAGATTAGTTAGAAAGAAAGATATATTAGTTAGAAAGAATGATAGATAGATTAGTTAGAAAGAAAGAAAAAAGAAAGATTCATTAGAAAGAAAAAAGAAAGATTAGTAAGAAAGAAAGAAAAAAGAAAGATTCATTAGAAAGATAAAAGAAAGATTAGTAAGAAAGAAAGATAGAAAGAAATAAAAAGAAAGAAAAATGAAAGATTAGTTAGAAAGAAAGAAAAAATAAAGTTTCATTAGAAAGAAAGAAAAAAAGAAAATAGAAAGAAAGAAAGAAATTGATCTTTCAAGCTGTTTGATGGCACTCAGCGGGTTGCATGGATCAGTCCAAAAGAAGTGAAATAAAAAGTGTCCATCCATTAAAAAAATAGCATGTTGCTAGCATGATTAGCAAGTGACTAGCATGTACTTAGCATGATTGGCAAGGTACCTAACATGTCACTAGCATGATTAGCAAGCGACTAGCATGTCGCTAGCATGATTAGCAAGTTACTAGCCTGTCGCTAGCATTTTCTTGCATGATTAACATGTTACTATCATGTTCTTAGCATGATTAGCAAGTGACTAGCATGTTGCTAGCATATTTCTAGCATGATTAGCATGTTGCTAGCATGTTGCTAGCATGATTAGCATGTTGCTAACATGTTTCTAGCTTGATTAGCATGAAACTAACATGTTGTTAGCATGTTTCTAGCATGCTTAGCATGTCGCTAGCATGTTGTTAGCATGATTAGCATTTCTAGCATGATTAGCATGTTGCTAGTATGTTTCTAGCATGATTAGCATGTGACTAGCATGTTGCAATACGAGCAGGGGACAGATGTGCCTGCATCGTGGTCGAATCCCACACCACGCCTAGATAAGTGGTCCTCTGTAATGGAGAAAGTACACTTTTTCTTGGCGTTCAGTCTCAAACCCAGCTCCCCATGTGGGCAAGAACGAAATCTCGATGTGGAACCGCCATCTGCTCTGATTGAGCTAAAATCAACCAATCGTTAAGATAATTTAGTACGTGGATACGTGCTGGGTGAGAGTGCAAGGCCAAACGGAAGTACTAGATATTGGTACACTTCGCCCCCGAAAGCGAACCTCAGAAACTTCCTGTGTTGTGGAGGGATGGAGACATGGAAGTACGTGTCTTTGAGATCTAGGATTCAAGGATTCAAAGCGTTTATCGTCATATACCCGTGAGGAAAACAAGTTTCCCTGAGCAATGAAATTCTTACTTTGCTGTCCACAATGAATGCCAAGACAGTGCAAAACTATACACACACATACACAAACTGTACACTATACAAACTATACACACATACAATGTAAGAAACATAATAATAAAAACTATGCTGCAGTAGTAGGAATGTAGACTATGAAAATAGGAGTATAGACTATGTATATTGTAGCGTATCAGGCCTGAACCAGACAAATTAAATATTCGATCGAGAGCATGGTTGAAACAAGAGAAGCCGAATTCCTCGGAAAGGCAACAGGATGTTGTAAATCAACTCCTAGCACCACAGTCTGAAGCTAGATAACCAACCAGCTCTTTCACAGAACAGCTTTCAACATTAACACCATTAGAACAATTATTGACAATTTCAATTCGAAGAAGAGATTGTCTAATTTGGGGCAAGTAATCGAAGAGATGGACAGTCTGACCCTCACATGTAAAGCCATGAGAGTAAACAAGATCGTTGGATTGACTTCCCCCCACCTAGCAGAACCAGACTGAAATTCCTAAGGAGACCTGTTAACCTCTCTGGTCTTCACAGGACATATCCTTACTCCACAGAATGGCACAGAGAATGCCTTCCAATGCATATATGCACCAAAATGAACTCAAAAAAGACTTCTAAATGGATATCAGTCCATTGCTTAACTCCATATCATTTATGTAACCCACACATTTGACTTTCATGTTTATAATCACTTATTGTGTATGTCTTTTAATAACTATTGAATAGCTTAAGGGATCATATTCATGTTTAGTATGTGTGTGTTGGAATCTTCTTGCTTGAAACGTTTCTGACCATCAGTTATTTGTCAAATGTATCATATTCTTGTTATAGGAATCATGTCCAAATTATACGTGCTTGATAAGATAACATATGATTTATGAATGGGTGGGACAAACATTGCAACACCCCGAGAAAAGACAATATCTAATTGGTCAAGACAACATTTGAGGTGTGGCCAAAAGGCCAGTTTAAATACTCAGGACACCATAAAATTTTGCTTTTAGCTTTTGCTTTGCTTTTTAGCCTTTGCTTTTAGCTTTTAGCTTGCGTTTAGCTTTTGCTATCAGTCATTCCGGTTTTTAGCTTTGCTTGTAGTTTTAGCTTTTAGCCATGCTTTTTGTCATCACGTTTAGCGTTCTTTGAGCGCCGTTCCAGCGTGCTTTGGCCTGCACGCCTGCTGCTACTTCGCCACGATGAGAAGAAACACCACATAGTCTCGTCAAACTTTACTTCTGTTCTTTTACTTTAGTTTCTTTTCTTTTCCGTTTGAGAGTTTCGTGTTCTGAGTTAAGTTTTGTAACGCTGTGTCTCCGAGTCTGACCTCGAGTGCTCGTTCAACTTCACCCAGCCCACAACTCTGCATCGTCAGCCTACGCCCAACCACGGGCTTCCCAGGACGTCATTTCAACGACTACTGAACTTCCAGCCAATCAGCAACCTCGGGAAACCCCCTTTTCAGCGACAACAAAGGGAACCCCGTTACACAGGCATCACAAGTAACGTACCTCCAGACTCTGATCTGTACTGGTGTTATCTAATATAATTTTAACCTAATTGATGAACTCAATCCGAGGGTTAATTAAGTGACTGATGGTTGTTCATGTCTATGCAATTTCACGTATTGCTGTAAACTTGGGATTTCACATTTTCATTCTCTTAAACTCATTCTTTCCTAACTCTCTATCCTCCTGCAACTTGTGTGAATGTGTGAGTGCGTGTGCTTATGTGTTAGATTAGTTTATATGTCTTAGATTTATCTAATAAAGCCTTATTCATATTGAAAAGAGAAGTATCTTGTGTTTTGTGCTTACAAGTTCATGTCTTAAACTGCCGATCTTGTTACTGTGCTAGTTAATAGTGTTTTCACTATACTTTGGATATTAATATCCAGCGCAGATTTGATGTTAAACGGCTCGTTCAGTGAATCGCTGGCCGTCTCAGTGATCAGCCGTGAAACAGTGATTCTGTTCAAATTCCCTTTAAAATCTTAAATGATTCCCTTTGAGCTAAATTGACCTGTTTCCCTTACAATATCATAGACTGTGTATAATAAGACTATGTATATCTATATATGCAAGGATAGAGTAGGAATACAGAATGTGAAAAATAGAAATATAGACTATGTATATGATATCTATAAATGCGAATGTACAGTAATAACTTTTGTGCAAAAAACAATAGTTCAGTAATGTGCAAATTGAGTGCAACTACATGATAACAATAGCAGCAGTAACAGTAACGAATGTGCAAATTGAGATAAGGCTACATGAGTAATATTAACAAATATACAATGGTAGTAATAACATGAATAACATTACAAATGTTCAATGAGATGAAGCAACTGAACCAATTGTTCTCTGAGATAGATAAGTCCACTAGCTAGCTACCCGTTAAAGAGTCTAATAGCTGAAGGGAAGAAGGAGTTCCTTAATCTGGAAGTCCTGCAATTTACACTCCTATACCTCCGTCCTGAGGGTAAGAGTGTAAACAGTCTGTGTTGGGGGTGGGTGGGGTCTTTAATGATGGATGCAGCTCTTCTGTGGACTCTGCAGTGGTAAATGGCCTGCAGAGAGGGCAGTGGAGTCCTGATGATCTTCTCAGCAGTCTTCACAACTCTCTGCAGACGTTTGCGGTCCCTTACAGTAGTGCTGCCATACCACGCAGCAATGCAGTTGGTCAAGACGCTCTCAACTACACAGCTGTAGAAGTTGTGGAGGATCTTAGGTGACATGCCAAACTTCCTCAGCCTCCTCAGGAAGTACAGCCGCTGTTGTGCTTTCTTAACCAGCTGGGTGGTGTTGAGTGTCCAGGTAAGTTCCTCACTGATGTGGACACCCAGGTATTTAAAGCTGCTCACCCTCTCCACTTCAAGCTCTCGGATAAACAGTGGCTGGTGAGTTCTCCTCTTTTTCCTCAAGTCCACTATCATCTCCTTTGTCTTGTCCGTGTTGAGGGTGAGGTTGTTGTCCTCACACCATGTCAGAAGACTGGCCACCTCCCTCCTGTAGGCCGCTTCATCCCTGCCAGTGATCCGTTCTATCACTGCGGTGTCATTAGCGAACTTCAGAATGATGTTGTCCTTGTGGGAGGCAACACAGTCATGTGTGAACAGTGTGTAGAGGATGGGACTGAGAACACACCCTTGTGGGGTGCCAATGTTTGTTAGTACAGTATCTGAGGTCCTATTACCAATCCTAACAGACTGCGGTCTGCCAGTCAGGAAGTCTAGGAGCCAGTCACAGAGTGTGGGATGAAGTCCAAGTACAATCAGTTTTTGGGTGAGTTTGTGAGGGATGACCATATTTAAGGCGGAGCTATAATCAATAAAGAGCATCCTGATATAAGTGTCCTTATCTTCCAGGTGAGAAAGGGAAATA
The DNA here is from genome assembly GCA_024542945.1 of allo-octoploid hybrid of Carassius auratus x Cyprinus carpio. NCBI lineage: Eukaryota > Metazoa > Chordata > Actinopteri > Cypriniformes > allo-octoploid hybrid of Carassius auratus x Cyprinus carpio. The sequence goes on along the minus strand of CM045000.1, from coordinate 21,307,335 downwards.
TGGAGGGCAGCAGCAATGGCGTCTGAGGTGGACCTGTTGGGTCGATATGCGTACTGCAGTGGGTCTAATATGTCCGGCATACTGCTCTGAATGTGGGTCAGCACCACTCTCTCAAAACACTTCATAATGATCGGAGTGAGTGCTACTGGCCTGTAGTCATTCAGGCAGGTCAGGGGGCTCTTCTTGGGAAGGAGGACAATGTTCATGGTCTTGAAGCAGGTGGGGACGATGCTCTGACTGAGGGAGAGGTTGAAGATGGAAGTGAGTACATCAGCCAGCTCCATAGCACAAACTCTGAGGGCCCGTCCAGGGATGTTGTCTGGCCCTGCTGCTTTGCGGGGGTTGATTTTCCTCAGCTCCTTGTGTACCGCAGCTGATGAGACAGTAGGAGGTGGGGAGAAGGGTTGAGTGGTCTGAGTGTGTGTGTGCCTCCTCTCTGTGTCGATGCTGGAGGTCTCGAAGCAGGCGTAGAATGTGTTGAGGTCATCCAGTAGGCTGTTCTTGAGGAGCTGATAGTAGTGGTCATGGTGGTGCTGTAGTCTGTGATGTGCTGCATGCCTTGCCACATCCGCCCGGCATCAGCATTAGAGTAGAAACTGTCCAGCTTCTCTCTGTACTGTCTTTTAGCCGCTGTAATGGCTTTTCTCAGTCCGTACTTTGCAGCTTTGTACTCTGTCTCATTGCCTGATGTAAATGCAAGAGATCGAGCATGCAGCATGTGGCGTACCTGACCGTTTATCCAGGGCTTCTGATTGGGGAACTTCCTGACTTGTATCGTGGGTACGATGTTATCAACACAAGTGCTAATGTACCCAGTCACATACTCAGTATAATCCTGCACGCTGACAGAAGAGTCCTCCAAAGTGGCTGCAGCTTTAAACACATCCCAGTCTGTCAGAGCAAAACAGTCCTGCAAGATGCCCTCAGTTTGGTGACAGGGTTTTTTTGTTTGAGTCTTTGTCTGTAGAACGGGTACATGAACAAAGAGATGTGGTCTGAGTATCCAAAGTGGGGTCGGGGTGTAGCCCTGTATGCATCGCGTATGTTGCTGTAAACATTGTCTGGTGTGTTTTTATCGCGGGTGGGAATGTCCACATGTTGGTGATATTTGGGAAGAACAGTCCGTAATTTGCATTTATTAAAGTCGCCAGCTGCAATAAAAACAGCATCAGAGTGAGCCGTCTCTAGTGTGCTTAGTACATCATGGAGCTTGCTTAGCGCTACTGTGGAGTTAGCTCGCGGGGGGATGTAAACAGCGGTAAATTCCCTCGGTAGATAATAGGGATGGCATTTCAGCAATAAAAGCTCCACATCTGGCTAGCAGTGCTTAAAAACAGACTGTATGTCTCTGCACCAAGAGTTGTTAATAAACACACACACACCTCCCCCTTTTGCCTTACCGGAGGCTGCGGTTCGGCCTCCTCTGTGTATGGAGTGAGTCTGTAGCTGAACAGAGGATTCCGGGACTTTCACTGAGAGCCAGATCTCAGTGAAAATCAGAGCGCAACATTCTCTTATTTCCCGCTGTGATGTAACCCTTGCTCTCAGTTCGTCCAGTTTGTTTTCCAGAGACCGCACGTTAGGAGGAGTTGCTATCTATATTCAACATCATATACCTGTCCAAGTGATGCCAGATTTAATGTATTCTGGTATTGAAACAATTTGGTTAAAAGTTAGTCTGAAACATCTTAAGCCATTACTCATAGGGTGTTGTTATAGACCTCCAAACGCTAATAGTGAATATTTAGATAAAATATGTGATATGTTAAATCATGCTAATAGTATGAATCTGGAAACTTACTTAATGGGTGACTTCAACATAGATTGGAATTCTTCTGACTGTCCTTAGAAAATTAAATTAATGAGTACAGCAATAGCATGTGGATTATCACAGGTAATTAATAAACCGACTAGAATATGTTTGAAAAAGGATGGTACTCGATCTGCTTCCTGTATTGACCACATGTTTATAAATAGACTACAAGTTTGCTCAAATTGTGTATCAGTGCCAGTTGGTTTTAGCGACCACAATCTTATTGCAATTGTAAGGAAAACAAAAGTTCCTAAATCGGGTCCAAAAGTAATAATGAAAAGGTCATTTAGAAGATTCAATCATTTACAATATGAAGATGATGTTAGAAATATAAACTGGTCAGAGGTAATTCTACAAAAAGATCCAGAGAAGGCATTTCAGCTTTTTGATAAAACCTTAATGACTATTGTAGAAAACCATGCACCAATAAAAAAGTTTACTGTTCGAAATGTCAACACTCCGTGGTTGGATCAAGAATTAAAAGATTTTATGAAAGAGAGAGATTTAGCTAAACAAGCAGCAATTATATCCAAAATTAAATCGGACTGGCAAGTATATTGTAAACTTAGAAATTTTGTAACTAAGGTAAATAAGAAGAAAAAGAAATTGTACTATACTAAGAAAATTATAGAAATAAAACACGATAGTAAACAATTATGGAATACACTAAATAATATATTAAGAGGAAATAATAAATCAACTCCAGCTTATTTAGAATATGAAGGTGAATTTTTTACTAAATCAAATGATATAGCGAATCATCTTAATGATTATTTCATAAATAAAATAAATAAACTTAAAAATACTACACAGCCATACAAGACAGATTTATCAAATATATTAATAAATAAAATGATGGAAGGTAAAACATGTAGCTTTAAATTTAAGAGTGTCAGTGGTTCTAAAGTGGAATTACTTCTGATGAATTGTAAAAACAAACCACCTGGCGTTGATTTCCTTGAACATAAGTTGCTGAAGCCAATAGTCTCAATCATTGCTCCTATTATTGCTCATATAATTAATTTGTGTTTTACGGATAATATATGTCTACAAGCATGGAAAATATGTAAAGATGTGCCAATACCGAAAAATAAGAAAATTCCTTTTTCTGGGCCAAATAGTAGACCAATAAGTTTATTACCTATTCTCGGTAAAATAATGGAAAGAATTGTTTATGAACAGATTCAGTCTTATTTTATGAATAATGATTTAATTACAAATTTTCAGCATGCATATAGAGGAAAACACTCAACAGCCACTGCTTTGACTCAGATGGTTGATGACTGGTACAAGGATATGGAGGAGAGGAAAATACTGCAGCATTTGATATAATTGACCACGACTTACTGTTAAAAAAACTGGAATACTATGGTTTTTCACGAACCGCATTATTATGGATGGAAAGTTATTTGTCAGACAGAAGACAATTAGTTTACTTTAATGAAAGTTTTTCAAAGGTAAGGGTCGTGGAACAGGGCGTGCCTCAGGGAAGTTGTCTTGGGCCGCTCCTCTACACAATCTTTACCAATGATCTTCCAACTGTTTTAGATAAAGCAAGTATTTCAATGTTTGCTGATGATTCCACTGTATATTTAGCAGGAACTGATATTGGTGATTTAAATACAAAACTACAAAGAGAACTACAGTTAGTGGTGAACTGGATAAGGAATAACAAATTGATTCTCAATGTATCTAAAACTACCTGTTTTGTGGTTGGAACTCCTTTTTCTTTACTTTCCAAACCGAAGCTTGAACTTACCATAGAGCAAAATTCAGTTGAGCAAAAAGAAGAGGCCAAACTATTGGGAGTGATGATTGATAGTAGATTGTGTTGGGACAAACATGTTCAGAAACTGTTAACTAAAATGGGCAACACTTTGGCTGTTATTAAAAGATGTGCAAAATATTTTACACCACAGATTGTTAAACAAGTACTTTATGCATTGTTTTTTTCACACCTTGATTACTGCTCTGTGGTTTGGTCCAATACTTCATCAACTAATATAAAAAAACTACAGGTTATTCAGAATAAAGCTGCACGTCTGGCTCTCTCATGTGGGTTTAGATCAAATGTTGACTCAATGCATGAAAGCCTCTCATGGTTTAAAGTGGAAAATAGATTGGTGTATTCACTAATGGTATTTTTATATAATGTTATAACAAACAAAACACCTTTTATTTTATATCCAAAACTATCCTTTAGTACAGATACACATTATTATCCAACCAGGCATGCAGTAGGAGGTAGTTTTATTTTACCTATAGTAAAAACCAAATCAATTCAACGTTCAGTAAGGTATAGAGCAATGTGTGAATGGAACTCTCTCCCAAATACTATTAAACAACAAAACACTCTGTATGGTTTCAAAAAATCACTTAAGAAATATTACCTTCAAAGAAACATATACAGTTAATATTAATTTAAATTAAGGAGATACTGTTATAGGGTTCTTAGTTACATTATTTTTGATATAGATCTATTCGGAGCGGCACATTTTTTTTTTTTTTTTTTTTATTGTTTAATTGTTATTTTGTGATCAATGGTATTAACTGTACAATATGTATTTTCAATGTAGTGTAATGTCTTGTACGTATGGTGTGTCATAAATTGTATTGTCACATGGTAGATTATAGGACCCCAGGAAGAATAGCTTTTAGCTTATGCTGAAGCTAATGGGGATCCAAATAAAACAAAGCTAACAACAGGCTGGGTAGCGGTGGTCGGCTAGCGCGAGCTTTTAGCTTAGCATGAAGCCCTCCCCTCTTGCCTCGCTTGCGTCGCCGTCTCCAGAGCGCTCTCCTCTGGTCAGCTACCTCGCTCGAGCTCGGTGCTTCAGGGCCTTCCTGGGGGTGGTGGCGGTGATTGTGAGAGCGACTAATGTGTTATAGCTCCGGAGGTGTAAAACCAGTAAATTCAAGATGGTTGGCTGAAATGGCGATATCCGGTAATTCCTGTCTGTTGTAAGTTAGCAATGCACTGCATTTGTGTGCGGCTAATAAAACAGAAAACAAACAAAAAAGAAAGAAAAACCAGCATTCAAGAGCGGTGCGAGCAATAATCTATCGTGCAAGATGGCATAAGAATCTATCGTGTAAGATGGCGCAAGAATCTATCGTGACAAACCAGTCCTCGGACCTGATTTGTGATACAACATGCTTGATGGTGAGTATTTTGAACTTCAGTTTCATAACTGAGCAGTTTAATTGACACAGATCTATGATCGGACGCAACCCCCCATCCTTCTTTGGAACTATGAAATACCGGCTGTAAAACCCAGATTCCCTTTCTTGAGGAGGGACCACCTCGATGGCCTCCTTCCTTAATAGGGTATTCACTTCCTGTTCCATAACCAGATCTGGCTCGGGTCTGACCAACGTCGGAATAACCCCATTGAATTTCGGCATTGGAGAGCCGAACTGAATGCAATAGCCTTTTTTCTACCGTATGCAGGACCCATTGAGATACATTTGGCAGTCGTTTCCATGCTGCTAAATAATCTACTAAGGGAATCAGTCTCTCGAGACTGACCTCTGGTGTAATTGAGGCAGCCAAATCGGTGCCTTGAAGTAGAGCACCATTCCCAGCAACCGATCTAACTGTTTTAGAGACCCCCGAAGGGGTAGCGAGCCTCTCAGCTCCGCTACGCTCGCGGGCGGAAGAAACTGAGAGCAGTGCTCGCTGGAAGCCGCTGCGCCCTGGAGCTCTGGCAGGGTTGGCAGATCGACTTCTCGAGGGCACTGAGGAGAGACGGGCACCGTGTGATGCGGTGTACACCACTCTACCCCAGTAGGGGCCGCCCTCTGCAGTCCTGACAACTCACGTCAGGACTTCTTGGCCGAGGACCTCCTAGCCTGAAGTACAGCCCTCAGATCTGGCTTAGGCTGGGAAGTCCCTGGCCCAGAGGTGGTGGTCTCGACCGCAGGAAGCGTTCATCCAACTTGCTTCGCTGCGGCACGGTCTGACTGTCAGCGGGCCAATCGATATTTAATCGGGCTACCGCACGAGTCACCACCTCCACTAGCTCCTTGTACTGGGGCGCAAGCGAGACCTCATCGACGCTCTCCACATCAACCTCCTCAGAGGAAGAAAGGCGAAGCACCGAGCCTTCACCCCGGGAGGAAGTAGCCGCAGTGCAGATCTGGTGGGTGAGGTAGGAGATAGGGTTTCCATTCCCTCCAGCAGATCTATCTGGGAACCCCATGAATGCAGCCGCCGCTCCTCCTCGGCAGAAGGGGGACCAGCACCGCGAGGAACATGGTGAAGGCTCCCTCCTCAAAGAAAGCCTTCCGGGAGCGAGGCAAACGCAGCAAAATACGCTCGCAATGCGGGCAGTTGGCCCCCTCGAGAGCCGACTGTGCGTGCTCCGCTCCCAAACAAGCCACGCATAGACTGTGTGTATCCCCACCCGTGATGTAGCGTGGGCAGTCTCGCCCTTATGTTTCTTTTAAAACTGAGCTTTCAGCATATTTGAGCTTATTCAGGGGTTGTGTAAGACAAACAACGGTAAATAAGACTCACAACACAGATTGAAACAACACACAGAGCGCTTGCTGAAATGACAGAAGGCTGACGCACGTGCTTTTAAGCTTCGTGGTCAATGACGTCACCCACCTATGACATCTCGGCTTTCCATTGGGCTGATTACACATGTGATTCAGAGCGCGGTCACGCAGAGGGCGTTCCCCATAGCGTTTCGACACAGCTCGAGTTCCTGAAGAGGAACTAAGGTTATGTACATTATGTATTACATTTAGAGGTAAAGATGATGAGAATCTAAGAAGATCAAGTCAAGCAGCCCAGGTGTCTGAGACATTAACCTTTTGTCTTTATTCACTTCCTAACTACAGGCCAGGGTCTCAAGTTAACCCTCTGAAGTCGATTAACGCGTATACGCGTTTTGGGGTATTTTCTCCTGATAACCCCGAAAAGAACTTAAATTACACTTTCAGTTTTGATCGTACAGATAAGACCAATACATCAATCGAATCTGTAAAGGGTCTACTTTTTTTGTATACAGACATAATAACAACAAAACTTTGTGCACTTATAAAATAAAGATAACAAACAAGGAGTGCTGTCTGCAGCCTTTGTCTGCGCTTATCTTCATTTACAAATGCGTCATTAAAATGAACTGTAACTCAGTGAATACTCAACTCAGAGACACGAGAGAGATATCTATAGAAAGCCTGACATGTCTACTTTTAAACTAAACAAGTGCTGCCGAAAACAAATATTCTGTGATAAAGTAATACATATGAAAACAACGCGATGTCCGTTTTTCACGTCTCCCTTCATTATCTTATAATGTGACCACGCCCCCGCGCTGAACGCGCTTTTGAGATGATAATGTTTCACTGAAGCGCGCGGCTTGAATACGCCCACACAACAGAAGACAACGCAGTGAGACTGTTCTTCAAGTTTTTTTTATTTTACTGTTTGCTTCGCGATGAGAGGAATAAGACATAATTCACCCCAAAAAGATGTGATGTGATTGAGGATTTGAGATTTGGATTTCCACAGAAAAAAAGAATGAAGCACTTTATCCAGCAGAGATCATAAACATGAGTAAGTCTCTTTTTATTTATTTATATACTTGTACTAGTTTTCACATAACGTGTAAACATTTAACTAAACATTTTCTAAACTATAATTCCTGACTACATGTATAATCAAGTGAAATATTATGAAGTTTCAATAACAATATACAATACTATACCATTCAAAAGCTTGATGTAAATAATATAAATGTACCAATAAATGTAACTGTAACAAATGTAACAAACAATGCTGTTCTTTCAATTTATCCCCCCTAAAAAACCTGAAAAAAATATTCTCAGCTCTTTTCAACATTAATAATAATAATAATAATAATAATGATAATAATAACAATAAATGTTTTTTTTGTAGAAAATAAGATTGTAAAAAGGATTTCTGAAGGATTGTGTGACTGGAGTAATTATGCAAAAATTGATTGTTCCTAATAAACTGTTTAACTGCACTCACAAGTGAATATTAAATTATGTTGTGGGATAATTAAATATATTCTAAATAAACTACAAACATAAAATTATATACATTTATTTTGTCCTCACATTCTTTCTTGTAACTCATCCCTCTCAGTGACACAGCTGACTGAATGGCTCATTATGCAGCTCATTATGCGGGCCTTTGTCTTCTCAGGTGTGAATTCATGATAGTTGACGCCTACTCGCATATGACTTTTACCAACAAAAAGTGTCTTAGAAAATGTAAATCAATATATTGTTTTCTGTAAGTGAGTAAACAAGATGATTTTCACATCATTTAGAAAAAAAAATCTAGGCTACAAGCTCCAGTTCTCAAAAGTCCCGGGAACCAATGTTCTGTATGTGTTTTATTGCCTTATTCAAGTGATTTAACATTTTTAGTTTTTCACTAACCACGCATAACATTTTTTTTCTCAAAAACACAATCATGTACATATATGCTGCTCACATATTATTATAGCCCAGTTTGTGCTGATTACAGTGAGATTAGACTTTAGCCATTTAGATGTTTATAAGAAACTGAAAAAAGCACAAATGTCAGGGCATGACAAAACTTCTCCAGGCCCCAAAAATACCCTTAGACCCCAGAGGGTTAAAGGTGAATGCTGAGCTCAAGGCACAGCTATGCCTTTGTCTCTATGGTTGGATTAGCACCTATGCATTTAAATGACACTGTTATGCTGATGAGCAAGGCTGGGAAAATACTGGTGTCGGGCTGATTCCTGTACTTCATTTGCATGCTATGGGTTAGATTGTCTCCACCTCTACTGAATGTATCCCTCCCCCTTGAATGGATATAAATGACTAAAGCCCCTTTCACACTGCAGGTTGGACCTGGAAAATTGCCGGATCGCCTTCTGTGTGAACGCAAACACATCCCGGGATTGATTCCGGGATCAGTCCCGGGTTAGGGACCTAGTAACATTGCCGGGTTCAGTCCCGGAACGAGCTCTGTGTGAACAAAAGCCTGAACAAATGCCGTGTCGTAGTGATGACGCACGTTATCATGCAACCTTTTTACCAGGAGTTTTGAAAGCAGATCAACATTCGCGAAAAAAAAATAGATGCAAACTGTAATGGAGCAGAGATCAGGTAGTTCCTCACTATCCGCGCTGAAGCTGAGATCGTTCACCAGTTTAAGTGAAAGTTAACGTGCCTTAGTTTTTGACTCATACATTACACGTCACATCCTGATGTCACGTGTCATTACGGGATCTTTACGGCTTGTGTGTGAACGCATATATTCCGGGAAATCAGTGGCAGTGTGAAAGGGGCAAAATCTAGCGACCCAGGAACAATTGCCGGGACACATTACCCGTGTATTTTCCGGAATTGCAGTGTGAAAGGGGCTTAAGTATTACTGCTTAGTTAGACTTTTTGATGACTACAGCGACGCAGCGCGTTTCTCAATAAAGAAATCTGCTGAAGATACCCAAGAGTCTCCTGGTCTTCACTTTTGAGTTTCCAACAACAATGGATTTGAATTCTGTTTGCATAATTGAAATATTATTTTTATAATAAAATATAAATTTTATTTGTATATTAATTCAATTCAAGTTTATTTGTATAGCGCTTTTTACGATACAAATCATTACAAAGCAACTTTACAGAAAATTAAGTTTCTACAATATTAATAGTAGCTTATCAGTGGTGACTGTCAGTTCATGTGCATATGACAGAAATGAAATACAAAATTATTTGTATATTATATTGCTGCAATATTATTATTATTATTAATCTGTACTGTATAAAGCGATATATAGATAAAGGTGATGTCATTTGATGACTGGAAACATGCTGTAGAGATTAAAGTACAATTTATGTCCAACTAACGATATTGTTTTTTTGATACACAGCGATAATTTGCAGTTTACATGTATATACATACAAATACAAGTGTTACATTTATAATTACTTTTCCCTACCTCCAGTTCACTCACACGTTCACATGAAGTGCGTTGCGTTCTGGGAAACAGTATCTTCAGATGGATACATCAAATTTCAGCCAATGTAGGAGGTAATCCGGGTATTCCATGCATACAGAAAATTCACATACTATTCACAGTATACACATACAGTAGGTGGCCAACCAGAATGAGCTTTTTGCCGCTGCAAGTGCCACCGCAAGTGCATTTGCAGCTTTTCTGAGTGGCGCTTTAACCACAAGTTATCAAACATACGCATCAAAGAACATTTTCGCAAATAGCCGTCAGCTTTGCCTAGCCGATGTGTTACATTTGACTGCTGCAGTCAGGGAAAATGAAAGAAAAACACTGTAGTTAAAATATTTATAATTCACAGATGAAAGTTTAGTACTTATGAAGTAATGTGCATTTCTTAGAACTAATTCAAGCAGGATAAATGTTAATCGTTTTATCTTCTTCAAATAGGCAGTTCTTGAGATAAGTCTGCCTCTCATTACTGCTTTAACTGTATCCCAAACCAGAGCAGGATTCACTTGACCATTGTTATTATCCTCTACACATTCTGCTATTTCCTTCTTAATTTCATTCATTGTGGTTTCCCTGTTGAGAATGCTTATATTTAAGCGCCATAGAGTTGTTTTTGGTTGATTAGATAAATGAATAAACAGATAAACCACATTGTGGTCAGATATATCACATGTTCCAATTTTGCATTCCTTCACCCTAAACCTGTCAGTTGTGTTCATCAAAAAGAAGTCAATCCTTTATGTGTGAGAGAATAATGGGTAAAATCTCTCTCTTTCATGTGGAAATCCGTCCAGACATCATACATACCCATCTCTCTAATTAAAATATTAAGATCTTTCGACCTGCCAGTTTTTTGTTTTTTGAAGCTGGTTGTATCCATAGAATAATTTAGGATTGTATTCCAATCACCAGCACAAACTAAAATCCCCTAACTTACTGAAATTATTGTATCAAAAAGCATTTTTAAAAATTTCCTGTCACTTTCCGGTGGGACGTAAATGTTAGCAAATGTAACCACAACATTATCAATTCTCCCTTTTATAATAATAAATCTGCCTTCTTTATCAGCCTTTTCAGAAATTAATTCAAAGTTTAAAGAGTTGGAAATGAGAGTAGCCACCCCCCTTTTCCTACTATTTTTACACCAGCTATGAAATGTATTTGAATACCCTAATGTTTTAAATTTATCATGTTCTTGCTTAGACATATGCGTCTCCTGTAGAAAAGCTACTTGTAACCCATCTTTTCTCAATTTAGCTAGAATCCTTTTTCTTTTCACTGGACTACTCAAGCCATTTACATTCAAAGAAGCAATTTTTAAATCATAAGACACTGTTATAATAACAAAATCCCTTACATGATATAGCGGCCCCTAAAAACACACATTGTACAATAACAAAAATGAACCTTAATGAAGGCTGAAATGAACCTTAACTGACTTCCAAACGAGAAGAGGATTCTTCCTCCTCCCTTGTAACCCTGTTGGCAGGTTGAGGGTTAAGTTTCTCTAGATGAGAGGCCCCGAAAAAGACAGTAGATGTGTCTGAATGTAAAAACACGTCCATCCTATTAGTCCAACGTAAATGATAAAGTGTGACCTCTCCCACGTAGTAGATAATCAAGCCCTGGCCTGAAAAACATCGCGTTGTAGCTTGATGCCCTGCTCCTTTTTAATCGGATTGTTCCCTCTGGAATTCTTGCAACTTGGCCTTCGCTCTGAGCGCCACGACGGGCCCGCTGCTACTCGCCGGTTGCCAGCCCAATAGCTCCCAAAGACGAGACTCTGCGATGTTCCCTCCGTCAGCTATAACCAGCTCCTCCACTTGAAATCCGCGTCTCTTCAACTCCTTATAGGCTTCCCGAGCGCTGGAGTATGTGCTCACGCCTGTCTCCCAATGAATCCTTATGTTAGTGAACAGCGTTTGGAAACGTATGCCTTTGTCCTTGAGTATTTTTATAATGGCGTTATATTCTCTGCGCCTCTTAACAATCTTGGGTGCGTAATCATGGTCGAAGTGTATAAATGCGGTGCCCACCTGTATCCTGCCTTTTTTCCACACTTCCCTCAAGATCATTACTTTCGTAGAAAACTCCAGAAAGTTTACAATTATAGCCCTCGGCGATGCTCCAGGCGGGGGTTAACTTGCAAGAGCCCGATGTGCGCATTGTATTTTAAAGTTAAAATCCTCCGGTAGTTGTAGCTGGCTCCGCAAAAGCTTCTCAATAAACTGTGTTACAGAATCCCCCTCTTGTCCTTCTGGCACCCCAAAGACACGCATGTTATTTCTTCTGGATCGTGATTCTAAATCAAGCACTTTGATCTGGAGTTTCCTCTGCTGTTCAAGACAGGTGCACAGTGCCTCAGTCGCCTCCTCTGCCCAGCCCTCCACCTGGCTCCCTCGGGCCTCCGCCTCGTCCATCCGCTGTGATAGGCCTTGTACGTCGGTTGCAATATTGTCCAGTTTACCATTGATTTCTTGTTCCAGTTGGCCAATATCCTGTTTGAGCTTGGCATTGTTTCCTTTTAGATCTGATTTTAAGTCCTCTATTGCCTTAAGTACCCCAGCAGTGTCTGCGTTTATGTTTATCCCGGGGCTCCCCGTTCCCGCGCCAGCCGTGATGTTGCTAGCTTGGTCCAGTTGGGTGTTAGCTTTTGCGGCTGAGGCACTTTTATCCTGGGCTTTGGGCATTTTTATCGATCTTTTGTGGCCTAGTGTGCTTCTTCTCCCTCTCATATATTATTTTGTTAAAAAATACAAATAGAATAGCGAGTTCAAACGGGATTTTCAAGGTTGAAGTGGGAGAGAGGTTTCAATGCGACCGACTACTCCATGAACACACCCGGAAGTCCCCATACCTTTATTATTTAAGGCAAAAGAGATTTATTAAAACAAGTTTATAAGAGTCATGCATCCATTTAATCTTGATCAAGAACAACTAATGATCAACAAATTGGAGTGGCATCGGACGTTAGATCATTTTAAAATGTCAAATAGCCTTCAATTTACAGGTTATAACTGCATCTGTCTCGGTTGTAGACTTGTGAAGATTTATTTTTAATGCGGATCCCATTCTGTAACCTAAAAGAAATGTGCTCTATTATTATTCATATTCAAGTGTTTGTGCAAAAATTATTATTGCGCATGCATGACAGGGAGGCGCCCTCTCCATCACTTGAATTTTTTCCTGATAATGAAATAACATAAAATTGGGATGTCTCACATACACAAGAAATATGGAAGCAGGAAGCGCAAAAAGGACAATAAAGTGTGAGTTTATCTGTGCGTCATGTAGCTATTCATTCAGATAAGAAAAAAATTAAGATGTTCTTGAGAATATATTTAAGATCTTATTAAGAGTTTTTCAAGATTTACACTTAAGAACATTCTTACAAACTTCTTGGAATTTATCTTAAGAAATTTCTTAACTTATTTCTTAATAAGAATTTTGTGAATCCAGCCACAGGTTATGACTGCGAATGTCACATCAGTAACGAAATGCCCAGTAATGAAACTAAAAATAATTAGGCCTACATGATGTCTCGAGACAGTTTCTTATTACTGCAATATATTTTTACATTTGTATTTCCAAAACGACTGCAGCATTGCCGCGAACAATTAAAACAGTGCAAAACTGAAAATAGTAGAACAAAAATTAAAAGAAAATTAAGAACAGAAGTTTTTATCTCTTTGGCAGATGCACGTCTCTTTCAGCAGTTTCTTTGTCTCTCTCTCAGAGGCGCCTCATCTCTCCTGAGAAAAAAACCCATATTATATTGTATATAATACTCTGTATGCATTTGCAAAAATTACAAAAGCCAAACCAAACGAGGCATTTGTCCTACTTTGCCTAAACCTGCTCTGCAAGTTTGAAACCCTCATAAGACACTGTCCATATGAAAGAGCAAGAGATTCACACCTTTATTTCAACCCCCACAAGCTATACAGAACTACCCGCAAACCCCAACCCCCTCCAGCTGGGCTGAATTCGGTCTGTTTTTTGGCTGTGAGGAACAGTGTGTTGTCATGCTACTGGGTTGAAATATGCTGCCTGCACTCACAGCAGCCCTACTCTTTTTATTTATTATTTTCTCGCAGCCCATATTATTATTTTCACCAGACCATAATAATAACAAATTCTCAATTTATAATGAATCATTCTTTTCGCGAAAATCATTGTTATTTGTAAACATAGCCATATGAAGAATGCTTTAAGACCAAGCGGAATCCTCTGCCAGCTGCTCCCACTTCACAGCGAGCGCGACTCGCACTAACTGCACCCAGGTTCACCGTCAGAGTTTTGATTTTACAAAATCAGTTTGGGCAAATGCAACTTATTGATCATGAGCCCAACATTTAGCAAGGCAGGAAAACATTCAGTCTACCTGAAGGAAGACGTATTTCATTGTAAGTTAATGCTGTTAAATAGAGAGTTAAAAAAAATTAAAAAATACCTAGAGTAGGCTATTTTTAAACTTGGACCTAATTATATTGAAGTACAAATCCAAACACCAGAAGCAACCTACACTCTCTAAGTGTTTCATTGAAAAGTATGCATGTTATTTATTCACAGGCTATGTGGTTGAAATAATATTTTAGCTCAAATCTTTAAGTGCCATTGTTTAAAAAAATGCTTTATTGACTAACGTTTAATAGACCTTCATTTGTTATGCTTTAAAATTCCATGCCATTTGTAATTTCACAGTATTTTCACCTCGTCAAGTACTACCCTTGTAAAGTCACAATTCTATAATGGTCAAATTTATTCAGGCCGATGGTATTTTTTGTATGACATTAAACTTTTTTTTTTTAGAATAGTTGTACATAAATGGGCGAAGCAAAACAAATATGATTATTTCTGATAACTTTTTAACTGCAGGCAGATATAGGCCTACATTATTGTGCATTACAAATATTTGGATCGTCCCTTATTCTGTCCTGTATTTTCTTAAAGAATAAACACTTATTTTCTACAAGAACAAACACTATTTACACTAGAATAAAAGAGAAAGAATCACAATTAGCCCTTATTTTCCACTTCTAAAGTTAACTGGCAACCCTAATGATGATGTAATTATCTTTTGACTCCCCTGACAGTGGCACCTTCCTCAAAATATCAAAAACAAAACTCTCAGAAAAAAGAAAAAAGTGGGTGCTTGGTTTCCGAAATGGAAAACGAATACAGCTCGTTATCACACTGTAAAAAATGATATGATGAAAAAGTCATGATAACATATTTTTAAGTTAGGCTATTTTAATTCATAGAAATAATTTAAGCAATTTAAAGCTTTTTTATACTAGATTCAACTTGAATTTCAATACTATTAAACTGACTTTAAAATCTCAAGGAGTTTTAAGTTGAAACGGGTGAAAATGTCACAGTGCATGTTAAACAGCCTAAATGAACATTTATCTTGTATAGTATCCAAAGACCTTGATTGCATGTTATCATGAAACTAACAATATAATTTGATTTTTTTTTTTTTAAATGAACAATTTCTGTATAAAATGAGACAGCAACCTTTATATCAAACATTTTTAAATTGTCCACAGATGAGCAACGCGGGAGGCAGGTTCTGTGCCAGAGCGCACAAAGTGAATGTGCATGCACAATTTTTAGGGAGGGGGGGGGCTTTGTTTGTTTCTTAAAGTACTTTTCAAATGCAATGGGAAAAAAAAACTGGATAAAAACATACACAAAACTTGTAATTAGTTAACAACATAGATTAGGCCCAGACTCTGTTGCCAAGTATAATATAATGTAAATTTGCTAACCCACAGTAACAATTTTTAACCAATTAATCGCCTATTTTCGTTTGCTGCATGTTTTTTAAAAACAAGCTAAAAATAAATTACGTTTTTGAGAGGAAAATAAATATGTCATGTACCTATAAGTCGCATTTTATTACATTCAGAAATAATAACGGCAGGCCTAATAATATTATAATGTACCAACATTATAAACAATATAGGCTATTTTTAGTTCCCTTCACTTCACAACAAATAGTTTAAATTTAACTATCACAACAGAACAAGAATTAAACATATGTCATTTTAATGGATAAATATAATTCCAGTATATAATAATATAGGCTTTGCTATAAACAAAAATAATTATAATAATAATAATTTAAAGCGAAACATAAGGTAAGGTTGGGCTTACCTCTCTCATTAAGGACAAATCCAAACATTTCCATATTCGTGATGTTGCCTATTTGAAGCTTAACTAATATTCACTAGTATGAATAATGAATAATAGTAAAATAGGCTTTGTAGTTCACGCGTATTTCAGTATCCACGGAAAAAAATCTTAATGAGCAAAAATATACCAAAGTGGACCACTGCTCACGCCGAATGGCACGGTGAACGGCTGCGCTGTTTCCAATGAATATGTGCACATGAGGCACCAGCACAATCAAACAGCTGAAACAGAAAATACTAAATTTTTGGTCACACAGCAAAGGCATAATTTGAAAATGCAAAGTGTTAGCAGTTTGAAAAATCAAGAATAATAGCAGAGTTAATAAGAATTAGTTCTAAATGCTGGACTGTTCTCATTTCGCTCTGCATATGGAACCTGAAGGATTTTTAAAAAAACATTTTTTACCAAGAATGAACCGAAATGAAAACATTTTGCTTTTAATTCATGTATTTATATGTATGTATATATGTAATGACTGTTTAATAACAACAGCATGCAATAAGAGCCTTTTTGTAAAGGTCTTTTTTTTTTATGCGTAGACTTTAGCCTAAGACTATCCCACGTTTTGAAATTAACTCACTGTAAATTTTCTAATGGTTTTTAAGGATGTTACAATGTTATATTATAATGTTATTGTTGTTTTACTTCATCCTTTCATCTCCGTTTACAAACCAACATTTTATAATTACAGTCAGTTTGCAATCCATCCCTTTGTGCCACCTGGCGGTAGTTTCGCAAATGATTTTAACACATGACTGATTTGCAGTTAACGCCGCGGCCCTGCGGCGGCGGTATTACCCATTCTGGTTGTCCACCTACTGTAGCATACTGCAATATAGTATTGGATACATACTGGATACTGCAGAAATAGTAAGAGTAGTATGAATGTCTTTATGAATAGGTAATCATGAATCACTGACTCACTAGTTTCATTAAAAAAACACTTTCATTCATTAAAGTTCCCCTATTATGCCATTTTTAAGGTTGCTAATATTGTTTTATGAGTCTCCTTAAACAGGTTTACATGCATGCAAGGTCAAAAAACATGTTAGTTTTCTCAAAAATAGATTAAATTTTACCTCATTTCTAAATTATTCATAAACGACTTGTGAATAGCAGTTCAAAGAATCAGTCTTTCTAAACCCCTCCTTTCCGTGAACCCTCACTGCTGTGATTGGTCAGATGGTGCAGTCCTTTGTGATTGGTCCAGAGTTGTAGAGAGATTGGCTGTGGATTGGTCTATTGCGTACAGTGCGTGTCGGAAACGAAACGCCCATTGCCATGACGGAATGACAGCCCTGGAGACTTGTTAATACATAGAAAAGATGGTATTGATTATACCTTACCAATTCAAGCCGGAGTCTGATGATGAAATGGTTGAACTGGCTGATCGACAAGAGACTGATTTGAAGCATGACTGGAGCAGAACATTTCTCAGTGGTAAGCGTCAAGTGTTAACATGTTTGGTAATTATAAGATGTGATGAATTTACTCTCACACCATAGGATACAGCATCTTCATGACATGATGTTAACCACACAGAAATTTTACTGTTTGTGGGCAGGCAAGTTGGCATAATAGAACGTGGGCATACATTATGCAAATGTGTTACTTTGTGATGTAGAGCCATAACAGAATAAGATTAGAATTCCTGACGACCCGTTTAGGTGATTACAAGTTGAATTTTTTTTTTTTTGATAGACAATAACTTTATTTATCGTGCACTGTCGGCTTCATAACTTTGCAGATTGCACAACTTTGTTCACTGAGAAGCTGCAGCCGTGGTGGGGATGATTTTTGGTGTGCCGGCAGAACAACAACAACAATGCGCTACATGTTTCTTTCCACCTAATTTTTTCGAGTTGACGGAAATCCATCATAGCGACGGAAAACTTTAATCCCTTTATTAAGAGGAAAAATAATATCATACTCTGTTTACAAAAAAAAAAAAAAAAAAGGAACATGACTAAGAAAAAAGGCACAAGTGACATTTTGGGTGAAATGGAGATATATATATATATCAAATGAAAGCTCTTGATGAACTCTTTCTACTGCCAAAAGGACACAATTTAATTCTTAATAATTTTAGTTATTCATTAGAAACCAAAAGACTTAACACTGAACATACTAAGCCAGTTGGTGCCAAAAGAGCGTAACTGCACTTGCGCCACTTTAGCACTGAAAAATGTATTGTGGCTAAAGCCTGTGGATAGCACAGGTAGGTCAACCATAAGCCAGGTAGGTCAACCATAAGAAGAAAACTGTTTTTTTTTTTTACTGCTGAAGATGTATTATTAATATTATTTTGTGACAAAGAGTTTACTGTCAGTGAGGTGTAGTTAGCTAGCGGGTAGTAACCAACAACTTACATTCAGATGGTATGTCCCTAGTGAAAAATAAATATACTAAAATATATTAGAAATACTTTTATTTCATGCTAAGTATACTACAAATACATTTACATATTTATGTAGTTAATAGAAATACCCTGTAATTGTACTTTAAATATACTAGATTAGTATACTAAAAGTCTGATAAATTGGAACAATTTTAAATTTTGTGCTTAATGCACTTAAATTGTGCTGAAGTAGTGCTGAAGTCCAAATAAAAATATACTGAAGTATATTTGATTGTGCTAAAGTGGAATTATTGCAAGTATACTTCACGTACACTTTAAATATCTTGCATTTAAAGACCATCATAAATAGTGAAATTAAAACACATTTTAGGCTTAATATTGAGAAATGTGCATAGTGCACAAGTAATAGTCCAAATAAAGTTTAATTATAATTTTTATATCAGTAAGTCTTAAGCAATATGTCAGTAAATATACTAATAGAGTTGAATAGAGTATGAAATAAATGTACTTTAAATATATTACTTTTTTTACTATGGGTGTTATCATATAGGCACTAAGTTACTGCCTAGCTACAAGAGAGAGAATGCAGAGAAGGGACAGACAGACATAGACAAAGGATATGACTGGGGAAAGGATACAAGAAATGTAGTGAGTAAAACGCTATACACCTGGGATCACTGCTGTGGAAAAGAAAGACTTACTTACTCTGCACAAATGGCAGTATCGCACAGTCTTAAGTGGACACCAAGCTTTACAAGTCAGCCAGTCAGAGTAGGCTACTATTTCATGTACAATTCACAATTCCATCTGAAATGTTCTTTATGACACATTCATACTAGTTCAAATCTATTAACATTTTATTTACTTTATTTATTGTCTATTTACTGACATATCACTTGTTACTGATATAAAATTAAAATTAAACTTTAGTTGGAGTACTACTTAGTCACAATGCACATTTCTCAGTATTAAGCCTAAAATGTGTTTTAATGTCAGTATTGATGAGGACTGTATGATCTTCGAATAATATCAGTCTTTAAATGCATGGTATTTAAATTGTACCTGAAGTATACTTGCAATAGTTTCACTTTTAGCACAATCAAATATACTTCAGTATATCTTTAGTCAGACCTCAGCAATTCTTTCTTACAATTAAAGTGCATTAAGTACAAAAATAGTTGTTCCAATTTAGCAAACTTTAAGTATATCAGTTTAGTGATATGTAAATAAAATGTAAATGCATTTGTAGTATAGCATGAAATAAATGTATTTCAAATACATTTTTGTATATTTATTTTTTACTAGGGAAGTGATCTGTAAAGGGTTTTCAATCAACCATCTGACCAAATTGTTAAGTGCCTGAGATTACTATTTCAGTAAAATTAATCACATTCAATTAACTAATTTAATGTAAGGGCTTCTTTATGTGATATTTTATTTTATCTCAATGGATTATTTATTTATTTTAAACTCATTAATGTAATGTTTTGTTCATATTGTCACTTAAACAGGTTCTCCCCACTCAGTGACGCACCCACTGAGAAACCTGATGAAAGTGCTCTAGTTATTGGCGATTCTATTGTACGGAACGTGAATATAGAGACACCAGCCACCATAGTCCAATGTTTACCAGGAGCCAGAGCGCCTGACATCTTGGCAAATTTAAAAGTGCTGGCTAATGCTAAACGTAAATACAGTAAGATTGTTATTCACTAATGATGTTTGACTTCGCCAGTCGGAGATCACTAAAAATAACATTAAAGAGGTGTGTGAACTTGCAAGCACGATGTCAGTCACTGTAATATGCTCTGGTCTCCTCCCTGCTTACCGTGGTGATGAGATACACAGCAGACTGTCATCACTCAATGGGTGGATGTCTAAGTGGTGCCCGCAGAATAACATAGGTTTCATAGACAATTGGACGAGTTTTTGGGGCAGACCTGACCTGTTGAAAAGAGATGGTCTTCATCCCTCCTGGGGTGGTGCCGCTCTTCTTTCTAGAAATATGGCACATAGTCTTAGAGTTTGTACTTGACTAACTGGGGCCCAGGTCAGGAAGCAGACAGACTGGCTAAACCGACTGTCTGCTAGCCGCCTCACGTCACAGAAGTCAGTTAATTCTCAGCACATAGAGACTCTTTCACCTAGATATCACACTATAGAGACTGTCTGTTGATGAGCCGCAGAGACAGATCCCCTGTAAAGACCTTGTCTCAGACGACCACCGGGACAAGACCACAGGAAACAGATGATTCTTCTGCACAATCTGACTTTGCTGCAGCCTGGAATTGAACTGCTGGTTTCGTCTGGCCAGAGGAGAACTGGCCTCCCGACTGAGCCTGGTTTCTCTCAAGGTTTTTTTCTCCATTCTGTCACCGATAGAGTTTTGGCTCCTTGCCGCTGTCGCCTCTGGCTTGCTTAGTTGGGGACACTTCATTTACAGCGATATCGTTCACTTGATTGCAAATGATTGCGCAGATACTATTTAAACTGAACTGAGATGAATGACATCACTGAATTCAATGATGAACTGCCTTTAACTGTCATTTTGCATTATTGACACAATGGGCATGCAGTCACAGGGGTTTGGACGGGCCCGCAGCTGCATTGGCACATCAAATGCCTAGAGTTGTTAGCAGTGTGCATTGCACCGTCTCAAAGGGTGCTTATGAGGAAAGCACGTGCTGGTCCGAACGGACAACACAGCGACTGTTGTGTACATCAACCGACAAGGTGGTCTGCGCTCCTGTCGCATGTCGCAACTTGCCCGCCACCTCCTCCTCTGGAGTCGGAAGGTTCTGAGGTCACTTCATGCTGTTCACATTCCGGGCCTGCTCAACCGTGCAGCCAACGAGCTGTCTCGAGCAATGCTCCCGGAAGAATGGCGACTCCATCCCCAGACGGTGCAGCTGATTTGGAGACGTTTCGGAGCCACTCAGGTAGACCTCTTTGCTTCTCCAGAGACCTCTCACTGCCAGTTGTTCTACTCCCTGACAGATGGAACACTCGGCACAGACACACTGGCACACAGCAGTGAGCCTTCTCGCACAGAGACTGTTCAAAGTCTGGGAGGATGAGGAGCAAGTCTTGCTAGTGGCACCATATTGGCCCACTCGGACCTGGTTCACTGAACTCTGCTCCTCCCGACAGCCCCTCTTTTATGACCTGTGCCTAGCTTGTTTTTATTTGCTCTGTGTTCCTTCGGTCTCTCTCTCTCTCTCTCTCTCTCTCTCTTTTGTTCTCTCTAATTTTAAACAGGTTATCCAATTATGGATGGAAAGCAGCCATTGGTTGCCCAGTCGGGGCGTGGTGGTTATAAGGACGCTGCTGGCACTCATCGAGGAGCTAATTTTTGGTTCGTTTGCACGTGGGTTGAGAGCTCCGGAATCCCTCCTCCGGCCGATGATCAAATTGTGTCTTAGAGACTTTAGTGCAAGTGAACGTGCAGCTTGTGACAACTTTTGAACCGTCTACCTATGTTTAAACCACCATAACAGTGTGGAGCGTAGGGGTGTCCTGCCTTGTTTATTTTGAAATTGTTTGGTCTCTGTTTTTTGGACAGGGAGCTAGGTAAGATAAATATATTTTCTTTTGTTATTTGTTTAGGTTATTAAGTTTCCTTTTCTTTTTCTTTTTAGGTTCGTTTTGTTTGTTATTTTGGCATTTTGGACACCCTGAAGAGTTGCTCCTTATTTCACTTGTTACTCTTTAATAAATTCATTACTTTGTCTTAATATTGTGTATTTGTTTTTTTGTTTTTTCTGATTATCGACCGGAGGGAGGCGTGCTGGGATTCCAATTCCACAACCCAGACAATTATTTATTATGCCTCTGTGATGAGTGGGGCGGGGCCGAGAGCCGTGGGAACGGAGCGAGGCCGGTGGAGTGATTGGGAAATGAGCGACACCTGCTCCACTCACCGGTCTCGAGTTCCACGGAGGAGATTGGGAGGATACAAAAGAGGAGCGACGACAGTGAAGGACGAGAGAGGACCAGGCCTGGGCTTTATTTTGTGGTTTGGTTTTTGTTTGTGCGCGGCAGTCAGTGGCGGACTGGGACAGTAAATCAGGCCAGGAATTTGACTCCACCCCAGGCCACCTCTGTTGGTGCAGTCACCACCACCCAATTCATGTGTCCACCAGACTGCTAAACTTGTAGGCTAACCCTGTTAGTTGATGTAACAGGTAGACTACCATACATAATATGAATGGATAAATAAATAAACCCTCAAAAACTCACTAGGAATCCACCATCTATATCATCTTTCCCTGAATCCCTCTCTCTCTCACTCTGCACATCTAGTTTCTCTGCTATATGAAATAAGCACTTTCAATAATCTATATATTAATTATGCAGCCATCAATTGTATGTCCCCATGATCACAGTCCTACTACTGATGATCTTATAAATCATAAAAGCACATATTGGTCTAAGAGTATAGCCAGCATGTTTAGTTTTGCTTATAGCTTAAACTACTTTACCAGAAGGTTCCTGCTCTGACTCAAAAGCTGAACTGTCCACCCCCTTTTGTTTAACAGCAGGAGCACTTGGAGCACTAGTGCTACTGTTGCTTCCTTCGTCACCTTCAAAATAAATAAATAAACATTGTAGACTAGACTACATATTGTAACTGACTTTCAGGGTTTTTTAGGTAGGTATAGCATAGTTTTTAGGTACATAAATTGAATAAAGTAATCAAATGTAAAACAGCATTGTATTTTGGACTACAAATTAAAGATAAATCTTTATTAAAGTTACAAAAGCTTTTCAATCAAGAGCAGTGAGTGATTTCTTTGTTGTTGCTGTTCGATTAATATAAAGACTGTCACTTTAAAAGATTGCACTGATCCAGTGTTCATATTTGTATTGAACAAGAGTGAATGGTTTGGCCACAGGGTTTTTTTTTTTTCATCGCTGTTGTTGTAATGTCTGGGAAGCCAGAATGTTCATCCATCAACAGAAACATATATTAACTGAACCCTGTTTGTTTTACGTGTTATTTATAGTAAACCATATTACAGATGCTTTGTCAGATTTAAGTTGAACAGCGTTTCCAGCGCGTGCCGAACCGTGTGTGGAGAACCAAACAGTTCGATTTTTTCAGTGAACCGTCCCACCCCTAGTAAATATAATGTAAATGTAATGCTGACCGACCTGCTCCCTTACTGGTGAACATGGCTGGGATTTTGCATCAACTTAATGCGTCTGTGGCCAGGGCTTTTCTCTTTTTTATACGTTCCCGCTCTGCTCCTCCTTTGCTTTGCCCCTGGCGGCAGTCGACCGTGAGGGGCTGTCGTGCTATTTTAATGTTTATTTGGTTATTAAAGTTTTATTTGAGTGTTCGCCGGTTCCCGCCTCCTTCTTCCCATGATTATGGAGTTTTTATTGTTACAGCCTCTTTAGTGTTTTATATTCCCCTAGAGGCGGGGCGTAATACCCTCCTTGGCCGATTCCTCTGAGGAAGGATCTACTGACTCAGAGACAGGGCACCGTTTGGCACCTGCGTCCAGACCTTTGGAAACTCCATGTCTGGTCCCTGGATGGGACTTTTAGAGGTTCTAGGTGACCTACCCCAAGAGGTACCGAACACCATCACTTTGGCGAGAGCATCGTCTATGAGACATGCTTACGCCTTGAAGTGGAACCTGTTCATCGAGTGGTGTTCTTCTCGCCGAGAAGACCCGTGAAGATGCCCGATTGCGGTCGTGCTTTCCTTTCTGCAGTAAGGGCTGGAGAAAGGGCTGTCTCTCTCCACCCTCAAAGTCCAGGTTGCTGCTATTGCTGTGTACCATGACCCCATGAATGGGAAGTCTTTAGGTAAGCATGACCTCGTCATCAGGTTCCTTAGAGGGGACAGGAGGTTAAATCCTTCCCAGCCCCCCTCTATACCCTCTTGGGACCTGTCTCTAGTGCTAAAATCACTACAACAGGGCCCATTCGAGCCCTTTGCATTCAGTTGAGCTAAAGTTTCTTTCATTGAAAACTCTGCTCCTGCTTGCACTAGCCTCCATCAAGAAGGAAGGGGACCTGCACACATTTTCGACGATTCGTGCCTAGAGTTTGGGCCGGCTGACTCCCAGGTAATCTTGAAGCCCTGGCCCGGCTACGTGCCCAAGGTTCCCACTACACCCTTCAAAGACCAAGTGGTTAACCTGCAAGCGCTGCTATATGTGTATTTGCTTCTGAAAACTCCTTCGGGAAGGATGGGGCTTCTGCAGCATCCCTTTTCCAAGTGGAATGGGTACGTTTTCCCAGTGTTATCCAGTCTCACCAAGTGAGGTAGTGCTTTGACAATGGTGAGTGGAACTACTTGTTCCGAGCCTGGCCTACACCAAATATGGGCTCAGGCAGCTCTCACAGGGCAATGGAAGGGGCAGCACCCATGGCGCTTTGGTAGGTATCCCAATTCGTAGGTCACCTGCCTTTTTATACTCACACTGTAATCAGCGGCAGCTGGATGCAATAATTGTATGCCAATGTGCATTGGCTTGTTTAGTTTACATTCGAAGTAGATTGGTCTATCGAAGCGATATCCCAATTCGTCGGTCACTGATGTGACGTCTCCGTTCCCTCCTTCAGGGAACGAGGGTTACCATACGTAACCGAGACGTTATTGCAGACTCACTGAAGGAAATTAAAGAAATCTTTCAAAAAATTTTTACAGTAAATTATACTCATCAGAAAAAGACCCAAATCTAAATGACATCAATTCATTTCTTAACAGTATCAATTTTGCTATGACAATCTGGCGCTTCTGAATCAGCTACTGTAAGAGTTTTGTTATTAGTTTAAGTATTTGCTATTGAATGATCAAATGCAGAGTTTTGCCAATAGTATCTGCGCGTCGCACGTGTGTGTGTGTGTGTGTGTGTGTGAGAGAGAGAGAGAGAGAGAGAGAGAGAGAGAGAGACAGGGTCACACAGTGGAGTCAGCTGTCTTAACAGTCCGTGGCTTGTGTACTGCAAATACATACGAGCTTCATCACGTGTCTGTCACGTGACTCTGTTCCCCTTTCAGGCTTGAACTGATGTTAAAACTAAGGACATTATTAACTGTCTTTACATTTATTTTGAAAGATGAAGCTCACGATTATGGAAAGGGGCGTTACATTTCCGACGAGTGATTGCGTTGTTCAGCCAATCACAATGCACTGGGTCAGTTGGCCAATCAGAGCAGACTGCTCTTATCGGAAGGAGGAACTTTGTAGAAAACGACGCGTTTGAGAGAGGTGGGGCATAGAGGACCTACAATAATGTACAGTATTTAAAAAATAATGTGTTTTTTGAACATTAAAGCATGTCAACATATTCTGTTAAACCAAATACACAAAATAAAGATCTTTAAAAAAGCATCATATGACCCCTTTAAAAGTGCTTTATAGGACAGAACATTATCTAATATTTATAACAATAGCAAATCTATATTTATGTAATGCAGCAGGTCATTCTTATATAGCTTGCTTGTATGTATTTTGAATGTGCTTCATTGCGCTCTCAGGTGATTCATTCACCCTCACTCGCGCAGCATTGGCGGAGTCTCGTACCTGTGCTCGTGTCATGAGTGCTGTCTGCCATGTTTGTGCGGTTTGGATGCAAACAAAATAATGGATTATTTACCAAGAGATATGGATGTATGGACTCATTTCGATAAAACACTTCTGTTAAGCATTGCTGAGCATTTATTTTTAGTATTTTACTAGCGCAGGCACTCTTAAGCTCATAAAGGAACTCGCAAAAGTTAACCTAATGTGTGAGACTGCAGCGAACAAAGCTTTGTGCGAAACGTAAGTTAAAAATAAATAAACAATATCTTTTTCATCTTTGATCTTAGTATTGTTGTGAGTGTTTATGCTGCAGAAAACTGACAAGCAACACTACGGTCCACCAACAAACATATGAGGAAGAAGAGGAGGATGGCGGTCTAGCATATACAAAGAGAAAGGTTTGTATTTTTAGCTTCCACATTCTTATTTTTGTAAATGCAGTTGCAACAAGCAAACATTGTTTTTTCCCCCCATATTTCTTTAAGTATGTGAGAGTGAAGATTTGTTTTAGTGTGTAAAAGGTCGTTGTTTTCAAATAACCTCAACTAAATACATAAGCTAATAAGCTAGTTTCAGTTAATTTTATGATGAGAATGTACTGCAGTCATATATGCATCAGTATGTCTGAGATCATCTGCAATATATCTGTCCTGGTTTTACAGATGCTAAATGCAAGCAGACTGTACATTTATAGATATTCACCTCAGACAAAACACATGACTACAACACAAACACAGCATCACAGTTCATCACTTTTCTTGCTACTTTAATTGCTTCTTCACTCAGGATGTAGAGACACACAGGAGTAACTGATTTTTTCCCTTAACATGCTACAAATTTCTTTTAATATTTCTATGTTTTGTAGTAACCTAACCAAGAGAAGTGTAATCGCTGAAGGAATGGCAGACATTACTCCTGAGATACCTATGAACACTGAGCAGTGGTTGGAGTCCAAGACAGCGGACATCATCTTTGTTATACTTCTCTGACTGGACTAACAAGGAGCATTAGAGCCAATGAGAAAGTAAGTTAAAGTAAAATGTCTGCATTGACCATTTCATGTTATTTTCTGCAGTAACTATGGGGAATATTAACTGAAAAGACCTGATCAACAGCAAGCTTTGGATCTACTGTATGTATATTTTGCAAGCATTTTATAGCAGGGTTCACTGTTATTTTTCTGCATAGCGATGACTGGTGAAAAGTGTTTATTAATTTACTTCAATGTATAGTTAAGCAGAATTATGTCATTTACATTTTACCAAACCTCTGAATTTTGTTTTTCTGCAGAACTCAAAGAAGATACTTTGAAGAATGCTGGTAATCAAATCCAACAAGTTTGTCAGGTATGGACAATCTGAAGGGGACTAAATGACTTTCATTTTTTGGGTGAACTCTTTTTAATTGGCATGCGACACACTAAATATTAATCATGCTGGGCACAGACACTTATTATGCTGTCATTGCGGTTACTGCTGTAAATTGTCTGTCAAACAACAGGTACATTGCTACAACATAAATTTAATGTAGTTCATGTTGCCGCATTATGTTAGACCTTTACTAATAGATACTTGTATATTATTTGCTCTTTACAGGTACAGAAATGAAAGCTCCCAAACAAAGATGTCACTGGATTAAGAAGTGGAAAGATATGTTGCACCACCGTAACCATAAATCCTGAGCGATTTAAAAATGGGCAACAACCAAGAAAAAGTACTCATTGTTTTTCTTAAAAATGATCCATGTTAATAGTTGTAAATTATTATATAAATAAATTGAAGTACAAAATGTTTTAATATTAAAACCTTGCCATTTACTAATGTGTTGTTCAAAACACTAAGTTTTGGTGTCTCTTTACAATAAGGTATAATTAGTTAATGTTAGTAAATGTTGATATTAACATTTACATATGAGCAATACATTTGCTACAGTATGCATTAATCTTTGATACTGTTAAAAAAAACAACAGTCTGAGCCATTAAAAGTCAACAGGCCCATTTGTTCTTAATGTATTAGTAAATGTTGAAATTAACGAGGTTAATATATTAACTAAAGTTAACTAAGGTTAATATTATGTATTTGCCATGTTAGGTAGGTAACTAATGTTAACTAATGAAACATTATTGTAAAGTGTCACCTGGGTGTTTGTTTATACTTGTTAAATTTTAGTAAATGCAAAGGTAATTTCGCTAAATGTTATGTTTTATATATACACTGAATTGTAAAAGCAACACTTTTGTTTTTGCCCCCATTTTTCATGACCTGAAAAAAAAGATCTAAGACTTTTTCTATGTACACAAAAGGCCTATTTCTCTCAAATATTGTTCACAAATCTGTCTAAATCTGTTAGTGAGCACTTCTCCTTTGCCGAGATAATCCATCCACCTCACAGGTGTAGCATATCAAGATGCTGATTAGACAGTATGATTATTGCACAGGTGTGCCTTAGGCTGGCCACAATAAAAGGCCACTCTAAAATGTGCAGTTTTATCACACAGCACAATGCCACAGATGTCGCTAGTTTTGATAGAGCGAGCATTTGGCATGCTGACTGCAGGATTGTCCACCGGAGCTGTTGCCCGTGAATTGTATGTTCATTTCTCTACCATAAGCCATTTCCAAAGGCTTTTCAGAGAATTTGGCAGTACATCCAACCAGCCTCACAACTGCAGACCACGTGTAACCACACCAGCCCAGGACCTCCATATCCAGCATCTTCACCTCCAAGATTGTCTGAGACCAGCCACCCGGACAGCTGCTGCAACAATCAGTTTGCATAACCAAAGAATTTCTGCACAAACTGTCAGAAATCGTCTCAGGGAAGCTCATCTGCATGCTCGTCGTCCTCATCGGGGTCTCGACCTGACTGCAGTTCGTCGTCGTAACCGACTTGAGTGGGCAAATGCTCACATTCGATGGCGTCTGGCACTTTGGAGAGGTGTTCTCTTCATGGATGTCTGCTTATGTCAACGTTGTGGATCAAGTGACCTATGGTGGTGGTGGGGTTATGGTATGGGCAGGCGTATGTTATGGACAATGAACACAGGTGCATTTTATTGATGGCATTTTGAATGCACAGAGATACCGTGACGAGATCCTGAGGCCCATTGTTGTGCCATTTATCCACGACCATCACCTCATGTTGCAGAATGATAATGCACGGCCCCATGTTGCAAGGATCTGTCCACAATTCCTGGAAGCTGAAAACATCCCAGTTCTTGCAGGGCAAGCATACTCACTGGACATGTCACCCAGTGAGCATGTTTGGGATGCTCTGTATACGACAGCGTGTTCCAGTTCCTGCCAATATCCAGCAACTTCGCACAACCACTGAAGAGGAGTGGACCAACATTCCACAGGCCACAATCAACAACCTGATCAACTCTATGCGAAGGAGATGTGTTGCACTGCGTGAGGCAAATGGTGGTCACACTAGACACTGACTGGTTTTTCGGACCCACCAGACCCCCCAATACAGTAAAACTGCACATTTTAGAGTCGTATTTTATTGTGACCAGCCTTAGGCACACCTGTGCAATAATCATGCTGTCTAATCAGCATCTTGATATGCCACACCTGTGAGGTGGATGAATTATCTCGGCAAAGGAGATGTGCTCACTAACACAGATTTAGACAGATTTGTGAACAATATTTGAGAGAAATAGGCCATTTGTGTACATAGAAAAAGTCTTAGATCTTTGAGTTCAGCTCATGAAAAATGGGGGCAAAAATAAAAGTGTTGTGTTTATAATTTTTTTGTTTTAACTATTTTGTTTTAGTTTTTTGTTGTAATTGCATAGTTTTGTAAAAAAAAAATTGTGTAAATACATTTTTTCTTATGCCATTTTTCTTATGAGTTCTTTAAAAATGCATTCATCATTATGAGATGTTTATATCTATATAATTACAATGAAAGTAAACGTTTTGGTTGCGTATCAATTTTAAATGAAAGATAAGTGTACAGTAAAGTAGATATATAAAAAATTAATCTGGGCCACGCCCGGCGCGCTGTGCACTTTAGTGTCGGGCTGATTCCGACATGGATGCGGCAGTGTCGGATCGCTGACGGCCACCGCATCTGGCCCGACTGACTCGGGCCGGAATCGGGCAGTGAGTCCACAGGTGTGCAGCAGACGGAGTGAACAGAACAGGACTGGACAACTAGTTGTCTGTCATGTAATACAGTGCGAGAAAGAGACGCTCTGCTGCACAAACACATGTCTACCATGTGTTGCCTGTTTTCATGTCTGGTTTCAGTAACTTACAGTGACATCTGAATGCTTTAGATCCAGTCTCCATCGGAGCCGCCCCAGTCAGTTTTGTGTTTTGCGCGTGACTCAAATTCTTTGCTCTCCATCAAAACATAAAAGCTGCTGTCGGTTAATGAAGATTTGATGGATGAACTTGTGGTTCAGTTGAACTCTTGTGAGAAAGTAATAAGACTTTAAGTTTTGTGGATGTCATCATTTTGATATTACATTGGTCACTGTCACTATGGTTACTGGTAAAGAATACGGGATTGACTTTTTTTGCACAGTCATACAGATGGAATTTGAGATGATACTGTAAGTTGCTGTGTGAACAGGACATTTTGAGACTCACACCTGTAAGTAAATGTGGTTGTCAATCCCAAAAACTGACAGTGTGAATATAGCCTATAATACATCCAGATCAAACCGGTTTCATTAAAGTTAGACTAGCATCCACCAATACACACAGACTTTACAACTTAATTCTTTATTCTTCAATTCAAAAAGCAAAAACCATCATAGTTACTCTGGACGCAGAACAAGTTTTTGATAGGGTCAACTGGAAATTCCTGTTTTCCACATTAGAGAGATTTGGTTTTGGAGGATTATTCATTAACTGGATCAAAATTCTGTATACATCACCTTCAGCCACTGTCATCACCAATGGACCAACATCGCTTAGCTTCACACTACACTGGGGGAATAGACAAGGATTCCCACTCTCCGTTCAATATTCACCTTTTTATTGAACTGTTAAAAAGTGAGTGACGTGACATGTGGCCAGGTATGGTCTTAGTGCACACGAACAGCAGTGAGTAGTGATCACACTGTGTGTGTGTGTGTGTGTGTGTGTGTGCCGGAGCAGTGGGCAGCCATTTTTGCTGCAGTACCCGGGGAGCAGTTGGGAGTTTGGTGCCTTGCTCAAGGGTCTCACCTCAGTCGTGGTATTGCAGGTGAAAGATAGTGCTGGTCATTCACTCCCCACCTACAATCCATGCCGGTACCAAGACTCAAACCCATGACCTCTGGGTGACAAGTCCGACTCCCTAACCATTAGGCCATGACTGCCCCTGTTAGCAGCAGCCATCCATCAAAACATCTACATTAAAGGAGTTCAAACACTAAATATACACCACAAAATCAGTCTTTACGTTGATGACTTACAACTTTATCTACAAGACCCCCATCATCATTACAAAAATCAATTAGTCTCTCTTAGAAGAAAACAAACACAACCCCAGGCACTTATTCAATACAGTGGCTAAATTAATGAAAAACAAAGCATCAACAGATGCTGACATTCCCCAACAGAACAGCAGTAATGACTTTATGAATTTCTTTACTTTGGAGATCAATACTATAAGAGATTAAATTTTAACCATGCACGCTACAGCATCACATCAAATAGTGTGCTATAGATCCCCTGAGGAACAATTCGACCCATTCTCGGCTATAGGAGAGGAAGAATTGTCAAATCATCAAAACCTACAACATGTATGTTAGACCCTATTCTAACTAAGCTACAGTGTTGGGCAGTAACGCATTACTCAGTAATTTGATTACTTTTTTAGTAACAGAGTAATCTTAGGCATTATAATTTTCAAAACAGTCATTAGAGTATAGTTACAAGCCGAGGTCTCTATACGTTACTGCCCCATTACATTGCTTACAGAATGCAGTGTTTTATAATCTAGAGATTGTAAAAAGGATGTAGCACACGCACTGTAGATTCAAGTGCCAGTGGATTAGAGACCTGCTCCTGTGGGACTTGACGCAAGAGAGTGCGGCGTGGGACAAGATGCTTGTGCGAGCGGATAGACACTCGTGTGCATGTGGGATGCGGGAGAATAAAATGATCACGGGACTCCCGCAAAATAGAAATATCTAAACAAAAAATATCTAAAACAAATAAATTGTTATTCATCTATTGCACAAAAGCAACATCAACTAATGTAAAATATAAACGATTAAAAGGTGCAAGCGTATGCAGCATTTCTAATTTTAGGCTATAACACGTGTTTGCAGCTTTAAGCAAAGCAGTGCTGAAATTTGCATGCTCACGAATCCTCTCATTATAACACACAAATTGTAGGTGTTATAACAGAGATTAGTGAGATTGCGATGAACTGAGATGTCTTTTAGAGATTATAAATGCAGCGCTCTTTGCTGGCATTCTGTCATGCCAAACCATGCACGCAGCAGCTGCTTGCTTTAGTTAAAGATAACAGTGTTCTGTGAATGTTGTTGCTTTAATAACAAAGATTTATCAAGAACGTGTATGCTGGGATTTCATAAATTTAATGGAGAAAATAGTAACGTAACTAGTAATGTTACTAATTACTGATTACTTTTGAAAAAAAGTAATCAGAACAGTAAAGTGATTACTTTTAAAATGTAATCAAATTACTGATTACTCCTTTTAAGAGTAACTTGCCCAACACTGCTAAGCTACTAAAAGAGGTGCTTCCAGAAGTCATAGATCCTCTTCTGAATATTGTTAATTTGTAGATGTCATTAGGATATGTCCCCAAAACCTTCAAATTATTAATTGTAAGTTATTAAGCCTCTCATTAAAAAAAAACACAACTTGATCCTAGAGAAACAATTAATTACAGACCGATCTCACATCTCCCTTTTCTGTCAAAATACTAGAAAAGGCAGTATCCTCTATATTCATTCTTAGAGAGAAATGTTATCTTTGAGAATTTCCAGTCATAATTTAGACCACATCATCTGAGACTGCTCTCATCAGAGTTACAAATGACCTGCTCTTATCATCCAATTGTTATATTAGTGCTACTGGATCTTAGCACTGTGTTTGACACCATCAACCATGACACTGTTTTGAGTAGACAACAAAATTATGTTGGCATTAGTGGAACTGCATTTGCATTGTTCAAATCCTACTTATCTGATGGTTGTCAGTTCGTAGCAGTGAATGGCAAGCTATCATATCAATCACAAGTACAGTATGACGTACCACAAGGCTCAGTACTAGAAAACTAACAGAAGGCATAGTTGATATAAAAAAACTGGATGTCTAGTAATTTCCTACTGCTAAATTCTGAATAAACAGATGTTTTAATTATTTGACAAAAAACCTCCAAATGTAATATTCTAAAACACTGTCTAACACTCAATGGCTGCTTTTTAGCATTTGTAAAACCACATTTTTCCATCTTAAAAATATATCTAAATTATGACCAATGCTATCAATGTCAAATGCAGAAACATTAATTCATGTGTTCATGACCTCAAGGTTAGATTATTGTAATGCTTTGTTAGGCAGTTGTTCTGTGCACTTAATAATTAAACTCCAGCTGTTCCAAAATGCAGCAGCTAGAGTTCTTACTAGAACCAGGAAGTACAACCATATTGGCCTGGTTCTGTCAACTCTGCACTGGCTCCCTATTGAACATCAAACACATTTTAAAATAATATATAATGAATTATAAAAAAATAAAATAAAATTAATTACTTAAATCCCTGAATGAATAAAGCCAGACACACTCTGTCAGTTTAAATCTAGATTAAAGAACCATCTCTTTAACCTGGCATACACATAATACACTATCGCATTTATATAATTCAAAGTTAAAGCATAGTTAGGCTGCATTAATCGTCAGAGGAGTACTGGTCCCCCGACTGAGCCTGGTTTCTCCCAAGGTTTTTTCTCCGTCACCAATGGAGGTTTGGTTCCTTGCCATTGTTGCCTTTGGCTTGATTAGTTGAGGACACTTGACTGATTGCACAGACACTATTGGACGAGAGCTGAACTGGATGATGACATCACTGAATCATCAATGAACTGACTTTAAC
The DNA here is from genome assembly GCA_024542945.1 of allo-octoploid hybrid of Carassius auratus x Cyprinus carpio. Lineage (NCBI taxonomy): Eukaryota > Metazoa > Chordata > Actinopteri > Cypriniformes > allo-octoploid hybrid of Carassius auratus x Cyprinus carpio. The sequence continues at coordinate 21,273,371 of CM045000.1, read as the reverse complement.
TAGAAAAATGACTCTATTTTTTTGTCCCATTGCATTATTGACAAACTATTTTCCTGTTTGACACTGTAAGGCTGCTTTGACACAATCAGTATTATATAAGTGCAATATAAAAAAAGGTGACTTTGACTTGATTTGACTTTAATGTTTCTGAATATTCAGTCAAATGAAGTAAATCTTCTTTTCTTTCATTACATCCCAACAGCTTGGATGTGACATCCCAGATACCACCTATCCTTCTATGCACCAATCACATCACATATTTAGGCCTTAATGTTTCCCCCAGGCTGTCAGATTTGTTTGGACTTAACTTCACTCCATTACTCATAACAACAAATGATGATCTTCATTGCTGGATGAACTTACCACTCTCCATTATGGGCAGAATATCAGTAATTATAATAACTATACTCGCTAAACTAAACTATTTGTTCTCAATGATTCCAACACAAAAAAAAAAAAAAAACGTTATAGAAGTTTAAATTTACAGTTAGGAAGTAAAGGTCCTGTTTTGTTGTTAATTTATTTTATTTGAGCAGTTATGTATACTCCTCAGACTGTTGCTTTTGAAATCCTTTATATTGTTGCATTCTCTAGAAACCTCAAGATTCATATAGATATACACAGAGACACTGAAAAGTTTAAATTATAAAACCTAAAAACAATTCCTGCTTTACATACTTGAGTTTGTCCAGTGTGCATTTTGGATGCTCCCGTTTTTTAGAGAACATCTTCACTCCTGAATATCCTGGGTGATTGTAGCTCAGATCTAGTTCTCTCAGGCATGAGGGGGCTGAAATCAGCGCTGAAGACACATAACGACAGCCCTTCTCTGTCACCATACTGCCAGACAACCTACAAAAACACACAGCAACACAGTCCACATTTTAGAATTTGATTTGTTTGTTGTGTATATCATTTGTTGTATCCTTTTTGTATTGAACTGATTATTCAGTAAAAACAATTATTCATATTTAGTATTATCAGGAAGAAACAAATATTCCCCCAAATCATTAGCCATTATACATCTTGCATTTAAATGCAAAAGTAAATAAGGCATTTGATCTGTCACACAGACAATAGTGGCACAATTCTGTTCCTGAAATGTTATGTTGACAAAATAGTGAATAAAAGAATATAAAGATAAGATTTAAAAACAAAACTTCTAACTTAATGTGCTAAAATGAAATAAGAAGCTGACTGCAGATCTCACAGTTGCACTTGTAAACAAAACTCTGAAATCTTCACCTCCAGGTCAAGAAGCTGTCAATCAAAAACTCACTATCCAGTGAGAATCCTCTGCTGCTAGCCCACACGAGGGATTTGTGCCAGAATGACACTGATTTATTTATTCCAGTTTTAGAGTTTTTCATTAATGATCATAGGACTGGGCGATATAGCTAAAAAATTTATCAATGACAAAATTTATCATATCGTTCTGTATCGATAATTATTGACATTTTATAACCTTTTTTAAAACAAAGAGCAATAGAATTTTTTTTTCATTTAACCACTGTATTTTTTAAATAAAACCAATTTATTGAGACAAACAACAATTTTTGTTTTTGTTTTAACAGTCAAACACAAAATAAAAATTAAACAAATATCTAATTTCTAATATTTTATATGCAGATTAAATAGGTCTTAAGAAAACTTTTGGCTTCTTTCCCGAGGCCACAGGAGGGCGCAATGAGCCAAATAATGCAGCGCATTAAATTGTCAATGCAAGGAAATAACTGCCTATAAAAAGTGCACTATGTCTTAATTAACTCATATAAATCAAATATAATTTTGTAAATTGCATAAACAATTATGAACAAAACATTGCAAAACATTGCATATGCATTGCTTAGTACAAAGAACCAAAACGCTATTCACACAGATTGCATTTGAAAACATAAGAGACATGGTGAAAAGGAATAAACCTCCATAAATTCTTGACGTGTTTTCTAAAAGTTTAAATTGTTTTAACTTTGCATGGCTTTCTTTACATTTCTTTTGTGAGATGTGAGTGCAACAGTCATATTTGTCCTTAAAAAATTGCGCTGAATTTGCATTCTGTGTGAATGGTTTTAACCCAATCAAGATCTCCTAAGCATTGAGCTAATATATTTATCTAATATTTTGAATGAATAACGCAGCATCTGTGCGTCTCGTGGGGTAGAGTCTAGACTAACAAAACATTAAAATGCAACAACGTCACATCATCACAACATCATCATCACCGCATCTCGTGTGCCACTGATGATGCTCCCTGACTCACACCTAACATTTGATTGTACTTTTTTTGCATTGAAATGCAAATATTTCTTTTAAATTCGACTTATATTAATTTTTTTTATTCACAATCTCCTCATCACAGGCAGGCACAGCACTCAATTATGCATGTGTTTGTGTTTGTGTGTGCTGTCTGCGTCACTCATAGCACATGCCTATATCGTGCACTATATCGAACATTTTTTCTATCGTTATCGAAGAAGGTGTACCGTCGATAAATATCGATACTGTTTTATCACCCAGGCCTAAATAATCAATTAAAATTTTTGTTAGTTTGTTGAAAAGTTATGTTTCAAACATATCTACTTCACACACATATGCACAAATCTACTCTACAGAAAGTTTAGGCATGCTGAACATAGAGCAGAGTATTTGCAGAAAAGGAAACCGAACTGAGATATTGAGACAAAAAAAGACAAAGAAATTAAAGACACGAGAGCACCACCCTGGTTTAACATTTCAGTGGTTCGTTGACTGAAGGGGTGGTCACTACACTTTTTCATTCCATCGACTTCCCAGATACCACCTATCCTTCTATGCACCAATCACATCACATATTTAGGCATTAATGTTTCCCCCAGGCTGTCAGATTTGTTTAGACTTAACTTAACTCCATTACTCAAAACAATAAATGATGATCTTCAATGCTGGATGAACTTACCTCTCTCCATTATGGGCATAATAGATTTCCATTCATATGTATGCAAATGTGCCAGACTGGAAATACAAGCTTCAGTGAAAAGTTTTGCATTTTGTTGCATTCCAGAGTTCAAGCTTTTAAAGCTGAATTAAAAGAACATATATTTAAAACTGCAGCGCTGCAGGAATGTGGAATAGATTGTATGTTTTTTACATTTTAGATGTATTATTAGTTATGTGTTGAATTTAAGTTTTTAAAAAAGATGCTGCAGAGCGTGACGTCATATAACCACTGTTGAAGCTTACAAAGAAATTTTGCATGCTCAAGTCTAGTGTGACCATGGCTTGAGTAACAATTAGAAAGAAGCCTGAGGATCCAATATCAAAAAGGCTAATAGGTGATATGTGAATGTTTCTTAGCTAACTTGACCTTACAAGCCTATAGACTATTGTAGACCAGTTCAGTTTCATTGTGTAAGCAAATGAAAGGTGTGTTGACACCTGAACAGAAATGATGGGTTGAAAAATATTTAATAATATTTATGTTGCATACTGAATTATAGACCTTTCATATTACAGACCAAGTTAAATGTTTTTACATTGTTTACTGCAGTTTCACAATCTCTGATTTTCTCTAGCATTGTCCTGAGATTGGGGATACATTTTTAAATAAAACTTTATGCATATGCCCCCTATAGATGGCATCAGTGGTGTAGTGGTGCCTGGAGAAGTGGGTACACTCTTAATTTATGCCCCAATTTTTTTTAAAGTGACCCAGCAAAGGATGACCACATATAAAGCAGTGACGTGTAAAACTAGTCTTGTATATTTAGTTCACCCCAAAATGGGCCAGTAGAATTTGCATATTGTAACTTAACTTCTGCTGACTTCACAGAGTGAGGATCATTATGAAATTAAAATTAGCCACAGAAGAGGTGCAGATTTAGCAATAATTCAAATTTTAAAAAATAAGAAGACTGGAGCATTTAACATTTTGTCAGAACCTCTAGTAAATTACATGCTTTTTTGTTTAGTTGTCTGTTTGTAGGAGAATCATGATCTCTATTTAAAAAAAAATTGTGACTAGCAATTTATCCAAAATTTATCCCCACATCCTTCTTAATATAAATAACCACCAGTCAAGCTGCGATATCAAACAGGACCACAGGGAGACGCCAAAAGACCACTAAACCTGCTAAACCTAAAACCATGGTCACACTACACTTTGAGCATGCGAAATTCGTTCGGATGCTGCAATGGTCGTGACATGACGTCATGCTCTGCAGCATCTTTTTAAAAACTTAAATTCAACACATAAATAATAATAATACACCTAAAATGTAAAAACATACAATCTACTCCACTTTCTTGCAGCGCTGCAGTTTTAAATTTATGTTCTTTTAATTCAGATAGGAGGTCATGGTGTGACATATTGATCTGCTGTTGGTCACACGAGTGGTGACACACGAAAACTTTTAGCATGGGCTTGCATTTCTAGTCTGACGCATTCACATTCGTATGAATGGAAATCAATGGAACGAAAAGTGTTGTGTGACCGCGGCTTTACTGTACAGTTTACATGATGCTACTAAACGGATCTATATGGAAAAACCAGCACATAATCTAAAACACCTTTAGTCACTATCCAGTATAACACTCATGCTTTTAAACCAAATACACACTGAAAATAACAATTTACTGACATATGGACTTGATTCTCCACAATCTCTGATGAAATCGGTTGAATTAGAGCTGTTTTGAACTTTTAGGTCTACTGTTTTTTACTGGATCCTTGGACTGTTAAATTTACAGGAGTTTGTGGGTTTTTAAGTTATTGTTTTCGTCCTAATGTTCTGATTCAAATTAGTAATCAATAATTAAATATTATTTTACCACTCTGCGTGCATCCCCTGACATGCTCTCATCCATGATTAAGCAGCATCTCTGTCATTGTCAGCAATCGGCATCCTCTCTGACTGGGGTTGGATATGGAGCATGCGCGTGCGCAATCATTAAACATATTTCAAAGGAAGCTGGCGCCACGGCCCTGACCGCATAACTGTCTTTACCTGGTGTTTTTAGGGAATATTTGCATTTTTTCACATGCGACTGGATTAGCTGTTCATGTGCTGGACTGTTACAATTTTGCCTAATGCAGGACACTAATGAAAGTGACCCATCATAGGGGATTTAGAAGAGGGTAAATGCAAAGCTGACTGATAAAGAAGTGGGTATACGCCGTATACCTGCATATACCCTCCATTACACCACTGGATGGCATCTATTAACCTGTGTATATTCACCTAGAATTCACCTCAGTTTTTTTATTGTATTTTTATATTGAACAAAACATAAAAAATATAACATATTTAATAAGGTTCAAAATGACTATTAATTCATACTAAGTTTGAGACACCTCACCATTGGCTGTTGTGCCAGCACATTTTTATACATTTGAATGAATGAAAGAGAAATTTATATAGCGCTTTGTTGTATATTGCTGTACACCAAAAATGCTTTACAATCATGTGGGGGGGGTCTCTCTTCAATCACCACCAGTGTGTAGCATCCACCTGGACGATGCGACGGCAGCCATAGTACAGTGGCGCTAGTGCGCTCACCACACACCAGCTGCAGCTGGAGAGGAGAGAGGGTGACAGAGCCAATTCAATGGATGGGGATTAATAGGAGGCCATGATTGATAAGGACCAGTGGAGGGAATTTGGCCAGAACGGGGGTTACACCCCTACTCTTCACAAGAAGTGTCTTGAGATTTTTTATTTACCTCAGTATCTCCAGCTGACAGTTTGGACTCTTCAGTCCCTCTGAAATAAGCTTCACTCCAGAATCCTTCAGGTCATTGTTACTCAGGTCCAGCTCTCTCAGACAGGAGTTTGATAATTGTAAAACTGATGACAAACTCCCACAAGACTGAGGAGTAAGATTACAGATGGAAAATCTGAACAAGAAAAACAGTAATTGCATACAAAATAAATTTTAACAGTGTGATTTTTAGTGATTAAATTTGTGAGATATTTAGTAATTAACAATGCAAAAAAAAAAAAAAAGTATTTGGAACTATAACCTCAGTATCTCCAGCTTAGAGTTTGGACTATTCAGTCCTTCAGAAAGCAGCTTCACTCCAGAATCCTGCAGATCATTGTTACTCAGATCCAGCTCTCTCAGAACAGAGTTTGAGGACTGTAAAACTGATGACAAACTCCCACAAGACTGATCAGTGAGACTACATGTGGAAATTCTGAACAAGAAAAACAGTATTTGCATATAGAATAAATATTAGCAGTGTGATTTTTAGTAATTAACAATGCAAAATAATTAATCAAGTATTTGAAACTCAAACCTCAGTATCTCCAGCTTAGAGTTTGGACTCTTCAGTCCATCAGAAAGCAGTTTCACTCCTGAATCCTTCAGGTCATTGTTACTCAGGTCCAGCTCTCTCAGGACAGAGATTGAGGATTGTAGAGCTGAAAACAAACTTTCACAGGACTGAGTAGTGAGATTACATCCACACAGCCTGTGAAGAGAACAAAACAGTCATATTGTGAATTTATCAGACAGTTTATATAATTTATAATGTGGAGAGCATGTTTGTATTAAAAACAATGTATTTACAGTTTATTGGTAGAACTATAATATGTATACACTAATAAAGCACTTATAGATAATTTCAAAACTATTGGTTTATAGTTCATTAATAGTTTATAAAGTGTACTTAATACATTAATAGACTATATACAAATAGTTCATCATTAATTTTTACTGTAATTAAAGTGTTATTGTTTAATTAGCTCACATGTGAATAATTACATATGCTTTCTTAACAACATATTAACTTAACAATGAAGAACTCACTCTTTGTATATAGTCTATTATCGTATTAACAACAGTTTATAAACTATTAATTAACTACTTGTATATATATTACAGTTTGCAAATAGTTTGTAAATACTCTATTACTGTCTACTTATTATAAAGTGTTAACAATTTATTCATTAAAAATTTTTAAGTAAATTTTGTAAACACAAATGTCAGTGCACGTCACAACATCTCCAAGACCCGAAAAATTTCTCAGGGTCTGAGTTATGTCCTGAGGGTTCATATCTCATCTGTGCATTTGTGCTCAACACTGCAACAAATTGTTCATAAATCTAACTGATCCAGTTCAACTCCCTGACTCAATGATCCAGTCACAGTGGTTGTCAAGTTAACAATACACTGAATCTGAGTAATACGATTATAGGATTTTACTGATGAAGTTAAAATAAATGTAAAGTAATAATCAAATTCATAAGGAACGGGAACATGTTTCTAAATTAACCCTCTGAAGTCAATGCCCGTGTATACGCGTGTTGAGGCATTTTCTCCTGATGACCCCGAAAAGAACTTAAATGACACTTTCAGTTTTGATCGTACAGATAAGAGCAATACATCAATCGAAATGGTAAAGGGCCTACTTTTATTTGTATCCACACATAATAACAACAAAACTTTATGCATTTATAAAATAAAGAAAACAAACAAGGTGCGCTGTCTGCAGCCTTGGTCTGCGGTGATCTTCATTTCGAAACGCGTCATTAAAATGAACTGTAACTCAGTGAATACTCAACGAAGAGACATGAGAGATATAGCTATAGAAAGCTTGACATGTCTACTTTGAAACTAAGCAAGTGCTACCAAAAACAAATATTCTGTGATAAAGTAATCCATATGAAAACAACACAATGTCCGTCTTTCACATCTCCCTTCATTATATCTAATGCGACCACGCCCACGTGCCGAACGCGCTATTGAGATTATAATCTTGAAGCTTGCGGTGGCTAACCACCCTCATCAGAGCAAACAAAGCAGCGAGACTGTACTTCACGTTTTTTAAATGTTACTGTTCGCTTCGCACTTAATGTCAGTAAGAATGATTGGACAAAACTTTACTGTGATAGGCTATTCTCTGTTCACGAATATAGCCATATATGTTTATAACTATATATATTGTATAGGCCTTCATACAAAGCATGCTTGTGTTTTCAAGAATGTAACTAAGCTTCTGTTCATGAATATCTGCTCTAGTGTAAATATTTTTAATGTGTTATACCCGTCATTGGTGTTTGCAAGCATCTGAGGTAAAAAAAAAAAAAGTCTATCAAGTAAGCTGTAAATATCACTGACAATAAATGTGCTATATGGTACTTGTGTTCTTTTTTTCCTATAAATTACTAGTAGTATCAGTGACCATCACAATAATGTTAATAATGCAGTTTATTTGCGTATATATATATATATATATATATATATATATATATATATATATATATATATATATGTATGTGTGTGTGTGTGTGTGTGTGTATATATATATATAAATAAATAAAACTTATTTAGCACACAAGTGATGATAAATACTATAATCATGTTAGAAACGATGCTGTTCTTTCAATTAAAAAAAATAATCTCTTTTCAAAATTAATAATAATAATGATAATAATAATTTTTTTTTGAGTAACAAATCAGAATATTAGAAGGATTTCTGAAGGATCGTGTGACTGGAGTAATGATGCTAAAAATTCAGCTTTGAAAGACAGCTTTGATTGTTCCTAATAAACTGTTTAACTGCACTCAAAAGTGAATATTAAATTATGTTGTGGGATAATTAAATATATTCTAAATAAACTACAAACCTAAAAATATATACATTTATTCTGTCCTCACATTCTTTCTTGTAACTCTTCCCTCTCAGTCACACACCTGACTGAAAGGCTCATTATGCAGCTCATTATGCAGGCCTTTGTCTTCTCAGGTGTGAATCACACAAATATTCATGATAGTTGACGCCTACTCGCATATGCCCTTTTGAAACAAAAAGTATCTTAGAAAATTTAAATCAATCTATTGTTTTCTGTGAGTGAATAAACAGGATGATTTTCACATCATTTTGAAGCAAAAATTCTAGGCTACAAGCTCCAGGTTTGACAGTCTTGTGAACAAATGTTTTGTATGTGTTTTATGACCTTATTTCAGTGACTTCAAAATTGTAGTTTTTTACTAACCACGCATAAACGCTGTTTTCTCAAAAACACAATCATGTACATACATGCTATTTACGTATTATTGTAGCCCAATTTGTACTGATTACAGTGTTATTAGACTTTAGCCATGTATCTATTTATAAGCAACTGAAAAAAGCACAAAAGTCAGGGGATGTCAAAACTTCACCAGGCCCCAAAACCCCCTAGACCTCAGAGGGTTAACAGGAAACAGTTAATTGGAACAAACTGTTAAAAAAAGTAACTTAAGGAATTTAGTTATTTAATTCTCATAATTGGAAAACAGCATTACAAATATCCAGGTCTTCCATGATGGTTGGGAACCCTGATTGTTTTCTCGTCGGTTTTTTTTTTTTGAATCGGTATTGCCTGCCTTGTACCCTTGGAGAAATTGCCACTGATACAATCATACTACAATATAAACAGGGGAAAATATCTGCTAGCTTTTGTAATGAAACACCTATTCATGCACATATTTGAACATAGTGATTAAGTGAAAGTGAAAGTCAAACCTCAGTATGTTCAGTCGACAACGTGGACTCTTTAATCCATCATAAATCAGCTTCACTCCTAAATCTTGCAGGTAATTACTACTCAGGTCCAGCTCTGTCAGATGAGAGTTTGATGATTGTAGAGCAGAAGACACAGTTTCACAGCATGTTTCATCAAGACCACAGCCTTCAAAACTGCCAAAACAGAATGTTTAGCCAGATTATTTTCTGATTTTCAGTGTTTCTGCAATAATTTATTATACCCTTCATAATCCGGACAGAAAAATATTTCACATAGTATTTTAACATTTAATTAATCACTGTTTAATTAAACAGTAGTCAGTGAAATTACTCACAGGGCTTTTCTGCAGCATCTCACAGCTGGAACGAGTCTTGTGTAGCCTGCTCGTGATAATGTGAACCTCTTTGGGTTGAACTCATCCAGCACCATCTTTGACATCAGCAGTACTGAGGTCAACACTGTGCACATTGAAGATGAGAGGTCTCTTCTTGGATGTGCAACTGGACTGAGGTAACTCTGGATTTTCTCATATAATGAAAGATCTTTCAGCTCAAGTAAGCAGTAGAATAGGTTGACTGAAGTTTCATCTGAGATATCCTGTTTTTGTAATTCTTTAATGTATTCAGTTGTTTGTCTGATGCTCACACTGGTGTCTTTAGTGTGTGTGATCAGGCCTTTGAGCAGGTTCTGACTGGATTCCAGTGAAATGCCCATCAGAAACCGCAGGAACAGGTCCAGATGTCCTCTCTGACTCTCCATGGCTTTATCAGTGGCCCACTTTGTTAAGTCATGAAATGTGACATTTGTAAAGTAGAACTGAATCTTTTGTCTGGCTGTAGTTTGTGAATTTTCAAAGAAAAACCGAAGCTCTCGGCTGTTCTTCTTCAGGAAACAGATGAACACATGCACTGCAGCGAGGAACTCTTGAACACTCAGATGCACAAAGCAGAAGACCTTTGTCTTATAAAGTCCATCTTCCATCTTAAAGATCTCAGCGATCATTCCTGTGAACTCAGTGTCTTTACTCACATCAATACCACATTCTTTCAGGTCTTTTTCATAGAACACAATATTTTCCTTCTTCAGCTGTTTAAATGCTAACTTAGCTAACTTCAAAATCATCTTTCTATTTAATTGTAAGTGCTTTGTACGTTCTGTTTCTTCTTGTTCATCGTACTTTTGGTTCTTTATGTTCATCTGTATCCTCAGGAAGTGAATGTACATTTCAGTGAGTGTTGTGCTGATGTTCTCTTCGTTCTTGAATAGAATATCCTGAAGTACTGTGGCTGTGATCCAGCAGAACAGAGGAATGTGGCATATGATGTAGAGACTACGAGACGACTTAATGTGTGAGATGATTCTGGAGGCTTGAGTGTCATCTTTGATTCTCTTTCTGAAGTACTGCTCCTTCTGTTCATCAGTGAATCCTCGCACTTCTGTAAACAAACCCACATACCGAGAAGGGATCTGATTGGCTGCTGCTGGTCGTGAGGTCACCCAGAGAAGAGCTGATGGAAGCAGCTTACCTTTGACCAGACTTGTAAACAGCACATCTACAGATGCTCTTTCCTCAACAGTGTCCAGTGTTTCGCTTTTAAAGTTCAATGGCAGTCGACTCTCATCAAGTCCATCAAATATAAACCCAAGTTTACATTCCTTATATAACTTTGATTTCTCCAGGTCCTTCAATTCAGGATAAAATTTCAGCAGAAACTCATGGAGATTGACCTCTTTGTCTTTAATAATGTTGATCTCTCTGAATGGAAGCAGGAACACACAATCTATATCCTGATTGGTGTTTCCTTCTGCCCATTCCAGGATGAACTTGTGCACAGAGACAGTTTTTCCGATGCCAGCGACTCCCTTGGTCAGCACAATCTTCTGCTCATTGTTTTTCCTCAGTTCAGTAAATATATCATTGCAGTTGATTGGTTTGTCCTGTGTTTTTTTGTTCTTAAAAACATCATCAATCTGCAGAATCTCATGTTCATGATTGACATCTTTCATATCTCCCTCTGTGATGAACAGTTCTGTGTAAACAGTCTCGAGATCTGTGCCACTGTCTTTGTTGCCCTCAAAAATGCACTTTGCTTTCATCTTCATGTTGGTTTTGTGATTTTGCAAGAATTTCTGCAGCATTAAATCCTCTGTTAGAAACGCTGATGAAAGTAAATAAAAACATGATGAAAAAGCAAAAAACAGATTTAACCTTGTCAACATTATAATTAAATGACTTTCTTATATACATATTTATGATCATAATTATTGACACCCTTTGTAAATATAAAATAAAAAGCCTGTGAAAGTAAATCTGCATTCCTTTATATATGAACACTGAATGAAAAACTTTTCACTGAAGTAAAACAATTTCAAATATGGGGGGGGGGGGGTATCTTGATATGAAAAATATGTTTTTTCCCAAATACACATTGGCCACAATAAGGTAAAACCCGGAAAACAGGTCTCATCGCTTCCGCTTGTTAACAGCCGTATTTAATAATAGCGATATCTATGGACTTTTAAGATAATCTGTTAAACTAGCTAGCTATTATTATTGTTGAAGTTTTATTACATTTTTAAATCCAAATGTTAGTGAAATGAATAAAAATAAAAAAACTTTTAGATATCAGTCCACATATGTGATGGACATTGGTTATGATAATCTTTGGTATTGTTTGGGCAAAATTAAATCAACTCTCATCAGCATAAGAGACAGGCTCACTCTCAAATGTATTATTAAAAAGAAAGCTTTTGTTCTTTGCAAAGAAGGTCAGACAGTCATACAGAAACACAGGTCGCTGCAGATTGTGACAAGGAAGGGAGGGCAGTCCTCCACTTTATATCTCTTTTCCCCAGTCAAGGTTATAATTAACAGCTGTACTTTTCCACGGTCAACAAAAAAAGTCAGAAACACACTCTTCTAAAGGTTGGTTCCCCCCATGTTTAGGGCTTACATGACCCCATAGGTCATCCTCAGGCATCTGTTTCCCCCATTTCTATGGCCCAGATGACCTTCTCAGGTCATTCTCAGACATCTATTTCCCCCCAGGTGTCTCCCTTCTGCACCCAACACGGCTCCGTGGACCACCTGTTGCCCATAGATCTTACTCTTAGGCCCTAAACCCATCTCTCATTGTGTCCACACAGCAGTTGTAAGAAAACATATGCATATATGGTCATGCAGAAGCACTGTAATTGAATTTTTCCACTAGAGTATCTACTTTGAAAGCATCTTGAGTAAAACTGCTTCATATTTAACAAAGCATATACAAAATGCTTGAACCAGAAGCAACGAGACCCGGTTAACTGAATACGGAAGTCTATTGCGCATAACCCCTAGTATTGACACCCTTTAATTCAATATTTTTGAAACCTCCGTTTGCAAATATGACAGCTCTGAATCTTTCCTATAGTGCCTGATGATTTTGGAGAAGTTTAGTTTCAATCCAGACCCTTCAGTTTCCCACATCCATGTTCATTCACTCCCCCAACTCATTTTCTCCAGGGTTCAGGTCAGGGAACTGGAATGGTCATGGCAGAACATTCATTTTTGTTTTCCATTGTTTTACTTCAATGAAAGGTTACCCTTGTGAAAAGGAAGTGTGCTTAATTGCAGTAAAAGTGTACTTTTTGTGTACTTCAATTATTAAAAGTATACTTTTTTAAAAAGTGCACTTGCAGATAAGCAGTGTCATTTATGAGAGTACTGTATATGTATGTAATAGTACTGTACTTTACATCTGTGTACAGAATACTTTCAATATCATTATGTTGTTCTAAGTCACTTAAACACATTTAATTGCGTTAATTTTAATTGTTTTTTTGTTTTTTTTTTCAAGGTGGCCGAGCGGTTGGATGCAGCGGCTACTCCAGGTCCCAAATACTGTTTTTATGTCTGTTAGTCTCATTTTCTCATCTTCGAACTGTCTGACCTTATCGCAAAACCATCAGATAAACACTCGGAAACACATCTATGATCGACAGAGCCTTTTGGAAATCGGCAATGTGTACAAACAACAGCTTCCGCCCGAGACTACTGAGAAGCTAAGAGGCCTCTGTCTACCGCTGAAGCCAAACCCCAAGACCGCGGCCTCGCCTACTGACGCTACCCGCACAAAACGGCAACGCCGGCGATGTGAGAGGGGAAAGAAGCACGGCAAGCATGGAGGCACACAAGCTAGGCTAAGGGCTAACCCCACTAGACCAGCGATTCCATCACTCATGCTCTCAAACGTTCGCTCTCTGGAAAATAAACTTGACTTAATTCAACTCAGTCGGTCTACACAGCATGAGACAAGGGATTGTTGTGTGTTTGTTTTCACTGAAACATGGCTAAACGACAACTTCTCAGACTCCGCTATTCAGCTACATGGACTTGCCTGCTATCGAGCGGACAGAGACAAAGAACTGTCTGGAAAGGCTCGCGGGGGTGGTTTATGTGTGTACATCAAAAAGCGTGGTGTAATAATGCTGTGGTAGTGACAAAACACTATTCATCGCTGGTGGAGTCTTTGTTTGTGAAGTGTCCACCATTCTATCTGTCGCGGGAGTTCACGGCCATTGTTATTGTTGCAGTTTACATCCCCCCGTGTGCTAACACAAAGGACGTGCTTCGCGAGCTGTACAGCGCCATCAGTAAACAACAAACAAATATCCCTGATGGCTTTTTCATAATAGCTGGTGACTTCAATCACACAAACTTAAAGACAGTTTTGCCAAAGTTTTACCAACATGTGAACTTTGCAACAAGGGGAAAAAACACACTGGACTTTGTTTACACAACAGAGAAGGCTGTACCCCGCTCCCACCTTGGGTACTCTGACCACATCTCTGTTATGCTAATGCCAGCAATACAGACCACTTCTGAAACTCGCCAAACCTGTTCAAAAACTCATCACAGTTTGGCCAGATGATGCTACCTCAAAACTACAGGACTGCTTTCAGTGCACAGACTGGAACATGTTTAAAGAGGCAGCCACCTACACCAACCTCACAGACCTACAGGAGTACACTAAAACTGTGAGTGCTTATATCAAAAAGTGCATTGATGATGTTACAGTCACCAAAACCATCACTACACATGCCAACCAGAAGCCGTGGATGACAGCAGAGGTTTGTGGGCTGCTAAAGACCAGAGATGAAGCATTCAGATCAGGAGATAAAGCAGCCCTCAAAACAGCAAGAGCCAATCTGTCCTGTGGCATCAAAAATGCAAAACGGTCATATGCTCAAAAAAATCAACAATCACTTCACAGACAGCAGAGACACACGGAGCCTGTGGCAAGCCATTCAGACCATCACAGTCTACAAGCCCCCGCCACAGGCCTGTGATAATGACACATCCCTCCCGGATGCACTCGACCACTTTTATTCACAGTTTGAAATGCAGAATGACACACCTGCACAAAAACTGCCCATACCTCCCAACGACCAGGTGCTCTCTCTGTCTCCAGCCGATGTAAGGAAGACCCTATCTAGGATTAACCCACGCAAGGCTGCGGGTCCTGACGACATACCTGGCCGTGTACTGAAAGACTGTGCTGCACAGCTGACAGATGTCCTAACAGATATCTTTAACACCTTGCTGAGTCAGGCAGTCGTCCCCAAATGTCTCAAATCCACAACAATCATACCGGTACCAAAGAAATCACCTGTGTCCTGTCTAAATGACTACCGTCCCATAGCACTGACTCCAATCATGATGAAGTGCTTTGAGAGGTTAGTCATTCACAACATCAAAACCAGCCTCCCCAACACACTTGATCCGCTCCAGTTTGCATATCGTCCAAACCGCTCTACAGACGATGCAATTTCCTCCACCCTCCACCTGGCTCTTACCCAGCTTGAAAATAAAGACTCCTATGTCAGAATGCTGTTCATCGACTTCAGCTCAGAATTCAACACAATAATCCCACAACAGATGCACAACCAACCGAATGAACCGCAGCCTTATGAGGATTGTCAAGCAAAATCGATTCAAGGCATCAAGAGCCACCACACACAGACGTGTCAAGGAATTTGGCTACAGTTGTTGTATTCCTCTTGTTAAGGCACTCCTGAACTACAGAGGCATCAGAGGCGTCTTACATGGGCTAAGGAGAAGAAGAACTGGACTGTTGCCCAGTGGTCCAAAGTCCTCTTTTCAGATGAGAGCAAGTTTGGTATTTCATTTAGGAACCAAGGTCCTAGAGTCTGGATGAAGGGTGGAGAACTCATAGCCCAAGTTGCTTGAAGGCCAGTGTTAAGTTTCCACAGTCTGTGATGATTTGGGGTGCAATGTCATCTGCTGGTGTTGGTCTGTTGTGTTTTTTGAAAACCAAAGTCACTGCACCCATGTACCAAGAAATTTTGGAGCACTTCATGCTTCCTTCTGCTGACCAGCTTTTTGAAGATGCTGATTTCATTTTCCAGCAGGATTTGGCACCTGCCCATACTGCCAAAAGCACCAAAAGTTGATTTAATGACCATTATGTTGGTATGCTTGACTGGCCTGCAAACTCACCAGACCTGAAACCCATAGAGAATCTATGGGGTATTGTCAAGTTAAATGAGAAACAAGAGACCAAAAAATGCAGATGAGCTGAAGGCTACTGTCAAAACCTGGGCTTCCATACCACCTCAGCAGTGCCACAAACGGATCACCTCCATGCCACGCCGAATTGAGGCAGTAATTAAAGCAAAAGGAGCCCCTACCAAGTATTGAGCACATGTACAGTAAATTAACATACTTTCCAGAAGGCCAACAATTCATTAAAAATGTTTTTTTTTTATTTTTTTTATTTTTTTTTTTATTGGTCTTATGATGTATTCTAATTTGTTGAGTGCTTTGGTCGGTTCTTGTTAAATGTGAGCCAAAATTATAACAATTAAAGGAACCAAAGACTTAAACTACTTCAGTCTATGTGCATTGAAATTATTTAATACACAAGTTTTACAATTTGAGTTGAATTACTGAAATAAATGAACTTTTCCATGACATTCTAATTTATTGAGATGCTTGTAGTATATTTATAGTCAAAATCCGTCAGTAGGTTAGTTGTGTATAGGTTTATACTGTTTTACTTCATTGTTGTATGTGTGTATTTATGTAGCACCGTGGTCCTGTGAGGCACGACATTTCGTTCCACTGTATGTCCACACATGTAGCAGAATGACAATAAAGCTCAACTTGACTTGACTAATTGCAAGCAAAAGTTTAACAGATCTAAACAAAATTAATTTGCATTCAAATACATTTGATTTTAATTAGACTAGGTTACACTGCACTGTAAAAAATTACTGACTTTTAGTTATATCAATGAGTCATGAATGAGTCTAACAAAAGTCTTTGGTCTAACTACATAATGAATTAGGACAACTTGAAATTGAACAGAAATGAAAAGACTGAAATAACATGTAACCATGCACTAAGTATCTCTTTTGTTTTATGCCTGTGCGCCAAAAATACTACGTCATGATGGCGTGCTACTTCAGCATGATTGGACAAATGCGCTGCACACCATGTTTCTGGAGTCGCAGTGCATGAGGGAGCTTCACTGATCAAACATGCGCCATGTTTGTGTAATCGCGTTGTGTGAGGGAACAAACAAGAAGAGAACAACGGAGCGGCGCGTTTGGATAATTATGAGACTTTATGTACTGCAGATAATGAATCAAGTAAGTATATCTTGATATAAGATTTCTTTATTCTTAATTTAGTCTTACCATTCCTGCGGCTTTCACCGGCACTTCTTGCTATACGGACTCGGGAGGGGATTAATCGTGTCCTATAATTTAGCATTATCTATGAATGCATTCTGATATCGGAGTGTTATCGCGTGCGTGGACTAAAAAATTTGGCTGCTGAAAATACAATATTGTATTTTAACTAAACGATTTAAAATTCAATTTAACGCTACTAAACAAAATTCAAAGATCCGATCTTGTAATGTATATAATCGATATTATAACCACCAGTAATATTCAATATATCAGCCACTTCTAGAAATAACGTTGTTGTTGGTTTTTTAAATTATTTTCTTTTTGCATTTGAAGAGCGAGATGTTCCGTTACTGGTAGATGTTCCGTTAATGGTATATTTTTGTACTTATCTGGAGTTATTCATTTTGCAGGATCAGTACAGATTTTGTCACTGGAGATACAGTTTGGAGTCACAGAACAGTGCTGAAGAGGTGATGTTAGATAGTTTTTAATGAATTGTTGCCTAGACAGCTCACCCTGATCACACATGACAAGCTAAAAGTGCTATATTAAGTCAGTATCCCTATGGATTTTAAATGCTTTGAATCTTTTCCATTTGCAAGTAATATATTCCCACCTGTGCACAGGGGTGCATTAATGCACGGGCTATAAGGGGCTAAAGCCCAGGGGCCTACACTTGGGAGAGGCCCGCTGATTGCTGGGAATTTATATTTTTCAAATTATTATTTGTATATATGGGAGTTTGCAGCAGTGACAACAGCATTCTGTAAACAAACTTACACACTCATTTTCAGCGATGCCCTGCTTGTAGTATTTGTAGTGAATGGTTCAGTTTAGGTTTCCCCTACACCATTTGTATAGTTGGTATGTTCCACCGATAAACTGTGAGCGGAATGCACAATGCGCAAAAAAAGCCTAGTACGAGTGCTATTCTGTGTGCATGTCTCTGTGTTAACATGCTAGAGTCCTTCATTCAAGCCCGCTGCGCTGGTGGAAAACACATGAAACTGTGCTACCACGCCTGTCAAGAGCAGCATGTATGGTGCGTGCCGTCAGCACAGCTGAAAAGTTCTGCGTTCAAATGCACACAATAGCCTTAAGCTTGCCACAAAGCATTGGCAAAAGTATTACCATAAATGTGTCGGGGGAAACAGTAAGGAGATATTTGAATTATTTACTAATAAACTAGTGTTTTCTGAGTCGGTGTCGCAAGGATAAAGTGGCCGATCCTGACTCGCCACCTCTTCATTAGACACGCCTTTAGAGAGAAGTTTATGGATTATTATTATAATGAAATAGTTTTTGTTTTTGATTAGTTTTATTTCGTTAAGTAGTAATTTAAAGCTTTCTATAGATATATTTATCATGTCTGTGAGGCATGTATTCACAGAGTTTCTGTTCATTTTTGTGAAGTGCTCCTGTTCAAGACGAGGCGGCAGAAAGTGCATCATGTTTGTTTTCTGTATTTTATAAAAGCACAACGTTTTGTTGATATTGTGAGTGCACACAAATAAAAGTAGACCCTTTACAGTTATGAATGATGTACTATTCTTACCTTTATGAGCAAAAATAACAGCACATCCACTGAAAAAATGCAAGTGATCACGATGGCACCTCCATGTCCTGCAGAGCTTGCACTCTCTGCACAAACTATTGGATATAGCGCACATTTATCTAGGTTTAACATTTAAACATTGTTATATGCTTGAACTGTTTTATATCTATAGATTTTATTTTAGGCAAGTCGTGATGATTTAAGAAGGCTACATTGGTCAAACATTGGCTCACTGTCTGCCGCTGGCCGTTTGGTCGTCACTTTGAAAAACAAAATCTTATATTTAACGAACAAAAATGCTCCAAACATTTTTCCAAATTAATTTAATTAAAAAAAATAAACAAAATATAATCACTTTGCGATTAAATACAAAACGGAGCAATTTTAATAGCTGAAACAGCAGTATAAGCCTGTTTTGGGAGAAGGGGAAAAAAAGAGCAAGGCTGGGTTTCCTGATAAGGATTGCTCTTAGTGCTTAAGAGCGTTTTCTACAAGTAATTTTATGAACGTTTGTTATTGTTTCACGTGTGTTTCCCAAAAATGCATTTAACACAGTTGCACGTAAGGCAGGGCAAGGCAAGGCAAGTTTATTTATATAACACATTTCGTACACAATAGTAATTCAAAGTGCTTTACATAAAAGAAAGTAAAATAATCATGAAAGAAAAAATAATAATAATCACAAAAATAAAACAAGGAATTTAAAATTATTTAAAAATTGACTTAAAAAGAATTTAAGACAGTTAAAAATAGAAAATGATTTTGCATAAAATACAGTGCAATCAGTTCAGACATCACACTGTGCTCATTCAATAAATGCACAGCTAAACAGATGAGTTTTGAGTCTAGATTTAAAAGTGGCTAATGTTTTAGCACATCTGATCTCTTCTGGAAGCTGATTCCAACTGCGGGCAACATAATAACTAAAAGCAGACTCCCCTTGTTTTGTTTGAACCCTTGGTATTTCTAACTGACTCGATCCTAATGATCTAAGTGGTCTGTTAGGTTTATATTCAGTGAACATATCTGCAATGTATTTCGGTCCTAGGTCACTGAGTTATTTATAAACGAGTAAAAGTACTTTAAAATCAATCCTAAATGTAACTGGAAGCCAGTGTAAGGACCTGAGGACTGGTGTGATATGCTCAGATTTTCTGGTTCTAGTCAGAATTCTGGCAGCAGCATTCTGGATGAGCTGCAGCTGTCTAAAGGTCTTCTTGGGAAGGCCGGTGAGGAGACCATTACAGTAGTCCACCCTGCTGGTGATAAAGGCATGAACAAGTTTTTCCAAGTCTTGACTGGAAACAAAACATCTAATTCTTGCAATGTTTTTGAGATGATAGTATGCTAATTTAGTTACTGCTTTGACATGACTACTGAAACTAAGGTCTGTCTCCAGAATCACACCAAGATTCTTGACTTGATTTTTAGTTGTAAGACCTCTAGAGTCAAGGTATGCATTCACCTTGAAAACTTCATCTTTGTTTCCAAATACAATGACTTCAGTTTTGTCCTTGTATAACTGAAGAAAGTTCTGGCACATCCAACTGTTAATTTCATCAATGCATTCAGAGGGAGTCAATAGGGCTGTAGTCATTCGGCGATAAGGCTAGGTAAATCTGGGTTTCATCAGCATAGCTGTGATAGGCAATTGGGTTCTTTCTCATTTGACTTAGTGGGAGCATATACAGGCTAAACAAGAGCGGTGCAAGAATTGAGCCTTGTGGGACTCCGCATGTCATGGACGTCCACTTAGACTTATGCTCTCCTATACTCACATAATAACCTCTCCCTTCTAAGTATGACCTGAACCATTTGAGTACCATCCCAGAAAGCCTGACCCAGTTTTCCAGTCTCTGTACAAGTATTTTATGATCGACAGTGTCAAACGCAGCACTGAGATCTAGTAATACCAGCACTGATATTTTGTCACGGTTGGTAAACCGTGATCTCTGGGTGTTGGCACTTTGTGGTGAAGTCTGTGTGTTTCGCGTCTGCACTGATTAGTTTGTGGGCGTCTCCGTTAATTGTCATCAGCAACAGCTGTCACTCATTACTCATTCCCTTTATATTGGCTTGTCTCACGTCTTGTGTTTGTGAGATCGTTGTTTAATGTCGCTTACCCTGTTTGTTGGCTTCAGTGTTGTCTGCGTTGGATGTTCGTGTTTTCCCGGAACCTCATCCACTCTACGCAGTTCCACTCAGCCACAAATACTTACCTTCGGCTCTATTCCCCGCAGTTCCTGTGCCATCCTCTCCTGCTGCCTTCTCACCGTCATCATCCGGATTCCTCACCACCTCACCACCATCTTGGATTTTTGTCTTCCCAGCATCATTGTCTTTTCCCTGTTTGTTTATTTATTTTCATTAAAGAACCATAACTCGCTATTGTTTCCAGTCCTTCCTTCACCCAGCCGTCACAGAACAATCTCACCAACATGGAAGCAGCGAGCACCAACACACTCACGGACTTTATGCATCACAGTGTGAAACGTATGGATCAGCAGCAGGAGAGCATCTCGAACACCGGACGCGCTGTCCAAGCGCTGGTGGCACAGGTGTCCGAGCTCACCCAGCAGATCCATCAGCTCACCTCTCCCACTGCGCCCATCGCACCGCCTGCGCTGCCCGTCCCCCGGGAGACCCCCCAGGATCATTTCCGGCCAGAGCCGAGACTTCCGGCGCCTGAAAACTACTCCGGTGAGCCAGCCTTTTGCAGAACTTTCTTGAATAAGTGTTCTATGCATTTCGCTTTGCAGCCCCGCACCTTCGCCACCGAGGAAACCAAAGTGGCGTTTACGCTCACATTACTGTCGGGCAAGGCAGCCCTATGGGGGACGGCGGTGTGGGAGAATCAACATCCGTGCTGTGCCTCGTTCCACGCCCTCTCTGAGGAGATGAGGAGGGTTTTCGATCGAGCCGCGGCCGGCAGGGAGGCCGCTCACCAGCTCTCAGTCCTTCGTCAAGGCACGTCATCTGTCACGGATTACTCCATCGAATTCTGCACCCTGGCGGCCGCGTGCCAGTGGAACGAGGCGGCGCAGTGAGATCGATTCCTGCATGGGTTATCCGACGTGTTCTAAAGGAGATCTATCTCCTCGAGCTGCCCCCCACACTAAATGGATTAATCGACTTGGCCTTACGAGTTGATGCCCGGATTAATCGCCTGGGTCGCCAGTCCAGTCCTACACGTCATACCATCTCTCCAGTTAGGGGGCGCTCGAGTCGAGAGAACGCGGTCGGTCCCATCGATGACCACGAGCCCATGCAGGTGGGTAGAGCTCGGCTGTCCCGGAGGGAGAGGGAACGGCGGAGATCCCAAGGACTATGTTTATACTGTGGAGGCTCAGAACACAACATCTACTCATGCCCGGTAAAAGAGCCAGCCCGGTAGTAAACTTGAGGCTACTATCGGGTGGGATCTCCGCTGGGAAGTCCTCAACAACATCATCGACCCTCCTTCCGGTGAAACTGCGGTGGAGGAATCACTCTCATGAATGTCACGCCCTTCTGGACTCCGGAGCCGAAGGTAATTTCATCGATTCTTCCCTGGCACATCACCTGAACATTCCTGTCCTGCCTGTGTCTCTCCCCATCCACGTCACCGCACTCAACGGCCAGGAACACGTCACACACCACACAGAACCCATCACACTACTCACTTCTGGCAATCATCGCGAGACCATATCCTTTTTCCTCATGGACTCCCCTGTTGCTCCCATTGTGTTAGGTCACCCCTGGTTAACCAAACATAATCCACGAGTGGAATGGGGTTCCAACACAGTCACATTGTGGAGTGAAAGTTGTCATGAGTCTTGTCTGGTTTCTGCTTGTCCTGTTGTCCCTGTTTCTGTCTTTCAGAAGGAGAACATGGTGTTGCCAAATGTGCCCATAGAGTACCTGGACCTGAAGGAAGTGTTCAGTAAGTCCCGTGCTGCTACTCTTCCTCCGCATCGTCCCTACGACTGTGCCATAGATTTAGTGTCAGGTAAATCTCCGCCTAAAGGCAAGTTATACTCTCTTTCTATTCCTGAGAGGGAGGCCATGGAGAAATACATTTCTGATTCCTTAGCATCTGGGTTCATCCGTCCTTCCTCTTCTCCAGCGGGGGCGGGATTCTTTTTTGTGGGTAAGAAGGATGGTTCTCTGCGACCTTGCATTGATTACCGAGAGCTGAACAACATCACGATAAAGAACACCTATCCTTTACCACTGATGTCTTCAGCTTTCGAGAGGTTGCAGGGAGCGTCCGTATTCACAAAATTGGATTTACGTAATGCTTATCATTTGGTCCGCATCAGGAAGGGGGATGAATGGAAAACCGCCTTTAATACCCCTAGAGGGCACTTTGAATACTTGGTGATGCCGTTCGGGCTCTCCAACTCGCCCGGGGTTTTCCAAGCACTCGTTAATGACGTGTTGAGAGATATGGTAGATCAGTTTATATATGTTTACCTGGATGACATACTGATTTTTTCTTCATCTCTCCAGGAACATGTTCAACACGTCAGACGAGTGCTCCAGAGGTTACTTGAGAATGGGCTTTTTGTCAAGGCGGAGAAATGCGTATTCCATGCACAGTCTGTTCCCTTCCTAGGATATATCGTCTCGTCCGAGGGAATACGTATGGACCCTGACAAAGTTAAGGCTGTGATAGATTGGCCATCTCCAGGTTCCCGTAAGGCCCTACAGCGGTTTCTGGGGTTCGCCAATTTCTATCAGCGTTTCATTCGCAATTTCAGCCAACTAGCCTCACCTCTGACAGCCTTGACCTCTCCCAGTACTCCGTTCAGGTGGTCGGACGCTGCTGAGACTGCGTTCGCTAACCTCAAAAGCCGCTTCGTTTCGGCTCCCATCCTGGTGGCCCCTGATCCCACAAGGCAGTTCGTGGTGGAGGTCGACGCGTCAGAGGTGGGGGTAGGAGCAGTGTTGTCCCAACGTGCTGCTTCGGATGATAAGGTACATCCTTGCGCGTTTTTCTCTCATCGATTATCTCCTGCTGAACGTAATTATGACATTGGCAATAGAGAGTTGTTGGCCGTCAAATTAGCGTTAGAGGAGTGGCGTCACTGGCTGGAAGGTTCAGGGGTACCTTTCATCGTTTGGACTGATCATAAGAATTTAGAGTACATTAGAACTGCCAAAAGACTCAATTCCAGGCAGGCTCGGTGGGCACTTTTTTTCGGTCGTTTTGAGTTTACTTTATCGTACCGCCCGGGTTCCAAAAATATCAAACCCGATTCTTTATCACGTCTTTTTGATCCCTCCGCCCGTCCGGTGACTCCCGAGTGTATTTTACCTGAGAAGTTAGTGGTCTCAGCACTCGTATGGGAGGTCGAGTCGAAGGTCAAGACGGCCTTGCAAGGGGTAACGCCTCCGTCCGGTTGCCCACCGAACCGTTTATTTGTGCCGGAGGAGTTAAGGTCTGAAGTCATTCAGTGGGGTCACTGCTCTAACGTGGCTTGTCACCCAGGGATAAGTCGAACAAATGGGTTGGTTAAACAACGATTCTGGTGGCCACGTATGGCTCGTGACGTCCGCGATTTTGTGTTGGCTTGCTCAGTTTGCGCCAGTGGTAAGTCATCTAACCGACCTCCTGATGGGCTCCTTCAACCGCTGTCTGTCCCTTCGAGACCCTGGTCCCACATCGCTCTAGATTTTGTTACCGCCCTCCCGCCCTCTAATGGCATGACAGTCGTTTTGACCGTAGTGGACCGGTTCTCGAAGGCGGCACATTTCATTCCCTTGCCCAAATTACCGACAGCCAAGGAGACAGCGGTCACTGTCCTAGATCACGTCTTTCGGCTTCATGGCCTCCCGGTAGACGTGGTCTCTGACAGGGGATCTCAATTTATATCCAGATTTTGGAAAGAGTTTTGTAAATTGCTAGGAGCGTCAGTTAGCTTGTCTTCGGGTTATCATCCCCAGAGCAACGGACAGTCTGAGCGAGCCAACCAAGATTTAGAGAGGACGTTGCGATGTTTGGTCTCCAAGAATCCTTCTTCCTGGAGTCAACAACTCTCTATGGTGGAGTACGCTCACAATTCGTTACCAGTGTCAGCCACGGGCCTTTCTCCGTTCCAATGCAGTTTAGGTTACCAGCCACCAGTTTTTCCCAGTCTGGAATCTGAAGTCGCGGTCCCCTCCGCTCACGCGTTTGTCCAGAGGTGCCACCGCACCTGGACCAGAGCCCGCGAGACTCTGCTCCGGATGAGGGAGCGCACTAGGGCTAGGGCCGATCGCCACCGGTCAAAGCCTCCCGTTTACGTCGTGGGTCAAAAAGTGTGGCTTTCTACCAGTAACATTCCTCTGCGTTCCGTTTCTAATAAATTAGCTCCCAAATTTATTGGCCCGTTTACTATCACCAAGATCATTAGTCCGGTGACAGTCCGCCTCAAACTACCTCCAGCGTACAGAAGGATACACCCCGCCTTTCATGTGTCCAAAATTAAACCCGTGTTTTATGCACGTATTAATCCGCCTACTCCGGTTCCCCCGCCGCCGCGTCTCGTAGATGGGGAACCGACTTATTCGGTTAATCATATTCTGGACTCGAGACGGAGGGGACGAGGATTCCAGTACCTGGTGGACTGGGAAGGTTACGGTCCGGAGGAGAGGAGTTGGGTACCTGCTAGGGACATATTGGATCACTCCCTTATTGATGAATACAATCAGCAGGTAGGCCCTTCTGGGAACTCCAAGAGGAGCTCTTAGAGGGGGGGGTACTGTCACGGTTGGTAAACCGTGATCTCTGGGTGTTGGCACTTTGTGGTGAAGTCTGTGTGTTTCGCGTCTGCACTGATTAGTTTGTGGGCGTCTCCGTTAATTGTCATCAGCAACAGCTGTCACTCATTACTCATTCCCTTTATATTGGCTTGTCTCACGTCTTATGTTTGTGAGATCGTTGTTTCATGTCGCTTACCCTGTTTGTTGGCTTCAGTGTTGTCTGCGTTGGATGTTCGTGTTTTCCCGGAACCTCATCCACTCTACGCACTTCCACTCAGCCACAAATACTTACCTTCGGCTCTATTCCCCGCAGTTCCTGTGCCATCCTCTCCTGCTGCCTTCTCACCGTCATCATCCGGATTCCTCACCACCTCACCACCATCTTGGATTTTTGTCTTCCCAGCATCATTGTCTTTTCCCTGTTTGTTTATTTATTTTCATTAAAGAACCATAACTCGCTATTGTTTCCAGTCCTTCCTTCACCCAGCCGTCACATATTTTGCCAGAATCAGAATTTAAGCGAATATCTTTTATTATCTTAATGAGCGCTGTCTCTGTGCTGTGATGCGCTCGGAAACCAGATTGAAAATTGTCCAGGTATCCATTTGAGTTTAAGTATTTGTTCAGCTGATTAAAAACTACCTTTTCTATAATTTTGCCTATAAAAGGAAGATTTGATATTGATCTATAATTGCTCAAAATGGTGTTATCAAGATTGCTCTTTTTCAGAAGGGGCTTAACAACTGCAGTTTTAAGGGAGTTTGGAAAAGTACCAGAAAGAAGTGAGGCGTTCACCACTTCTAAGAGATCTGCTTCTAAACAGTTAAGCACACTTTTGAAAAAAGATGTGGGAAGTGTGTCAAGATAGCAGGTTGACGCTTTTAGGTGCTGCACTATTTCTTCAAAATTTTGCTATCAATTGCTTCAAAAATAGACATAGTATCTTTTTGATATTGCGGCCAAATCTGTCTGACCTCTGCATAATTTGAGGATGTGCTAATCGCCTTCCTGATATTAATGATCTTCTCAGAAATGAAGGAAGCAAACTCATTGCATTTGCTGTCGGAAAGAATTTCACTGGGAATCTGACTTGGGGGGTTTGTCAGTCTCTCAACAGTAGCAAAAAGAGTGTGAGTGTTGTTTAAGTTACTATTTATAAGGTTTGAGCAGAAACTCTGTCTAGCTGTGGCTAGTTCCACATTGAAAGCATGAAGGCTGTCTTTATAGATGCTATAGTGAATTTCAAGTTTCGTCTTCCGCCACATCCGCTCGGCTTTTCTGCATTGTCTTTTCATAGTCTGAACTGCTGTTGATCTTCTCCAAACTGATTTATGTCTGTTTGTTTTCTTACTGACTATTATTGGAGCAATATCGTCAATAACAT
This sequence comes from allo-octoploid hybrid of Carassius auratus x Cyprinus carpio, assembly GCA_024542945.1. NCBI lineage: Eukaryota > Metazoa > Chordata > Actinopteri > Cypriniformes > allo-octoploid hybrid of Carassius auratus x Cyprinus carpio. The sequence goes on along the minus strand of CM045000.1, from coordinate 21,246,520 downwards.
TCTTAACTTTTGAGTTAAAGGAATCAAGGAGAATATCAACAGAGTCTGCAGAAATGCTTGGTGTTAAAGATATAGCCTCCATAAACAGCACACTAGTGTTCTCGTTAAGGCATCTCCTTCTGACAGAGACAGATCTAGATTCAGTGGTAGCAGAGATCAATATATCAAAGAAAATACAGAAGTGATCAGATAGTGCTACGTCCTTAATAACAATGGATGAAATGTTTAGACCCCTACTGATGATTAAATCTAGAGTGTGTCCACCTTTGTGTGTGGGTCCCTGCACATGCTGAATCAGGTCAAAAGTGTTTTAAACAGTTATCATTTCTTTTGTAGTTTTGTTTTCTGCATTATCTATGTGAATACTAAAAATCCCCTGCAATAGCAAAACAGTCAAACTCTGAGGAAATCGTTGATAACATTTCTGTGAACTCTTCAACAAAGGCTGGAGAGTATTTTGGAGGCCTGTAAATAATGATAAACAGAATGCGTGGAGCACCTTTCAACACAATCACTAGATATTCAAAAGACAAGTACTGACCAAATGACACTTGCTTGCATTGATAGACATCTCTGAATAGAGCAGCTACACCTCCACCTCTCCTAACAGTCCTGCAGACACACAACTTTACATAAAGTAAAGTTAGGAGGGGCTGCTTCATTGAGGACTGTTGCACTGCAGCTGTCTTCTAGCCATGTTTCATTTAGAAACATAAAATCCAGATTGTTTGAGGTTATTAAGTCATTGATTAGAAATTATTTATTTTTTAGTGAACGAATGTTTAAAAATGCTAACTTAATGGCAGTGCTTTGTGTCTTTACAGCAATCGCAGCCATGCTTTAAGTGCTACTTAGGAGTCGCTATCCGTTTGTCAAGTGCTGAAATGTCACCTTATAGAATGGCTCGTAATTGTAGTAGGCTACACGCTCGTTTATTGAAATGTTAACCTAATGCTGCGTTCCAGACTGCTTGAATATAATATAATATAATATAATATAATATAATATAATATAATATAATATAATATAATATAATATAATAGTTATAAGTATATTTGTAGAGACTTTATTTCCAGGCCCAAGATGGCTGCACGTCAGTAAGTCATTGACAGTTTTTGTTGTTGTTGTTGTTTTTAGTTTATCCCTATTTTTCCCTGTCTTTGAAGCATGTTTCCTACATTACTTCTTTTATTTGTTTTTTTTTTTTCAGTCATTTAATTTAGATTGTCATTTTTTATTTTCATTTTCTTTTCGTATAGTTTATTTTATGTAAAGGCTATAATTCTCCTGTCCCACAAGCGCCACCGTCTGGCAAAGAGTGAATGTGCATATTCACTTACATTCACATTTTACGCGGAAAACTGTTTAAAATGTTAACTAGGATATCAATAAGAAAAAAAAATCAAAATTTGACATATAATTGTATGGAAGCAAAAAAAATCTTTGGGGGGGCTACCGTAAAGCTATAGCCCAGGGTGCCTCTGGATATATTAAAGTGCCCCTGCCTGTGCATAGCCCAGGGGCCTCTGGATATCTTAAAGCACCCCTGCCTGTGCATTTACAGATCCCCCTATAATCATCATATATTTTACAGGTAACAAACCAAAGGATGAGGACAGCAGCTTTGCTGTGTCAGCCATGGTAATTCTTCATGAAGATGTGTGAGAGAAGCTTGCAAAGCAAGATGAGGGAAAAAAATTAAAGGTACCTTTCTTCATTTTCATAAATTTTGGGATATTTATCTATATTTGGGTAATTGATAAAGTGATGTTTTATTCCCTGCAAAGTAGGAATACATTTTTATGTAAAAATGTTATCTATTTTTAAAGCCCAGTGTCAGTGAAGATGGTGTGATCAGGAAATCTGAAGGAACATCTCCCAGTATTCTATTACAATGAATGCAAGGTGTATATAAATTTTGGACTGCAACGGTGTCTATTGCTTTCACTCAACTGAACCATTTATAATGACTGGATATGATTTATAACAATTGTTCTTCTTTCTTTCCTCAAGGATTTTTTTTCTTACTTTTTACTGCCTCTTTGGAACCTTTCTGTTCACACAGACTGTGGAGAGCTTCTGGGACACTGACAAACAGCACTTGACAGCAAGTTCATTTGGAGTTCTTTTTTTCTATTATTATTTATTTATTTATTTATTTAGTCAAGCTTGTATTTACTAATGCTGTATTAAGATTTTAGAAGAAACCTTTTGGTCCTGTTTAATGTTGGTGCTAGTAAAGGTTTGAGTATTTATGGTCTGATTTGACAGACAGGTCTTAGACTAAGCCAAGATTAGGCCATAGTTCAATTAGGACAATTTAAGTTATTTTCATTAAAATGCTTTAGAAAAAAAACATTACTGGTGTGCATCTTGAGACAAAACAAAGGCACTGATATTTTTAAAGATCAGTCAGTGCAAGTTTCTTTCAGTTGGAACAGCTCAGAATTCCAAAGTGTTCATAAAATACAACAATTTAAGTTTGGATAGTGCACTTAAATGCCTATCTTAAAAAATGGGGGGTGACAGTTAAGGGGTTAAAGATCAGTCAGTGCAAGTTTCTTTCAGTTGGAACAGCTCAGAATTACATTCAGTTCAATTCAAATGGGCTTTATTGGCATGACTTGCACAGTATTGCCAAAGCATAATTGTTATAGAATTACATTTTAGTCTGATGCTGGTCTTAAGCCTTGTCTGTGAAACTGTGGGTACCATTAACACAGTTTGGTAATGTTTTACAATAAGGTCTCATTTGTTATACATGGAATGATAATTTATTTTATTTTTTTTAATTTGTATTAAGTTTGTGTGTGTGTTCGTGTGTTAGTAATCCTATACGTTATGGAGACCAAATGACTCCACAAGGATAGTAATACCAGTAAATTTTGACCTTGTGGACATTTTTAGGTCCCCAATGAGGAAACAGGCTTATATATGTAAGTGATTCCCTTTCAAGGGAACTTCGAACTGCGTCCTCTAGGGGTCGCTATGGGGAACACCTCGTCGTGACCCGTGTCTGAAGCATACATTGAAAAAACACCACTCTGACATCACTACCGGCGTGACTATAAACAGGCACCGGGAGAACACGTCATTCTCTTCTTAGTCTTCATTGACTGTTCTGTTTGAAGCGTGCATCTGAAAGAACTGGTAAGAGCGATCTTTCTCTGTCTATCATGGCGACTACTAGCAAGCGTTTAGACAATGTGTGCATCCGTGTCGGCGTTATTTGACACCCGATGACACACACGATCTTTGCGTCATTTGTTTGGGTGAAAAGCACGCACACGATGTCTTTGAGGAGGCAATCTGCGTGCATTGCAAGCGTTTTTTCAAGGAAAAAACTCCGCTCTCGTTCGTCTCTCTTTCCGAGGAAAAAAAGGAAAAAAAGGCAGCCATCTGCTTCCTGTGGTTCAGGACCCGCCTCTGCTGAGGCACGAATGAGAATGAGCTCGTGAGAATTTCAGGTGGATCTGTCTGAATGGTTTAAAGAGGGACTTTCCCTTGCGCGCTCGTTGGCGGCGGACGAGAGAAAGCCTCGGGAGGATGATGTTATATCTTTAACACTTTCTGATACTGAGGTTAGTGCTCTGCTGGGTTTTTACCCAGGAAAAGCAGGAGATATTTGAGGATGGTGAAGAAGCTGAGGCTGAGCCTTCTCAATTCTCCTGCCCTGTGTATGTAGAGCTGTTGGAGGTTATGGATTGTGCCATGGCAAGGTTGGACTTGCCATGAAAGTGCGCTAACAAGGTGACGCCGTGAGGCCGCCTCGATGAGCGTTATCTTTCTGACCATAGCCCTCCAGCTCAGGTGAGCCTTTCATTTCTGCCTGATCTCCATACAGAGATCGAAAAGAGATGAAAGAGGCTGTTTTCTTCTCGCATCCATCAGTTTCAGCATAAGAGTTGTGCTGACATCGAGGCGATGCACGAAAACGGCTATGAGAGGATGCCCCCTGTAGAAAGAGCTTTCTTTCTGTGGGGGAGACATCCTCTCTTAATCTCCCTCCTTGCCATCTAAGCCCCTTCAAGAAATACATCTCGCTTAAATGGCAAGGCATACGCAGCAGCAGGTCAGGCTGTGGCTTTATTACACACGATGGTGGTGCTTCAAGCATATCAGACTGATCTGCTAAGAGACCTGGATAGAGGCGAGGGCCTTTTTCCTGATCAGGTAGCCAAGCTGTGCAGCACCACAGATCTCTCTCCAGGCTACCAAGCAGGCCACCTCTGCCGTGGGCAGGACTATGGCGGCCATGGAGGTACCGGAGAGACATCTGTGGATGAACCTGGCAGACATCGGGAAGAAAGAAAAGGCTTTCTTCTCGATGCTCAGGTTTCGCCTTCTGAACTTTTTGGTATTTCCGTTGAGATGGTGATCGAGAAGTTCGGGGAGACGAAGGCGCGCTCCGTTGCTTTCAGATCCTTCGTTCCACGAAGGTCCAAGTCTGAGCCCGAACAACATAGGGGTCCTGGCCTGTCTCGATCTGAGGATCAAAGATGGGCACAGAAGGCTAGTGTCGCGACTCGCGCTCCTCCCCCACCTGCGGGCAGGGGAAAGAGGAATCGTGGGTCACAAGGAGGTAAGCAAAACCTAAGGGATGTGATCCAGACGAGGCAGCGTTCTCGTCTGAATCAGAGCGATACCGAGGTATCTACTCGTTCCCTTAAGGGATTTTAAACTTCTGCTTTATCCTCCCCTTCCTAATTCCCTTGTAAACACCAGCTCTCCACCTGATCGAGGTTAGGTGGAAACCTCTCGCATAACAGTCTCCTATGCTGGACCTATAATGTTTTTGGCTGGTTCTATGTTCATAGCACCCACTTTACTGATGGTCCGGACTAAAAGGAGGCGCCCCTTGACCGGGGCTCCAGCGCAGGAGGGTGGGTGAGTATGATAACCCTTTCTGTATGTACTTATGTGTATTAAATTGCTGGTGGTTATGTGTCTACTAATAAACTCTGTTTTTACTCTGAGTTTCCTTTGCAGTGCTCAGTTACAGTGTTTACTAAACACTCGTCAGCACCAGCCATCCGGCTTCATGTTCCGGTATTAGGCGACTTAGATCACAGGTTTCTGTGGGAGCCTCCTTGATCATCAGGCCTGGCACAGCACTGCAGGGAATTTCATGGATGTCTGGCCAGGTCACCCTGAGGGGTCTCCTGGCCGCTAAGTTGTGCTGTCGCATCCAGCGGGAAGTGGAGGTGGCAGTTACAGAAGTCTTCTTGTATATGCTGCCTCAGGTGATGCTCCCCTCGCCAGAGGTTTGTAAAATTTGAGATCTAAAACTAGAGATCTGTTGAGACAGCTCCTTCAGCAAGCTTATGCGAAAGCAAGCGGTAGCCCCTGTGTGACAGGCAAAACTTAATATAAAATGCTAGGTTTTTTGGCAAATATCTCTTTAAAGGAATCTTTCCTGATTCCAGGCCTTCAGCTCTACCCCGGGCCGAGGCCCTAACAATTAAGTTGGGGCCTTTGGACGTAAGGGGTACTGTCACAGACAGCCGTCTAAACGTCCCAGGGGCAACTCCCATGGAAATGGTAGAGTTGGTACTTAGTGTTCGTCATGATTCTGGCCTGCACTCCCCTCAGCATGGCGGCATGGGTATACTGTTCCCCACAGCGACCCCTAGAGGACGCAGTTCGAAGTTCCCTTGAAAGGGAACGTCTCAGGTTATGAATGTAACCATGGTTCCCTGAGTAGGGAACGAGACACTGCGTCCTCTAGCTCCCTGCCATGCTTCTGACGCAAGCTTCAGACGAAGAAGTAATTGATGTGTTCTCCCGGTGCCTGTGTATAGTCGTGCCGGTAGTGACGTCAGAGGCTGTCGCCGGCCAACTCGTTGGTGTTTTTTCAATGTATGCTTCAGACACGGGTCACGGCGAGGTGTTCCCCATAGTGACCCCTAGAGGACGCAGTGTCTCGTTCCCTACTCAGGGAACCATGGTTACATTCGTCACCTGAGACGTTTTGCATTGTTCTCCAGACTCTTTCTAATAAGTGAGTTAAAGTGTTGTAACTGTGTATAGTGTTGGGTTTTTCTTGTGCATCAGCAAAAAGCGTTTTTGTGTATTTGTTTTAGAGATTGTTTTGTCAATAAATGTAGAGGGTTTTCCATTTTGTGTTTGTGTTGATTGTAACTAGGTAATAAATACATTGAAATGACATTGAAGTATATTTTAGTTCACATTAATTGCTTATTCAGAAGTAAATATTTACCATATTTCAAAGTACATATAAAGTATACTAAATCCCACTTAAGTAGTTCAAAAATATCACTCAAAAGTTCAACTAATTGCATTTAATGTAATTTTAAACTGTAATATATTTGAAATCAATTGCAAACAACATGCATTTAGGTGGTCGAAAACATTACATTTAATTCACGCTTAACTGACATTAAAGTATATTTTAGTTAACATTAATTGCTTGTCAGTACATTAGTAGTACACTATAACCATATTTTAAAGACACTAGAAGCAATTATGAAAGTACATATAGAGATGTATAAAAAGTCCCACTTAAGTGGTTTTAAAAAATCACTTAAAAGTTCAACTAATTACATTTAATATCACTTTAAAATGTGATACATTTGAAGTTAATTACAAATACAATGCATTTAAGCGTTGAAAAAACATATAATTGGAACTTATGTGTGTTCTTTTAAAGTATATTATTTTTGCAATAAGTACACTTTATAAAAGTATACTAGTATACTAGTGCACTTCTTTTTAACAAGGGTAGGTTTTTGTAATTTTTTTAAATAAAAGATCACAAGGATTAATGATGCAGATTTATTTTCACAGGCTTCTTTGTTCATACAAGGGTACCAGTAAATTAATTTGCTTTAAAATTAAATGATACTCTAAATAAGAAAATAAAACTGGCAGAAGGTAGCAGTAAATGTCTTTATGAGTCAGTCATTTCATGATTCATTTGATTTATTCAAAAGGATAATTCGTTCAGGAATTACGTAAATGACTCTCTTTATGAATAAGCCTTTGAATCACTGGTTGACCCGATTTGTTCAAAAGAATGATTTAGAAACTAATCACTGTTGTGTTGCTCGGAGATGCACAACAATTCTGCTATGGCATTATAAGTAATATTTTCATTGACAAAACTGAGCAAAACCACAGTATTAACTTCTTATTTACTGAACTGTTGTATAAAATCATATTTGCTGTTGTGCTATTCGGGACAAAAATATCACTTTTGCACTTGCTCTCCCAACTTGTGTGATATCGCTTATCATATGATATAAATATATAAGACCAAAAACTCATACAGGGGCATTTTTTATAACAGTATTGAATTTTATGGCATAACTGCATTAATGGAGTTGTTGCCCTGCATCATATTTGTCAACAGTCAACTGTATGAAATATAAGATGTCAAACAGGTCTGAAGCAGGCCCAGTATATTTACTGTTAAAATATTTTAATTGATATTTTTTAATATTTTAATATATATATATATATATATATAGGAAATCAAAATTAGAAAACAATTTATGAACACTTGATTCTTTCATAAATCATATAATTTTCAATGTTCAAAATTTGAAGGAATTTTAGTTGAGACTATACCATACTAGTAGAACAGTGTTTTACAAAATAGCCCAGGCACTTCAACAAAAACCCTTTACTTTGTGGAAAACAAAAATCTAAATTAACACAGTGATCAAAATTAGAGAACAGCAGTGATTGTAGCATGAACAAACATAACAAAAAATTCTGAAGGTTACCACAGTCAGAAATTAGTAGGAAGTAACAGGCTCTTGATTTGATTGATCAGCACATCTGCGGCCACAGGAGATCACTAATTTCTCACACTGCTCTGCAGTGATCTTGGTCCACTCTTCTTAAAGTCACTTCCACAGTTTGGTGACTGCACTGGGTTTCTTAGCCAACTGTAACGAACCTGGTTTGTAGTCTACTGTACGATCGCCACCAGAATTTGCCTGTGCTTTACATTGACTCTTGCACCACACAGACTGTCACAGATCACCCTGGACTACAGTTCCCACAATGCATCTCACTGATTACATGCCCATCTGAGGCCAATTCACATGCTCTACAAAAGGCTCGCTCTCTTGCTCATCACGTTGTTAGCGTTTAGTGCTCGAGAGCGTTAGCCGTTTCCTTGTCTGATTTTCATTCTGTGTCTTAGCCTTAGTTCTTAGTTCCTAGTCTTAGTTCTACTATAGTCATTTCCTGTCTTAGTTTTAATCATTCTAGTTACATCCCGTGCCTCGACCTTCTGCCTACCTTAGTTTACCTCTCTAGTCTTGCCCCTGTTGGAGATTGTCTACCCCTTGCCTGATCATTCCCTGGTTATGGATGACCCTATTGGACTACACTATTGGATATTGTTCACAGATCGCAGATCCATGCCCGCCTATGCATCTATGCGTCTTTTCTTCTCTGTTCCTGTTTGCCGGTGTCTGATCTTAGCCTGTCTTACCATGTGGTCTAATAAAGCTTTGCATTTGGATCTGCATGTTTCTTGTTTTGTCGGCTCCGTAACAATAACTTTGTCACTAAAGATTTTCAGAGACTTCAGTTGGGCTAACATCAGGACTCTGGGCTGGCTATTTCATTATTTAAATTTTTTTCAGCCTCAAGGAACTTCTTTACCTGTTTTGCAGTGTGACGGGAGCATTGTACTGCATAAAAATTTCTGGCTGATTCGGCGATGAACGTAGGGAAGGAACCGCATGTTCAAAACATTCCCCAAACCATGACTCTTCCTCCTCCACCTTTCACTGACTCTCATCACTAAAGTGAACTTTGGACCAGTTCTCCTCTCTCCACACAACATGCTCCTCAGCAAAGGTGAGCCTAGCTTTTTAATTCTTTCTGCTGATGAGAGGCTTGGTCACTGCAGAGTGGGCGTTCAGTCCAAACCGATCCTTACCCTGGTTCAGTGGTTCTGTCTTTCATGGATGACCAGCCTTTTTGGGGGACTTGAATGAATTAGTGTCATTGTAAAGATGCAATATTCTAGAAATCACAGATTTAGAATGACCAGCTTCTCTTGCAATGACTGAAAGGGTTATCCTCTTTGCCTTAATCTGGACAACCTGCTGTCAGAGGGTTTCAGTCATTTTAGAACGGCTCAACATAACTTGCAATCTCAGTGAAACTTGGAGGAATGCTGCCAGTTAAATAGGGTTTGTCTTATAATTAAAGAAATTAGAACCAGGAACCAGATTAACACCAATAATTTGGAGATCTACAAGTGTTCTCTAATTTTGATCAGTGTTCTATTTCAAATATTTAATTTAGTTTTTTTTTCTACTGTGCTTCAGAATACATTTAACTCCTGAAATATGCTTAAGAAACTGTGGTTTCACTCCTGTTAGGATAACTTCAAACAGGACTAAGTGGTGACTTCAAAATGTAGGGAATTGTAGGTACTCTAATTTTGATCTCCACTGTATACCACTCTATATGAGGTGTAATGGCAGTCATTTCCATCTTCAGGGGTTAAATGGACCGTAGGGATGTTGAAAAGTCAGTGTTGCTCTCTGAATTGGTATGCTAGCGCAGTACAGGACCCCTCACACTTAACCTCAGTCCTGACCACATTAATATATCCCAAACCCTGACCTGTCCAACATTACCAAACCTCAGCAGTATATAGACTTTAAAAAAACTTTAATAATCTAATGCTAATGTGATTTATAAAGTAAACTTTGTGCAGGATCTAGAATTAAACCAAAATGTGATTTTTACTGTTATAGCATTTATTACTGCACCTGTTGCAGTATTCAGATCAAATCCAGTCTGAGCACAGCTGATGATCTTGACTGGAAAGGAGAAAAAGAGATTTATTAATTTTTTTTTTTTTTTTTTTTTTTTTTTTTTTTAAGTTATTTTTTTGTATTACAGGTTTGACATTACAATATTTTTTCTTTATTACCTTCCTTGTGTTTGTTCTCTAACTGTTCAGCAAGATTGTTCTGGTTGATCTTTTTCAGGATATCCAGTGTAATCTTCACAGCTCTCTCTGGTCCAAAACGATCCAGCATCTGATCCACTGTGTCTGATGTATTAGCCTTCTCCAATACAGAAGCTGGAATAGGTCCATGTTCTCTTAAGAAGCTCTTAAATTTCTTAAAATGTTCTTCTTCCATGTCTTCCAGTGCGTCATAAAGCAGTTGTCTTACAGATGCCATCGTCCTTCACTGACTGCTGTTAGACATGAAGAAAATGCTTTACAATAGGTTCACTCTTACTGGGCACTTACAAAATAGTTTTTTTTTTTTTTTTCTTCTCATGCTGAAGTTTCTTAAAATGATAACTACCAACCTCCTAATTATTAATTTGAGTATTATTTCCTCCAGACCATATTTGAATGACTATTAATTGCCTTCTGTTAAATCCAAAAAACAGAGATATTATTAAAGTGGTCATATGATGTTACTAAAAAGAATATTATTTTGGGTATTTGGTGTAATGAAATGTGTTTATGCAGTTAAAGGTTCAAAAAACATTATTTTCCACATACTGTACATTATTGTTTCTCCTCTATGCCCTGCCTTCTGAAACACTCTAAAGCTCATCAATCTAAAACGCAAGGTGTGCTCTGATTGGCCTGCTATCCAGTGCGTTGTGATTTACCGAATACCTCAAGCGTGTGACGGAAATGTTACGCCCCTTACCATACTGTGATGCTCTGTACAGCCGGAGCAACGATTCAAAAACATTAAAACCTATTATAAACAAGGCAATTGTTGCATCCAGTGGGGACATAATTATAATAACTTATACTATCTTTTTATGCGTTGTGTTGTATCGCGCCACGTAAACATAAAGCCATGTCTGCATTTGTGATCGGAGAAACGACAAACAATAAGCGCTACTCTAAACTACTCAAAACTCGCATTTGAATCATCAGTGGCAAATTCTTTAAATATGTAAGCATACTTAAAGTCTGTGAGTCAGAGCAGCCAGCATTGTAGTCTTCTCTCCCAGGATCAGGAAACAGTCCTCCATAAAATGTGCTTCGCAAATTTGGGTTGAACTGTTCTGAAACAGTGTTGTAAATACAACTTAATCACTGATTTCTAGTTGTGTCATCTTTGGAAGGCCAAACAAAGTATTTTCACATTTGCAACGAAACACACAGCATCTTCACAACATGGTGACAGTGATGGCAGCAACAATAAAGTTACACCTTTTTTCTTTGCTTGAACATTTGGGCGGTGTTATGCAAATCTTCCCACACAGTGACGTAGACATGTGGGGGCGTGTTTAAACAAGGTGTTTTAGGAGGGCATGGATGAGTCTTAACTTTTATAAAGAATATCTCTTTGGGTTTGAGACTTTAGTCTTTGCAACTTTAGGGATCTTATCTATTCACAAACAGCTTGTAACACTCCAAAGAGAAAGGAAAACTTGAAATAGCATCATATGACCCCTTTAATTCAACCAAAAACCTCTAAGCATAAGAAGTAGTACTTTTATTTTCTTTTTTCATCTATAGAACCTTTCCATAGTTAAAAGTTGCTTTAACTCTAAACATAGTTTTTTTTTTTTTATAGTACCTTTTCATAGCTAGACGTCGCTTTACATTTCAATTTACAGGGAAAAAACATGGAATATATTAGAAAACAATATGCATCTAGAAGGCTGTATTTTTATTTCTATAAAAATGACCTGCATAAAAAGCCTGAAATAATGTGGCTCTCTGGATTATTGATGATACCTAGAATGTCAAAGACCACATTATATTTGTTTATTTAGCAGATGCTTTTATTCAAAAAGAATCAACACAAGCTTTTGACTCTGCTTCCTACTGCATTTTAATCTTAATTGATTTAAGTGCAGCCTTTGATACAGGAGATTATGATTAAAAATATTGTTTTTTAAAAAGACGTAGCTGGGTTTCAAATGGTTTTACTCTTAGTTTAACGAAAATAAAAATTGTTTTTCATCTCATACACAAATCTCTTATGGTGTATAAAAATAAAAATCAATGTAACATGAAAATTTAACTCTGGTCACAGCGTGTCAGGTCCAGTGGTTTGAACACAGCAAATGTGAGAACCCCCTCCTTTTATTAGATCTTTGACTACTCTGCTTAATCTAGGTGTGTTGAACAGCATAATCCAGGGCCTAGTTTATAACGGGCCCCTTTCTGCGCAACAGTGCATACAGATGGTACTTAATGGAGTGAGTTTTTTTACCACCGCAGGTACTGCTGCATCTGCAAAATGCATGACTTTAACAAGTTATCAGGCAAACACACAGTTCATTCTGTCTATGAATGAATCACTGGCTCTTTGTCTGGTTGATCATTCTCCCAGAATTTTTATGAGTAGCAGTTATTGCATTATCAGTGGGCTAGATTTGACATTTTGGACATACAAAAAAGATTGAATATGTGCATATTTAAATAAATATATATATTTGCAAATAGTTTAAATTTATTACTTCCCAACTAGAATTAGACCTAGCATTACACCTTCAACATTCTATTTTTTTTTAAGTGTACTTTATAAAAATAAATTGGTTCCCCCAATGTTCAAAACATGGTTACAGCCTTGCTGTAATGGACAACTTTAGTATTACAACCTTTATCTGTCAATTAAAATGGCCTCCAAGCATCAGAAATTAATGAAACTAAGCATGTTTGCTCAAAATGATGACTTCTTCACATGTAAAAACAAGGTTCATGCAGGTTCTTGAGTCTTAATGTAGTGTTTTCAAGGTCTGGATAAAGTAAAGTCTAATTGGTGGGTCGTCAGGGCCAGCAAGGCCTTCTCTGCTGGCCTAAACACTGTCAGAATCACTGACTTACATTTTAATATATCTTTCCATTAATGTGTATTAAATTACTACCAATTGTTTATTCTATTAATTTCATAGCTTTTCTCTTGGTTGCGCTGCTTCCAGTAGTGTGTTTATTTTTGGGCATTTATCCAATCATATTTCAGCAATTATGTGTTACCAGGGTCAAAGAAAACTGCCTTGAAGTCTTCAGAATCAACACTGTGGTCACCTGTAGTTTAAAATAAATGGCAATGAAACTGTTGCTTTAACCAATCAGATTTAGAGTTGGTGACAACGGGAACATCTAGCCAGAGATTGTCTTACTATTGGAGGGTCTGTATTACTTACTATTGGAGAAAGCGTAACGGTCAACTTGGATCATGTGTGCCTTATTAACCAATCACATTACAGCCAACATTACATGAATTTCAATCAGTGTTGTGCAACACTCAATCACCATTTACGGATACCATAGGAATGAATGAGAATTGCCATAAGCTGAATCCCAGCTGTCACAAAAAGTCATTGATTTCTCTTATAAAACAGAATTTTTCGGAGTAAATTCTAAAAATAGTTCAATCCAAAAGTATTGTTTAGTGTAAAACATGTTGAAGATTAGCCGATAGGCTGTCAATACATTAAATGATAAGCTGTTTCATATAAAAAACTGTTTATTCAGCGTAGTGAAGCCTCTCCTCCATTGACATCCATTAAAAAAATACGGCCTCTGGTCTCCCTTCCTACGTACTGCCAAAGCGGAAGCGTTAGCATTAGCTGTTATGCTTTTTTGGCTAAAGGTTCCAGGCTTGTCTTCTAGTGGCTTTGATCTTGCAGGCATACGATTACGTCAGCATTTTCTCGAACGATGCACGTATTCATATTGAACCATTCGGTATGACCCTTTCAGTTCGGTATGCTTTACAAACTGAACGATACGTTGGACTAATTCTATTACATTTTGGAAAATAAAAGACCATAAAAAGTGTGTGAAATATAATGTTCTCAGTGCCACTGCACTCAACAAGGCAGCCCAAATGATGTAACAGGCAACGTGCTGTCTGCTCCTCCCACCCCAAAAGAAAAACACACTACTCCAGTCAGGCATACGCTGGACTAGCTCGTTGCAATGTAATGTTAACGTCTGTTTCACACATACTCTGTCTGTAGTGCGTATGCGTTGCTTTTTTTTACACACCCATGTTAACGGATTACAGCGTTCACACTGCACGCTGTCAACAGTCAACACATGTTTTTTGGTTAGGTTTAAAACAAGGGAAAGTGCACTTTTAGATAAACAAGACAACATAATAGATGCACCTGTGGAGGTAGAAAAACAAAGTTTCTTTAAGACACGCAGGATTGCTTGTAATAAAGATTTAAATGCAAAAGAAGAGGCACGAGTGCAACTCTTTTTGTCAGTGGTAAGTTTTAATTTAAAATGTTTATTAAATGTAGGCTATGCTGTGTTTAAATGTGTTGCCACTTGCTTGAGCAACTTAATATGCAGGTGCTGGTCATATAATTAGAATATCATCAAAAAGTTGATTTATTTCACTAATTCCATTCAAAAAGTGAAACTTTTATATTATATTCATTCATTACACACAGACTAATATATTTCAAATGTTTATTTCTTTTAATTTTGATGATTATAAATGACAACTAAGAAAAATCCCAAATTCAGTATCTCAGAAAATTAGAATATTGTGAAAAGGTTCAATATTGAAGTCACCTGGTGCCACACTCTAATCAGCTAATTAACTCAAAACACCTGCAAAGGCCTTTAAATGGTCTCTCAGTCTAGTTCTGTAGGCTACACAATCACGGGGAAGACTGCTGACTTGACAGTTGTCCAAAAAGATGACCATTGACACCTTGCACAAGGAGGGCAAGACACAAAAGGTCATTGCAAAAGTGGCTGGCTGTTCACAGAGCTCTGTGTCCAAGCACATTAATAGAGAGGCGAAGGGAAGGAAAAGATGTGGTAGAAAAAAGTGAACAAGCAATAGGGATAACCGCACCCTGGAGAGGATTGTGAAACAAAACCTATTCAAAAATGTGGGGGAGATTCACAAAGAGTGGACTGCAGCTGGAGTCAGTGCTTCAAGAACCACTACGCACAGACGTATGCAAGACATGGGTTTCAGCTGTCGCATTCCTTGTGTCAAGCCACTCTTGAACAACAGACAGCGTCAGAAGCATCTCGCTTCAAAAAGGACTGCTGAGTGGTCCAAAGTTATGTTCTCTGATGAAAGTAAATTTTGCATTTCCTTTGGAAATCAGGGTCCTAGAGTCTGGAGGAAGAGAGGAGAGGCACATAATCCACATTGCTTGAGGTCCAGTGTAAAGTTTCCACAGTCAGTGATGGTTTGGGGTGCCATGTCATCTGCTGGTGTTGGTCCACTGTGTTTTCTGAGGTCCAAGGTCAACGCAGCCGTATACCAGTAAGTTTTAGAGCACTTCATGCTTCCTGCTGCTGACCAACTTTATGGAGATGCAGATTTAAACAGTATTTTGCACCTGCACACAGTGCCAAAGCTACCAGTACCTGGTTTAAGGACCATGGTATCCCTGTTCTTAATTGGCCAGCAAACGCGCCTGACCTTAACCCCATAGAAAATCTATGAGGTATTGTGAAGAGGAAGATGCGATATGCCAGACCCAAGAATGCAGAAGAGCTGAAGGCCACTATCAGAGCAACCTGGGCTCTCATAACACCTGAGCAGTGCCACAGATTGATCGACTCCATACCACGCTGCATTGCTGCAGTAATTCAGGCAAAAGGAGCCCCAACTAAGTATTGAGTGCTGTACATGCTCATACTTTTCATGTTCATACTTTTCAGTTGGCCAAGATGTCTAAAAATCCTTTCTTTGTATTGGTCTTAAGTAATATTCTAATTTTCTGAGATACTGAATTTGGGATTTTCCTTAGTTGTCAGTTATAATCATAAAAATTAAAAGAAATAAACATTTGAAATATATCAGTCTGTGTGTAATGAATGAATATAATATACAAGTTTGAATAGAACTATTGAAATAAATAAACTTTTTGATGATGCAAGTCTAATGCATTAATAATGTGTCGTTTATATTTATTGCGTTTAAGTGAATGTCTATGAAATGTATTACTGTACTTTCATAAAAGAGGATCACAATGCTGAAAAACATTTTCAGTAACAATGTTTGGATTTGAATAAATGTTGTGTTTGTGGCCTAAACAGCCGCAGATCAGTAGCGTCCTGTGTGAAAGCAAAATGAGTCTGTGCTGCTTCTACACTGCACACATTACGCACATGAGCTGCATAGGCACTGCAGACGGAATATGTATAAAATAGGTGTAATGCATTTACCAGACCAGAAATAGAAGATCCTCCACTTTGGTTTCATCAGCGGGAATACTTCAAAGTTATGTTAGTTATAATAAATAAACATTTTTTTACAAATCAACTAAATTTCTCTCTCGATACAGGTATCGAAAACGTCCCGAATTGTAACCACCACTGTCGTATCAAACCCAACCACGAATTTTGTGAACCGTTACACCCCTAATATGCAAGTTTCTTTAAACAACAAAAATGCAAACATTTAATATAGGATATGCTGAATTTTCTTATTAAAGGCACAATATGTTTTAAGTTTTTGCTGCTAGAGGTCGCATTTTCAAAACAATAAAAAAGGCGAATCTTAATGACGCTATGAAGGAGAGTGGAATGATGGGAGATGTTTTTTTTTTACCATCCAGAGATGTCCAAATCATGTTCACGAATGTAATGAATTAGTTTTCTTATTACCTTTACCTTATTCATTGTTTTAGAACATTTACTTTGTCAAGGAACAGTACATGACAGACTTCAGTCTAGTGAGAGTTTAAGCACTCTCAAAAAACTCCCCTTATAATCAGTAAAGCTGATTGTACACTGTTTGATGAATGAATCTCCTGCTTACATCATACGTACATTTGCATTTTGTTGTTTATGATGAGAGGATTCACAAGAGAGCAGAATTTAGTCAGCGGACACGTGCACTGAACAAAACTCTGGTGTTTCAGTGATGACTCATCAGACCGCCTCTGATTGGCCGCTGCAATCATAAACTCAACAGACTCATGTAATTGGTTATAATGCTCAACACTGTAAAAACATGGAAAAAGTATCATGGTGCAACATTGAGCAGATCTAAATTTAATGTTGCAGTCAACACTTTTAATTTCATTTTATTCACAACATATCATTATTATTAATTATTTAAGAAACCATATGCCCGTAATGAGGTTTTATATTATGGTCTTACTAATAGGCCAACTACAGTTAAACTCTAGTATGCAAGAACTATGGTAAATTTCATTAGGGCAATTACAAAGCATAACTTAAGCATAATAAACAGCTTTAAAGCCTGGATCCCATGGATTAAGGATGAAGCTTAAGAACAGTGTCTTACATACATTGTTTAGTTCACCACATGTCATCATTTATTCACTCTAATGCCATTCCTGTATGCATTTTTTTTTTCTGTGGCACATGAAAGAAGATCTTTTTTTTTTTTTTTTACTTTTTATTTATGGTTTTTATATTTTTACAGAACATCCCCATACCCAACATTTAAACCCCTTACAAATAAGGGACAGACCAAGAAAAAAAGATTAATAATAATATTAATAATAAAAATTCCAAGGTCATTATGCATTCTCTTTGCGGAGGAAACATTTGTACATCAAATCCCGAGAGCAGGTTGGATTAATGTTACATTAATATTACATTAGTTGACCCATCTTAAATTACATATCTAAATATCTTGTAATACTCTTCCATCTTTGCAGAAAAATCTTCATTTGTAGACATGCCGTCATTTTTTCCATTATATAAACCTTTTTCAGTCTCTGAGTCCATTGAACCAAACTGGAAGAACCTTGTTGAACAATGTAGGTTTTTTAAGCTATATGTAAGAGCCATATTTATTCATTTTATTTGTTTTTATGATGTGGAATAAATAAATAATTGTGTGTTAAGCAATTGTAAAATAATTATAAAAGTAAATAATTTAATATGTGTATTATATTTCATATTGACAATGATGTCATTTCCGGCAACGACTGTTAGTGTTTTTTGTAATGCAATATTTAAGCGAAACAGTTTTTTGACTGTGTAACATTTTTCCAGGTAATTTTGTTATTAGACTTTACCTAAAGAAAGTTTCTGGACTACGGAATGTTATTCGAGTTAAAATCACGCTTACACATAAGAAGAAGCAAGAAGGATGAAAATTTAAACGGATTGCTATCACAAAGAAAGTCAAAAAACTCGCAGTGAATATGGAAAACTAAAGTGAAAGTCCACGTAAGGTGCGCATTTGAATTGACGGTGAAGACATCATCAAGGAAATCAACGTCTGTGAATGAACACTGAAATGTTTCACGATCGTGGACTATAAATAGTGGACAGTGCTTTATTCTCCAGTGGATTTAAAACTGCGTCACAGAGAAGAATGTTGCTACTTGTTAAAGTTCGGCTCTTTGATTGAGGTAACAGACTTTAAAATCAGCTATAAAAAGGACGCAATGCATGTTTGAATAAGCTGAAATGTATACGATTGATACAGAAAGGTGTTGTGCATACTTTTAATCGTCTGCAAGCAGTTTGTGCATTGATGGAATTAAGATGGCTGAAGAGGGAGAGGACGTTGCAGTTTTTGAACACAAGAGGGCGCCTAAACCCACTGAAAGAGCGTTAGAAGAGCAGCTTCACAGACGCATTGGACTAAGAAGAGCGAAATTATCTGCTCTTACCAGTAAAAGCAAAGCCATTGAAAAGTTGATGATTGATGAGGAAAATCTGCAGAATGTACAAGAGTTGATGCAACTTGACTTTGCACAATTGCTAACCGAGTTTACTGAGTTAAATTTGCAAGTTCAAGATCTTTTGTCTGAAGATGAAAAGATTGCAGATCAACAAAATTGGTTTCAGCCTAAATTGGATTCCCTGAGAGATTTTGAAGAGAAAACAGAAAACTGGATAGCTGCTGTTGGTGATAAAAAAAAAAGGCCAAAAGGACAATGTTGATATGGAGGATGATGTTAGTCCTCACGACAGTGCTTCACAGGTATCTGCGAACAAGAGTGAATCTAAAAAGCATGATTCAGATGTTTAAAGTGGATTAGTTTCCTCCTCAGTATCATCAGCTTGCGCACGAGAAAAATCAAAATGTGCAGCTCTGCTAGCAAGGGCAGCGTCCCTAAAGAAGAAAAACAACTTGAAATTGAAAAAATGCAGCTCAAAGCAAAAATGGAGGAACTTGAAATAGAAACAGCTCTTGCAGAAAGCAATGCTAAATTAAAGGTCCTGAAAGAGTATGAATGATCAGATGACGCCAGAAGCAGCATACAATCTAAGCCAAGAAGGGGAATCCACCAGAAGCATTCAGAGCTGAAAACAGAGCTAAGTAACGATTCACCAGGTCATTAATCTTTGGAAAAAACTCAAATGAAGGCCATCTCAAATCCAGTGTTACTTGCACCACCATTTGACACATCAAGAGCCACAGGCCACAGTAATAATCATCAAGCAGATGACAGCATTATTCAAATTATGCAGAAGCAAAATGACTTGACTGAATTGCTTGTGAAACAGCAAAGACAAATTCAGCTTCCAAGTAAAGACATCCAAGTGTTTACTGGTGATCCACTGACTTTCAAATCCTTTATCAGGTCCTTTGAACATACCATAGAACACAAAATAGACAATGAAAAAGACAAGTTATATTACCTAGAACAATACACCGCTGGAGAGCCACAAGAGATTGTAAGAGGCTGTGAATATATTCCATCAAGCAGAGGTTTCAAGGAAGCAAAACGATTGCTCCAAAGGCATTATGGAGATGGAGATGCAAGTGCTTATATTGATAAAGCTTTAAAGTGGCCTCAGATCAAGTCTGATGGAAAAGCTTTGAGTGCATATGCTCTGTTCCTGATTGGTTGTCGGAATACAATGGAAGATGGGGAGTTCATGGAGGAAATGGATAATCCTACCAATATGAGAGTTATACTTTCAAAGCTACCATTCAAGATGAAAGAAAGGTGGCGATCAGAAGCTTACAACATCAAAGAGCGACAAGGAGTAAGAGCAAGATTCACTCATTTAGTTGACTTCATTGATCGTCAAGCTAAAGTGGCCATGGACCCTCTCTTTGGTGACATACTGGAACATCGCAATGTTGTAGCAGCAAAGGGGAATCAGAAAGAGAAGTATCCTACTAAAAAAGGAATAATAAAGAGCAGCTCTGCAAACAACATTTGCATGGAGGAAAGAAGGCCTCAAATTGTGTCCAGTAAACAAGTCAGTCCCCCCAAGAGCCTCAATGCCTTTGAAAAACCATCTATGTTTTGCACAAAGGATCATGCTCTAGAGTCATGCAGTGAAATAAAACAGCAGCCACATAAGGTACGTGTGGAGTTCCTGAAGTCTAAAGGCTTATGTTTTGGATGCTTAACTCAAGGCCATCTTAACAAGACTTGCAAAAAGAGAATGGAATGTAAAGAATTTTTTACATTCACCCAAACACCCAGACATTCTACACATTAAGGAGAACCAAAAAGGTACAAAAGATGTTGAAACACAAGACCAGAAAATCTCATGTGGCCAAGTCTCCCTTAACCACCAATCAAGTTAGAACACAGAGTCTGGAGGAGACAACTGCATGCTTTCAATAGTGCCAGTAAGAGTCAAGTCGAAAAAGAGTGACAGATATGTAGAAACATGCTTTCCTGGATGCAGGAAGTACAGCTACATTTTGCACTGGTGAACTGCAAAGGAAACTGAACCTGAAAGGGAAGCCAACTCAAATTCTACTGAGCACTATGTGTCAAAATAAAACAGGAGAGCAGAAGTTAGTAAACAGTTTCATCCTCACAGACTTGGAAGTGTGTGCACTGGAAGACACAAAGTATTATGAGCTACCTAAAGTCTTTACACACAGCAGTATCCCTGTTCAAAACGAGAACATTTCCAAACAAGAACACATTAAAAAATGGCCGTACTTAAGCGAAGTAAGCATACCTAGTATTGATGCAAATGTTGACCTTCTGATTGGAGCCAACAATTCAAAAGCAATGGAGCCATGGTACATCATAAACAGCCAACAGGGTGGACCTTATGCTGTGAAAACTGCATTGGGCTGGGTGGTGAATGGACCCATCAAGAAATAAAGCAACACTTCAGAAATTCCAAACTGCCACATCATACAGTTAATCGTCTCTCAGTGGTGGAGATAGGGCAATTGTTGATTCAACAGTACAACACAGATTTCCCAGAGCGCCACTATGAAGAGAGAGGAAATGTCAATGGAGGACAAACAGTTCATGCAGTAAGTGCAGGAAAAGACTAAGTTTGAGAATGGGCATTACTGTGTAAGACTACCTCTGAGAAATGAAGCAAGCAAAATGCCAAATAATCGATATGTGGCCGAACTGCGTGCTGCTAACCTAAAAAAGAAAGCTTCAAAGGAACTCGGGTTTGCTTGAAGATTACTGTAGCTTCATGAAAAGTATAATAGAGAAAGGATATGCAGTTAAATATCCCCCCGAACAGCTTGTTCACAATGACAACAGAGTCTGGTACATACCACATCACGGGGTGTACCACCCAAAGAAAAAGAAAATAAGAGAAAAAAAAAATTTTGATTGTACTGCTTCGTTTCAAGGCATGTCTCTGAACAGCCAATTGCTACAAGGTCCGAACCTCACAAACACACTCATTGATGTCCTTACCAGATTTAGGGAAGAACCAATAGCCACAGGGGCGTTGCACAAGATCCCGGGCCCTATGCATAGGCAGCCCCCCCCCCCCCCCCTTAAAATATCCAGGTAAAATAAAATATATTCCAGACTATTCAAGGGCCCTCTCTTCCTTTGGGGCCCTGGTAATCAGTACTGATTTTACCCCCAGTCCGACGCCCCTGAATAGCCATGATGGCAGATGTAGAGTTGATGTTTTATCAAGTGAGGGTTCCTGAGGAGGATGCAGATCTGCTTCATTTTCTTTGGTGGCCAGAGGGCAATTTGAATGCATCTATAGAAGAATTTAGGATGATGGTGCACTTATTCTGAGCCGCTTCGTCACCTA
Source organism: allo-octoploid hybrid of Carassius auratus x Cyprinus carpio (assembly GCA_024542945.1). Lineage (NCBI taxonomy): Eukaryota > Metazoa > Chordata > Actinopteri > Cypriniformes > allo-octoploid hybrid of Carassius auratus x Cyprinus carpio. The sequence goes on along the minus strand of CM045000.1, from coordinate 21,224,622 downwards.
GCTGCGCCTCTTATGCACTGAAAAGGACTGCTGAGGACAGAAAAGAAGTAGCATCTCCAAAGGCTGTTGAAACAGTTATACACAATTTTTACGTTGATGACTGCTTGAAATCTGTATCTACAGAACAAGAAGCTATTGACTTAGCAAGTGATGTTCGGAAGTTGTGTGCTGAAGGAGGTTTCTGCTTAACCAAGTGGGTAAGCAATAGTAGGAAAGTACTATTGTCTATTCCAGAAGAACAAAGGGCCAGTGGAATAAAGGACCTTGACTTGGATCAGGATTTTCTGCCAATCGAGAGAGCACTTGGCATGCAGTGGTGTACAGAAAATGACACTTTCACATATAAGATCAAGGTAGAAGAGAAGCCATTCAGTAGGAGAGGTATTCTTTCAGTTGTTAATTCAATTTATGACCCTCTTGGGTTTCTGGTGCCACTCATCCTACCAGTTAAGCTCCTTCTGAGAGATATGTCCAAACAAGGATATGGATGGGATGAAGAGATTGAGGGTAAGCAAGCTGATCAGTGGGTCAGATGGCTAGAAGATCTAAATCACCTCTCAGACTTTCAGATCAAAATGTGTGTAAAACCAGAGAAGTTTGGTAACACAACAGAAGCGCAATTGCATCATTTCTCTGATGCCAGCGAGAGTGCGTATGGCACAGCAACTTATCTGGTGCTTAAAAATGAACAAAATCAGAATCATTGTTCCTTGTTGGTGGGAAAGTCAAGAGTTAGCCCACTCAAACAAATCACAATCCCTAGACTTGAGCTGACAGCGGCAACCATAGCCGTCAAAGTAGACAAAATACTAAGACAAGAGCTTCAAATTCCACTACAGCAGTCGGTTTTCTGAACGGATAGCACTACAGTGCTCAGCTAAATTGGCAATGAGAGTGCATGCTTCAAAACATTTGTAGCAAACAGGATCTCACTCATACGAGATGCTACTACTTCATTACAATGGAGGTTTGTCAAGTCAGCACAAAATCCTGCAGATGAAGCTACTAGAGTTCTTAAAGCAAAGGACTTTGTGCAAGAAGAAAATGGTTTAAAGGGCCCAACTTTTTGTTTAAACAAGAGGAAGAATGGCCACAAAGCGGAGATCAAATGACTCAAGGTGCACAACAAGACCCTGAAATCAAAGGTGAAATCAAAGTCAATGTTCTTAACTTTAAAGAAGGCAAGGACATTGTAAGCAAGCTAACTGATTAATACTCAAGCTGGTTTCGTCTGAAAAAGGCAGTGGCATGGATGATAAGACTAAAAGAAACACTTTTACATTTATGTAAAGCAAGAAGACAGTTCCAAGAGTCCATTGCACAATCAGAGAAAGACCCGGAAAAACAAGCATCCCTTCTACAGGAGCAAATGCAGAAATACAGATCAACGATGGAGAAAAAGTCATTGAGCCTGGAAAACCTGAATCAAGCAGAAATTCAGCTCATTCAGTTCAGTCAAAAACAACAATTTCAAGATGAAATTGAGGCTCTGAGAAAGAATATTCCTGTTAAGAAAAGAAGTCAGCAGTTCAAGCTTGACCCCACTACATCAGGATGGGATACTAAGAGTGGGAGGTAGGCTCTACAGAGCAGCCATGCCAGAGGAATCCAGACATCCCGCAATCCTCTCAAAATGCTCCAAGATTTCAACTCTCATTCTAAATGATATTCATCAAAGATGTGGACACCGTGGTCGAAAATACATGCTATTTACTCTCAGACAAAAATTCTGGATCCCCCAAGCCAACTCAGCAATTCGAAAACTTATCCATAAATGTGCAGTTTGTCGCAGACTTAATGGAAAAGTTGGTGAGCCAAAAATGGCAAGCTTGCCAGAAGACCGTTTGCTACCTAATAAACCCCCTTTTATGAACGTGGGCATAGATTACTTTGAACCCTTCGACATAAAACGGGGCCGGAGTACTGTAAAAAGGTATGGAGTGTTGTTCATCTGCCTAACAATCAGAGCAGTACACATTGAGATAGCGGATAGTTTTAACACTAATTCTTGCATAAACACTTTGAGGCATTTTATAAGTAGAAGAGGACAGGTGTCAGTCATGCACTCAGACAATGGCACAAATTTTGTCGGCGCAGAAAGAGAATTGCGAGAAGCACTGAGGAACCCTGGACCATAACAAAATTGAAAACACCATGCTACAGAAAGGGATTAAATGGATCTTCAACAGTCCAGCTGCTTCTCAACAAGCTGAGGTTTGGGAGCGTCAAATCCGTACTGTAAGAAAGATACTTTGCGCTCTCTTAAAGGAACAGACTATTAATGATGACAGTCTTCATACCATCATGTCCGAGGTGGAAAGCATCATCAAAAACAGACCAATAACTAGTACCTCAGAAGATCCAAATGACCTTAAGCCTCTGACACCTAACCATTTACTGTTGTTGAAAACTCAACCCAGCTTACCACCAGGTGTTTTTAATAAGGAGGACCAATATGTGAGAAAACGTTGGAGGCAAGTCCAATATCTCGCTGATTTGTTCTGGAGCAGATGGACTCATGAGTACTTGCCCATTCTTCAGGAACGCAGTAAATGGTCAAGATTAAAAAGGAACTTTGGGGGCGCTAGTGCGCATGTTCGAGGTATAGACGCGTTTGTTCAGCGCTCCTCTAAAGGCCTCGATAAAGTTATTATTTTGCCGTGTTTTATTTTGTTTTGAGCTATTATAGTGTGTCTACATTTTTCTCTCAAGTAAACTCGTGTTGTGACTCGATAATGCCGAAGCCGAGTACCTCCAAAGTTAAGAACGCTGATGACCAAGTCACCGCAGCTACTGCTAAAGCTAATAGCTCGCCCGACAAAGCTGATAAATTACCGGACACTGCTTATGCTATGTGTAAGGAGATCTGCAAAGAGATGTCCGAGTCCATTTTGCGGGGAGTAAACGCCCGTTTTGATGCTTTTGAGCTGAATTTTCAGAAACTTGTGACGTCGCAGTCTGAGCTGCAGGCCCGGGTGGCTAATCAAGAGTTGGCTATTACTGACTTTGAGGCGCGAATTACCGTGCTGGAAACCAAGTACTCAGAGCTATCTAAGCAAAACAATCAGCTCCGCGCTAAAGTTCTAGACCTTGAGGCTCGGTCTCGAAGGCACAATATTAAGATTGTGGGGATACAAGAGGACGAAGAGGATGGTAAACCCACCGAATTTGTCTCCAGGCTGATTCCTCAACTGCTCGGGGAAGAGCATTTCCCTCACCCGGTTAAAGTGGATCGAGCACATCGTTCTCTCCAGCCTAAGCCTGCAGCTGGTGAGAGGCCGCGTACTATCTTGGCGCGCATCCATCATTTCCAAGTGAAGGAGCTGATTCTGCGTCGCGGGAGAATGCAACCATTAGAATACAAGGGTAAAAGGGTGCTGATCTTTCCTGATTATACCGCCGAGGTGATGACGCAACGGAACGCCTTTCGGGACGTAATGCAAGCTCTGCGCAAAAAAGGAATTAAGTTTACATTGCGGTACCCGGCTAGGCTGCAGATTCACCAGCATGGAGAGAGGCCGCCAACAGTCTTTGATGATCCGGAGAAGGCAGCGCGATTCGTGGAAAAATGTGGTGAAAATTCCGCAGAGTAGACTCGAGTATGGTCGACTGCAATTTCCTTGTGCTGTTGCGTTTGTACTTGAGACTGACAGCTAGTAGAGTCGCTCCCACAGCGGACGAGTCGCTGTGAGCGCACAATGCACTAAACTAAAACAATTATAATTGTGCTGCGTGCCTAATCTGTCATATGGTTTGTTCTCTTATTGGTTTTATGAATGCTTTATTTCAGTTGTGGGGGTAGTACTTTCAGCCCTTTTTTTTTTTTTTTTTAAGATGAAAAATGTATACATAATTCAGTACCTCCTTTCTAGTTTATTTTTTAACTTAACTCATTTTACGTATTTTATGTATTGATATTTACCCATTTGTTTATTTTAATTTCCCCTTTTTTTATTTTTTTTTTTACTTATTTATTTGCGGCAATATTCTGTCTGGGATCACATAGTTGAGGCCTTGGGGAGGCGTTCTTTTTTCCTTGGAGGTGTTTTTTGATAACTGCCCGGCAGCTCCTTTCTGGATGGAACTGGGAATTGTGTGTCAGGTTCGGGTAGACACGAAGGCGGGTGGGGTAAATTGGGGGTTGTTGTTCTTTCTGGCTCGGACTTGTTTATCCTATTTTTATTTGTTGTCTTTTTGTTAGTCTGTGTTTTTTACTTTTTTGTTTAGTCTTTTACAATGTATTCTTCGGATGCTGCTAGTCATGTTATGTTTTCAAAGGTGGATGTCCATTCTAAGATTTAATTTATTTTATTTTTTTGTGTATGCCTAGGCCTTCTGATAAAGCATTGATTGAGGGGAAAAATGTGACATTGGTCTCTTGGAACGTTAAGGGGCTTGGACATGCTATCAAAAGAGAAAAAGTATTTAGACACCTTAAATCATTATCAGCAGATGTGATTTTTCTGCAAGAGACCCATATTAAAACGACAGAGCAGCGTAGATTGAGGTGCAGTTGGATATCACAGGTCTATCAATCACCGTTCAATTCCCATGCTCGTGGGGTGGCCATTCTTTTTAGGAAAAGCATTCCATTTAAACTTTCCTCTATGGTCACTGATCCTTACGGCAGATATATTATTGTATCTGGAACCATAAACTTGTTCCCGCTGACTAGAATAAGACTAGAACAAAATAATGAAGCTCAAGTATGAGTACAGCGGCATTCTTGGTGGTCAAATAAATAACCTTTTCATGAAAATGCGGCAGAGACAATTTGAAACGGGGGATAAGCCTGATAGGCTCTTGGCGCGACAGCTCAAAGGAATTCAGGCTTCCAGGTCGATTTATAGCATTAAGTCTAAAGAGGGAGTCTTGTTAACTAGCCCCAAGGACATTAATGCTCGCTTTAAGGATTTTTACAATGAACTTTATACTTCTAATAATATAGCCACTCATTTTGATCTAACAAATTTTTTCGACTCTCTTGAAATTCCTAAGCTTGACGACGATGCTAGGGCCGACTTGGATTCTGACTTTACTTTGGAGGAGATAATCAATGCTGTGAAGTCATTTCCAACTGGGAAGGCGGCTGGGCCAGATGGATTCTGTGCTGAATTTTTAAAGAGATTTTGTGGTATCCTTGCCCCGCTCCTCCTAAGAATGATAATCTGTTCTAAAAACGAAAAAAAATTGCCTAGTTCATTATACGAAGCCAATATCTCTCTTATTCTAAAGAAAAATAGGGATGAAACTGACCCAGCCAACTATATGCCAATTGCACTTCAGAATTTTGATAGAAAAGTAATCACTAAAGCGTTAGCTATTCGGCTTAATAAACATCTACCCTCTATCATTCACCCTGACCAGACTGGATTTATCCCTGGCAGATTCTCTTTCTCTAATGTACGTCGCCTTCTCAACACAATATACGCCAATCATACAAAAGCAAATGGGGCAGCTATCCTGTCCTTGGATGCGCAGAAAGCTTTTGATCAGGTCGAATGGCCTTACATGTTTGCGTCATTACAACGGTTTGGGTTCGGCGAGGCATTTATATCATGGGTCAGATTAATATACGCCAGGCCAATGTGTTCAGTTTTAACTAACACAGACAGGTCGCCTAGGTTTCCCTTGCAGCGCTCAGTGCAACAGGGTTGTCCCCTCTCACCTGCCCTTTTTGCCATTGCGATAGAGCCTCTCGCCCTAAGCATAAGGCATCATACAGATATCACGGGTCTTGAAGTGGGGGGCAGGGAAGCTCTTATTAGCCTGTACGCTGACGATATAATATTATATTTGCGGAACTCTGAGAGATCAGTTCCCATTCTCTTAGATTTAATTACTTCTTTTGGGAGACTATCGGGATATACCATTAATTGGTCAAAGAGTAACTTTATGCCTCTCTCTGACGCTTACAGCCCTGGTTTTTTGGAGAATATGCCATTTAAGATAGTTAGGGATCATTTCACGTATCTTGGACTGACAATCCCCAAAGATCCCAAATTAATATTTAAGTTAAATTTTTTGGAGTTTCTTTCTAAGCTCAAAAGCAAAATAGGGAATTGGAAAATTTTACCTTTGTCTATGATTGGCCGTATAAATTCAATTAAAATGGTTTCTCTTCCTAGATTCCTATATTTGTGTCAAAATCTCCCTATTTTTCTTACCTCTGCTTTCTTTAAGGAACTGGATTCTATAATCCTGTCTTATTTTTGGAATTATAAGACCCACCGGATTTCTAAGAGTCATCTACAAAAATCCAAGTTTTTGGGTGGACTGGGTATGCCAGTATTTAAACATTATTATTGGGCTGCCAATATTAGGGCTTTAATGTTCTGGCTGAAGGGGGCGCCGGGTAATGAGACCCCTGAGGCCCCCTTGTGGGTACAAATGGAGACCAACTTGGCTGTTGGCACCTCCTTAAAGGCACTGCTGTTCTCCAAATTGGATAAGCCCAAAGATTTGAATAAATTAAGCTTTGTTTTGAAAAATTCTGTCAAAATTTTAAATCAAGTGAGAAAAGCTCTGTCCCTGCCGGAGACCACCGTTCATATGCCAATTTGTTACAATCAGTCCTTTTTACCCCCATGGTCTGATAGAACTTATCATGTCTGGAGGGAAAAGGGTTTGGGTTCCATTAAAGACCTTTATATTGAGGGACGGTTTGCATCTTTTAATCAGTTAAGAGAGAAATTTGATTTGCCTCACGCGCATTTTTTTCGTTATTTACAAATCAGACATTATGTGAAGTCCAAAATTTGTAATTTTGAACTCCTCCCAGAGAAACATGTTTTTTTCGATGTTTTTTTTAATCCTCCTGGCTCTGTACGTCTTATTTCTAAATTTGTTTCTTTATTTGGAAGTTGCCTCTCAGCCCCTACTGTAAGATTTAAAGAGGCCTGGGAGGAAGATCTAGGAGTTGAGCTCTCTGATGACACGTGGGACAGGTGCTTGGCTACGATACATGCTTGTTCAGTCAATAGCAGACACCAACTGATCCAGTTCAAAGTTATTCACCGCTTACATTACACCAAAGCTAAATTGCATAAAATCTTCCCCTCCGTTTCACCAATGTGTGACAGGTGTAAGGTGGCAGAAGATACAGCTTCTCATGCTTTCTGGTTTTGCCCTTTATTGTCTGGATTTTGGTCAAGCATTTTTGACTGGTACTCCAAGGCTTACAATAAGCCTCTTCCACCGGATGCTGAACTTGCCATCTTCGGCCTCTCACAGCGCACCTCTAACCTTTCAAGTGCATTGAAACAGTCCTTAATGCTGGGTATGGTCGTGGCTAAGAGACTTGTGCTTAAGAACTGGAAGTCACCCTCGCCCCCTTCCTTCCAGATGTGGATTAAGGATATGATCTCCGTCATACAGATGGAAAGACTTCGACTTTTGAGGACTGAATCTATTGAAAAGTTTTCCGCTGTCTGGGGTTCATTTCTTGGGTATTTGGACAAGTTAACAGCTCAGTCGGCCCCCAAAGACATCTCTAAGATCTAGTCTGCATATCCCTTCTGGGCACCTAGCCTGTTGTGCAGCATTCTATCAATGTACTTTTACATACATTTTTTTTTTTTTTTTTTTTTTTTTTTGTGTGTGTGTGTAATCCGAGCCAGTGTTGTTTGTTCTGTGTTTTTACTTGAAAAATCCTTTAAAATAAAGTATATAAAAGATTAAAAAGGAACTTTGAAACTGGCGATGTGGTTCTAGTTGTGGACAGTTCTTCCCCCCGCAATTCATGGATAATGGGAAGAGTAATTCAAACCATACCAGACTCCAGTGGAACTGTACACCGTGTAAAGTTAAAGACCAAAACAAATGTACTGTGACCTGTAAATAAATTGTGCTTAATTCAAGAGGCAATTTAAGCATGAAGACTAACAAAGAACTATCAAGAGTAAAGAGAACCAAAGAAAAATGTGGAAGAACTAAGAAGCTATTTCTTATTCATAAATGTTCAAGTTTAAGGGCTCTTAGTATTAATGTCTATAATAATTGTTTGGTCTCCTGCCCAACCAATTAGGGTCCGGATGTGTAAGAGCCATATTTATTCATTTTATTTGTTTTTATATAGATGTGGAATAAATAAATAATTGTGTGTTAAGCAATTGTAAAATAATTATAAAAGTAAATAATTTAATATGTGTATTATATTTCATATTGACAATGATGTCATTTCCGGCAAGGACTGTTAGTGTTTTTTTGTGATGCAATATTGAAGCGAAACAGTTTTTTGACCGTGTAACATTTTTCCAGTTAATTTTGTTATTAAACTTTACCTAAAGAAAGTTTCTGGACTACGGAATGTTATTTGAGTTCAAATCATGCTTACACATAAGAAGAAGCAAGAAGGATGATAATTTATACGGATTGCTATCACACTACGAATAACAATATCCTTAGTACATATCTATTTTTCTCATTGTACATTTTCATTGAACACTGGATCTACAAGCATTTCTACATCTAGAATCTCATCTATTTATTTATTTTTTCAAAATTCTTGAATCTTTGAACAATCCCAAAAAATATGACTATGATTTCCTATTTAACCACATTTTCTCCAACACAGTGCTACAGATGGTTCTTTTACATATGTAGAAATCACACTGAAATATCTAATTTTTACTTTCCAGTTGAATTATTTTTATAATTGATTATTAATTATTTTGTGACATCCCTCACATAATTCTTCCCAGACATAATCTTCGATTATAGTTTTTAGTTTCAGTTCCCATTTTCCTTGAATATCTCCTGTGTTTTGTATAATGTTAGTTATTAGATTTTTGTATAAATGAGAAACGTCTTGGTTATGTATGTAACACGTTGGTTACGTATGTTAACCTTGTTCCCTGATGGAGGGAACAGAGACATTATGTCGAACGACATATGGGGTCTAACTTGGGAGGCCAATCATCTCTGAGTTTAAGAGAAAACGCCAATGAAAATTGGCTAGTGGATTTTGCATGCTGAACCACTCCCCGTGCCTATGGGTATATAAGGCGATAGCGTGCATCCACTCATACAGGTTTTACGCTGAGGAGCCAAGAACGTGTCCCGGCAGGGAATAGTTCAAGGCTGTGGCATGGGGACATAACATCTCCGTTCCCTCCATCAGGGAACGAGGGTTACTTATGTAACAGAGACGTTCCCTATCTGTCGGTCACTATGAGTTATGTCGAATGACATATGGGGTCCATGGAAAACGCCACAACCTGAACACCGCCACAACCCTGTGGCGCTGCAATTGTCGACAAGCCATGACTTGTTTTGGAAGGGATTTCAACCTTCAGTGAAAGACCGCTTTAAATCTTTCCTAATTGTTCTTTCAGCTTGGCAGAACAATGGGGAAGCGAGCCTAGGGAAAAGGTCGCTACGGAGACCACATCCTACCCGTAGGGAGGTGACATGGCGATACTGATATGGACTGACCCAGGGGGCAGTACTGCATATGGAATGGGTCTCTGAGGCAGGTCCTACCTTAGAGTAGGGATGGAACAGCTGCCAGAAGAGACTGACAGAGCAGGTCTGTCAAGGGAAGACACGGGTTTACCAAGAGGGAAACCTTACCGTGGAAGAATACACATATGGGATTACCCCGTAGGGAATCAAGCCATATGGACACCTAGCCCAGTACAGAGGCTAACCAGGATTTGGGGCATGCTAACACCAGTACTGTACCCCAATTGTAAGTTGCTTTGGATAAAAGCGTCTGCATAATTACTAAATGTAAATTTAAATGTACTGGGCCTGGTGTCAGACTGCTCCGCCAAGTCTGACCACCAAGGGTGCGGGAGAATGCTCGACCAGGGTACTCTACTGGGAGAAGAAAGGGGCTCACATCCCCGTGTGAGGGGGAATGGTGCAGCAAGCGTGACACCGAGCCAGTTCTTCCCGCCAATTACCTGTTACCCAACACACGGGAAGAAACCAGCTCTACCATGCTTCCCCAGGGACCGGCCGTCTACTGCATCGTGATGGGCTGCAATGGCAGCCACATACAGGTGCATCTCAATAAATTAGAATGTCATGGAAAAGTTCATTTCAGTTCTGATTCAGTAAATCAGTAATGCAGCCTTATGAGGATTGTCAAGCAAAATCGATTCAAGAATTTGAGTGAACTTCACAAGGAATGGACTGAGACTGGGGTCAAGGCATCAAGAGCCACCACACACAGATGTGTCAAGGAATTTGCTGAACCACAGACAATGTCAGAGCCGTCTTACCTGGGCTAAGGAGAAGAGGAACTGAACTGTTGCCCAGTGGTTCAAATTCCTCTTTTCAGATGAGAGCAAGTTTTGTATTTCTTTTGGAAACCAAGGTCCTAGAGTCTGGAGGAAGAGTGGAGAAGCTCATAGCCCAAGTTGCCTGAAGTCCAGTGTTAAGTTTCCATGGTCTGTGATGATTTGGGGTGCAATGTCGTCTGCTGGTGTTTGTCCATTGTGTTTTTTGAAAACCAAAGTCACTGCACCCGTTTACCAAGAAATTTTGGAGCACATCATGTTTCCTTCTGCTGACCAGCTTTTTGAAGATGCTGATTTCATTTTGCAGCAGGATTTGGCACCTGCCCACACTGCCAAAAGCACCAAAAGTTGGTTAAATGACCATGGCGTTGGTGTACTGGACTGGCCAGCAAACTCACCAGACCTGAACCCCATAGAGAATCTATGGGGTATTGTCAAGAGGAAAATGAGCAACAAGAGACCAAAAAAATGCAGATGAGCTGAAGACCACTGTCAAAGAAACCTGGGCTTCCATCCCACCTCAGCAGTGCCACAAACTGATCACCTCAATGCCATGCCAAATTGAGGCAGTAATTAAAGCAAAAGGTGCCCCTACCAAGTGATGAGTACATGTAGAGTAAAGGAACATACTTTCCAGAAGGCCAACAATTCACGAAAATTTTTCTTTTTATTACTTATGAAGCATTCTAATTTGTTGAGATAGTGAATTGGTGGGTTTTTGTTCAATGTGAGCCAAAATCATCACAAATAATGTCCAAGTACCCCCTGGCTGCCCCACCTTCGAAGGTGGTGAGGATGAAAGAGGGAGACGAGTGGGACCTGGCTGTAAAAGAGGCCATCCATGACTTCGTCACCTATTCATGCACCTTTGGGAAGAAAGGAACCGGAGCGGTTGTGAGCCACGTTCCGCGCCGAGAAACCAATCGTCCAGCCGCGAGCGCTCAGGGCTGGGCGGTGTAGTCACCTCCAGCTTGATGCTCACGGCTGTGCAGGCAAGCACAACCGACAGCTATGGGTCAGATTCGGCAGCCCCGCCGAATCCTCATCCTCAGAGACCGATTTAATTTAATTGTGAACTCATTCAGTGGGAGCAGGTTACAATAATATACTAATATAGCACTTGCAAATTATTGCTCTTTTGTTGGTTTTAATTGCTTCTATTGTCCACATTTGTAAGTCGCTTTGGATAAAAGTGTCTGATAAATTACAAAATTTAAATATAATGTAAATGTAAATAACAAAACTAAATTGACATTTTCAAACAAGCCCCAAATCAAATAAATAACACAAAATATATAAATATTTATAAAATAAATCTCTTCATATAAACAAAATAAGGCTTTTTCTGTGATCTTTCCATTTAAAATTAGAGGCAAACACTGCATTTTAATCATGATCCAAACAAAGATGCTGCATACATGCAACATAAGCCATTTTTAAACTAAATTAGATTGTATAATTTTGAAAACTGAAGCAGAAACCGAATGGTTTGACTTCAGTTTTTTGAAACTATACATAAAAAATATCTGCATGAAACAAACACCAGATGTGCTGAATGAGACACAGATTCACTCTCTGCCAGCAGGTGGCGTTTAAAGCAATTCCTTGTTTTTTGCTGTAAACAAAGCAGCACTGCACTTATTAAATGTAATATATATTATACAGAGGCAAGATAAAAAGAAAAAATACCATCTAAACTTTCCTAAAGACAGTAAGTTCCCCTCAGACATACATTCATATAAACTCCTACCCCTAATTGAATCATGGTTTGTTTAGCATCTCAACCGATTTGAATCGTCACATATCTGAATTGATTTTCAACCGGCTCGTGGTTAATCATTACATCCCTAGTATAAAACTATTCAGCCCTACTTTTCCAAGATCTAAATTCAAAAGTGAACAAACTATGTACTTATGAATGTTATTCGCAGTGGGAGTTTTTCTATATTTGGGAGTTACTTGTATTTCTGTAACTCTGCTGTTTAACACTTACTGAACAGTGAAATAAAGTAAAAGTGTTAATCAAGTAGAAATGCTGCTGATTTCATTGAATGAATCCGTTATAGAGTTTACCATAATATTTCAACAAAGCTGATGCTGAGTTTCTCTCTCGAAGAGTTAAGAGCGTATGACAAATACTGTTTGAGAATCACATACACACTGATGGTAAAATGAGAAACAGTGATTTCACACCATGTGACAACAGTATCAGAATCTGCAGCTTTCTGTGATTCACTGACAAAGACACACTTGATCATCTGTTTGATCATGACATGAAGAGCTTTAAATAAAACCATCAAAACAACTTAAGCACAGCATTAAAGAAGCACAAAGTTACCAATGACACATCATAAGACGACACTCATACATGAAAACAACAAGAGAAAGATAAAACACTCACCTCAGTGTCTGAACATCTGTCTTTGTCTTCCTCTGAAGTGTTGTGATGAACAGCAGCTCTGAAATTTCTTTCACTTCTACCAGGAATAGACGTGAGAATGAGAAGAATGACAGTCAGTCATCTAAACTCTTATCTGCTGTCATTCAGTCAGTTCAAATGAAGGATTAATTCTCGCTGCTGAACTTAAATGTTGCTTTACAAGTTTGAACATGCTTTGAATGTTGAAAGGGTGCCAAGTGTCAGTCCAAGATATGTACAGATGGTAGACAACCAAAATGGGTACTACTGCCGCGGCGTTAACTCCAAGTCAGTTGCATGTTAAATTCATTCGCGAAACTACCGCCAGGTGGCGCCAAGGGACGGATTGCGAACTGAATGTAATTGTAAAATGAGATTAAAGGAGGAGGTAAAACGACAATAACATTATGATATATCATTGTACCATCTTTAAAAAACCATTAAAAAATGTACAGTGAGTTAATTTCAAAATGTAGGATAGTCTTAGGCTACAGTCTACTCATCAAAAATTAAAAGAAAGACCTTTACACAAAGGATCTTATGCTTGCTATTGTTATTAAACAGTCATTAAATATAAGGCCTATATATACTGATAAAAAGCTAAATGTTTTAATTTCGGTTCATGCTTGGTTTAAAAAAAAAATCCTTCAGGTTCCATTTGCAGATCGAAATGAGAACGGTCCAGCATTTAGCAATAATTATGATTAATTCTGTTATTATTCTTGATTTTTCAAACTGCTAACACTTTGCATTTTTGAATTACGCCTTTACTGTGTGACCAAAAATTTTGTATTTTCTGTTTCAGCTGTTTGATCACGCTGGTGACTCACGCACATTCATTGGAAACAGTAGCCGTTCACCGTGCCATTCGCCGCGAGCAGCGGTCCACTTTGGCATATTTTTGTTAATTATGATTTTTTTTTTTTTTTCGATGCTAAAACACGCGTGAACTACAAAGCCTATTTTTCCTAATGAATAATAGTTAAGCTTGAAATAGGCAACATCACGAATATGGAAACGTTTGGATTTCTCCCGAATGAGAGCCCAACCTTACCTTATGGTTCGCTTTAAATTATTATTCATTTATTTTATTTTTGTTTGTTTATAGCTAAGCCTATATTATTATATACTGCAATTTTATTTATCCATTAGAATTATATATTTGTAATTATTGTTCTGTTCTGATAAATTTGTTAAATTTAAAGGATTTGTTGTAAAGTGAAGAGAACTAAAAATATCCTGTTGGCACATTATAACATTATTAGGCCAGCCGTTATTATTTCTGAATGTAATAAAATGCAACTTATACATGACTTATATATTTTTTTTCCTCTCACAAACTTAATTTATTTTTTAGCCTGTTTTAAAAAATAAATAAATAAATAGGCTAAATAAATAAATAAAATAAAATAACATGCAGCAAACGGTTAAAATTTGTTACTGTGTAGCGTCGTCTGCCTCAGCTCCGAAGAATCACACTCAGTCTGGGGTTTTGCTTTCAGAAGAAAAGACTTTATTTCAAGGAGAATAAAGCCGAGAGTTCCTTGCAAGGAGATCTCCTGAATGTTATGTGGTATCTCCTTATATACCATATACAGGGCGTTCCCAATATTCCATAATTTTCCTTATGCTTACAATTCGATCCCCAGAGAGAAGGGGCCCTCTATTTGGTCTGGTAAGGAGAAAGACCCTTTTCCCAGATGTTTCTCATCTGGGTCTGGACATTCTGGTCACGTAGGCATCTTTCTTCCTATACTACAACCATAGGATTATAATGGAATAATAACTATAGACATATGTGGCTAAATTCACCTTGATTATACTTGATTAATAGAAAATCTTATTAATAAAAATCTTCTACATTTTCCCCCTTTGAGACTTAGTAAGTCTCATATTTGATTATTTTTATTCAGAGTGCTACTCCATAATCCAGTCTTATTAGTTAACACTACCTAGTGACTAAATAAGTCACACTGTATTATCACCAATGACTAGATTATGTAATTTCACTCTGGGGAGCAACAGGACCAAACATCTCCTTCCACAGTTGACTAGGAGGGAGTAAAAGATCCAGCCTCCCTAAACCCTTTCTTTAATAGAAAACAATGTTATAAGCGTGAGCGTGTAATTGGTTCAGCACTTGCCTGTGGTTGTCACAGTTGTGTATAAAGGATATAAAAATGCATACAAAACATAACCCATTGAATATCACAAGATTATAATAATTGATCTTCAGCCCAGATACTCTATGTATCTGTTGTGGCAAAAACAATTATTAACAAATAGCATCCCAGTGTAAGAGACAAGGAATCAAATTATATTTAAGGAAAGAAATTTATTTTCCTTAAAGAGGTGTGTTCACAATGTTCCAGCAGCTACCCTGAAACACAACAGACCTGAGATCACACTGAAAACAGACAGCCTTATTATACTGCTATCACCCCCCCACTTCTTACAAGGTTCCTTCTCTGTAAATTTCCACTTAACCCCGTAAACCAAACCTAGCTGTTTTCAGAAAAAACAATGGTCCTTCTAACCCCCTGGGGTTTATTATCTTCACATCTCTGAGGTCAACAAACCCTCTGTCTTTCCTGCACTAAAGTGTTCAAAGGCTCTTTCTGATACTGTGTGTTTGTGTGTCTTCACACCCGTGAGGTTAAAGGTCTTTATTTGTGGCTAACCCCTCTGTCTTTCCTGACTAAATTACCCACACTAAAGACTTCAAAGGCTCTTTGTTTTACTGTGTGATGTCTTCGTTGCATTCCAGGTGACATACATAGAAATACACAAGTTAAATCAAAAGGAAAAATAAAAATATATAAAAACCCACCCAATGTCTAAGAAAGTAAATAAGAAAGAGTAAAATATAAATTTTTCTACAACAATTCCTCCTCTTTATCATTCTCTGATAAACGATTTGGATTAATTAACATTAGTTTTGACAACAACTTAAAAACACGCTTGTTTCTAATTCTAAGCAAACTCATACATGATTATAATTGTTTCAAGTCATTTCATAACAGTTATACTCCTCATGTCTGACTTTCGTATACCTGATCATTCTTCACATTTCTGTGTAAATGTCATCACTCTCGTCACTCTCATAATCATCACATTTGTGTTCACTATCTATCGGATAAGCGGTCAGTTTTACTGCTTGTATGGGCGTCCCAGCCCTAACCAATCTCTGTACTGAGCTGGAAATACATCTCATAATGCATGGTAAGCAAAACAGAATCAGAATTCCTATCACTACAAATGGCAAAACAGTTTGAATTATCCAGTACATCCATCCTCCCCACAAAGACATAACCCACCCGGCCCACAGGTTGTCAGTACGCTCGGGTTCTCTTACGGCCTATCTCATGTGTTCAATTATAAGCATAAAATTATCAAACAAATAGTCACTGATATCAAAGTCAAAATGAATGCAGTCTCACAAAGTCCACACATTCCTGGCAGTCTGAATGGATACCACGGTCTTGAACGATCCATCTTGTCTAGTGATTGGAGCTCTTTGTAATGATCAGTGTCTCTGGTTGTGGCTGCACAAATAGCTTTACTCTGCACACCGGCCTTATCACTCCTCCTGAGTGACCTTGCTCTTGCGCTTGGTGTTTGGGCTCGATCTTGGGGCTTATTATTGAACTTGTTGTTGTTGTTGCTCCTCCTGTTGCCCTTCCGATATGGGCGGAACTCTCCTGCAGTGGCCGACGTGCACCCACGTAGCTCTCTCTCTGACCTTCACCGCTGTGTGTGTTATCAGCAAAACTTGGAATGGCCCTCGCCACTGTTTCGCCCTCCAGTTCTTCCTCCTCAGGTCACGAATTACCACGTAATCCCCCGGCCTGATCTTATGCAGAAACGTCTCAGCAACCTTCCTCTGGGCAGCTTTCACCTGCACAGAAATGTTGGACAACAGACAAGACATTTCTTTGCAGTAATTCAACATTTCATTTTCACACACATCCGTTGATGGAAGCCTGAGTTTTACCCCCTTCTATTCCCATGAATGGTGGTCTACCAAAGAGAATTTCGAATGGGCTCAAATTTGTTTTGACTCTCTTTCTCATTCTCATGTACATTAACACGGTTGGGAGTGCTTTCACCAATGAGAGTCCAGTTTCCTCACAACACTTTGCCAATTTGTTCTTTACCGTCTGATTTTCCCATTCAATAGCGCCTCCGCTGGCGCAATGTGTTAGGCGCAATGTGTTCTCATATCTGAGAACACATTTGACCCACCTGTTTATAGCCTCATTGACAAAATGTGTTCTCAAATGGCCCTTCTAGGTCTGGTTGGGATACCAGTTGCGTTTTGACGCCCCGTGCCACATTGTGTGTATTACAGATAACACATCTTTTGCAAAAAATTCTCAGCGAATATTGTGAAACCTTTGGTAAACCACAATTCTTTCATCTGTGCAATCATTCCCCCTTTTGATACATGGTCTAGCCCATGTGTCAGCTTAGCATAATGTTGAAAGAAATGTTTGGGTAAACAGGGCGTTCCAACAACGGATCTCCAGACGCCATCAACAAGGCTGCAGCCTGATGCCTTCCAGTTGTTTTTCCCAGCTCCTGTGGAAAAAGACTGCATGTTCTGTAAACAAGGAGAAATGTCAAGATTAATGTCAACTTGTGCGCAATTGGTGCTTTTAGTATTATCTTCAGTCTGATCCACAGCCATATCAGCTCTAGCATTTCCTGTTGAAATGAAACTTTTATCATTAGTATGCGCTGCGCATTTACAAATCGAAATTTTGTCTGGCAACAGAATAGCCTCGAGCAGGTCCGATACCAGAGACGCGTTTAGTATCGGCCTCCCATCTGATTTTTTTATTTTTTTTTTATTTTCTGTGCTTCCACAAAGCACCAAAGTCATGCGTGACCCCAAAAGCGTATCGTGAGTCTGTGTATATCGTCACACATTTATCTGCCATCAATTTACACGCTTTGGTCAATGCGACCAGTTCCGCTGCCTGCGCAGAATAGTGTGATGGTAATTTGTCAGACTTCAGAGTTTCAAATTCAGTCGTTATAGCATAACCCACTTTATTCTGTCCTGTTTGTGGATCTTTCGAGGCAGACCCATCCACAAACAGGACATTGTCACAATTATCAAGCGGTATGTCTAAAAGGTCTGGACGTGGTGTGCACACCTGTTCGAGCGCTGACAGACAACAGTGATGTTCCTCGCCATCCTCCTGTGTGGGCAGAAGGGTGGCAGGATTCAAAGTTGTGCATCGTTTCACAGTTATGTTTGACATGTCCAACAAAATCGTGTGATACCTCAGCCATCGGGCTGTAGACAAATGTGACATTCTCTGCTCTTGCAAAATCATGGAGACTGCGTGTGGAACCATTAAAGTCAAATCAGAGTAGCCTACAAATTCTCTCGAGGCCATCACAGCCGGCTCAGCCACTGCCACTGCTCTCAGGCAGTGTGGAAGTCCTGCAGCTACAGCATCAAGTTTTGTTGAGAAATATTCCACAGGTCGCAGTCTGTCACCATGAGTCTGCAAGAGAACAGAAGACATAAAACCATTCTTTTCATCGACCATCTGTACAAACGGGCAGTTTATGACAGGAAGGCCTAACGTTGGAGTCATAGCCAATTGCACTTTCATGTTATCAAATGCTTCCACATCCTCGCTTGTCCAAACAAGTCTGTCACATGACCTCAGCCCTTTCCCTGTCGTTAGGGCTCGTAAAGGCTGCTCAAAAATGGCATAATTAGGAATGAATGTTCTGCAGTAAGCACACATTCCCAAGAATGACAGCATCTGTTTTTTTGTAACTGATTTTGGCACCTCTTTTATGGCCCGCACCCGTTTCTCAGACAGTACTTTGCTATTTGGTTTGATAACATGCCCCAGGAAGGTTACTTCCTGTTTCACAAACTGCTGATTTGAAAGACTGACCTTGTGTCCCCCCTGCTCAAGATGCTTACAGGAGAGTCACAGTGTTGACAATGCATGTAGTTTTATCTTTGGCACAGATTAATAAATCATCAACGTCAATTGTTGTTCATTCAAACTCGCAGAGAGCGCACACACATTCTCTGTCCAGAAAATCTTGTCAAATTTCACACTTTCATTCTCCACACCACTAAACCAAGTTTCTTCATATTGTGAGTCTCACTCAACTACGACATGTGACGTGCAATGCATTTTATCAGGCGTCATAAACTCTGTGTTGATTGGTGTTGTTCGATCCTTAGCCAATTTCAAAATCATCTCTGCCCAATCAACATCTTTTATCTGCCATTCGTAAGCCCACTGCGGCTCAAATTTAGAACATGTAATTTGTGGTGCTTCCTCAATGCTAATTCCATAGGAATCAGCACTGAGGATCAAATTTAATTCACACATTAAATCTCTGGCCATTAGAGGCGCGGGACATTTGGGCGACCAGAGAAACTTGTGTTTCAGAGTTCGGCCCCCATCCGTCTCACACTCTAATGGTTCTGTGAATTGTTCAGAGATCAAATGGCCTAAAGCCTAAGTGCTTTCATACACTTTTCCTGTCATTTTCGGCACACATGGCAAGTCACATGGTCGTAAAGTGCTCTGGCACGAATCGACTAAAAAGTTAATTACTACTACCTCGACTATCATTGGGTATCTTGGCATTTGAGAAAACCCAGTGCTTTTGTACAGTTTTAAACATTCATCAGAAACACTGCTCAAAATTTCATCATTCACAACATTGCTCAAAACACACAAAGATTTGCAAGCAGATTCTTCATTGCAGATAGCAGAAAGTAAATCAGTGTATGTGTTTGTGTATGTGCGTGTTTTGCGTGTTAGAAATAAATGTTCACTTCCCTTTCTTGTAGTCAGCCACCGACCACCTCGAACCGGACCATCTCCGTCCTGCTCTCCGTCTCTTTCGTTTCAATCAGACCTTACATTCGGGCATTCACTGCTCCAGTGCCCGTCTCTCCTGCACACTCTGCATTTGGTACAGTCTCTGAGCGCATGGTCGTTCGTAGCACACACATAGTACCGCGATTTTGAGTGGTTTTCTGTCTTTCTTTTCCTGCAGCTGGTCTTCGGCGTGTGTAGCGTGCATCAGGGCTGAAGTTAAGCGCCCGTACTTCCACTCCACGTAATTTGCCTTTGCTCCCCTTGAAAGTTCTGGTCTCAGTTCTTTCAGAAAATAACTCAATAGAAGGCTTTCCCACGTACTTGGTTTGTTCCCTCTGTCCGTAGGCTCTGTCAAGCCGCTGTGTCTTTCGGAGCTGTGACGCTGATCTTTCCACTTTTAATCGTCTTTGCTCTTGTCACTCTCGGCATGCTGGTGCTCGGTCTTTCTGAATCAGTTGTCTTGGGAACCATTTCAGACGCGTCCCCGAAAACTTCCTGTTCTTTGGTTCTTCGTCGTCTCCCTTTCTTCTTCGTTGTCTGTGGCAGCGAGTGCTGAGGATTTTACCGGTATTGGTGTTTGTTGGATGTGAACTGCTGCGTCTGCCGCTGCTCGCGCTTCTCTCGCTTCTGCTTCTTCTCGTGCTGCCGCTTGTGCTGCATTTTGTGCTGGTCTTTGGAACGGAGAGCAGTCGAGATCGTGGTCCAGTTTCAGGGCTGTCAGCTCTGCCACGGGGTAGTGATGTTTATAAGCCGGCGGTGCTGACCCGATCTCGGGTGCATATTGGAAAACACAAACACACTTTTCATTAGTAGCATTCTGCTCCGGTGGAGCGGTTTTCTCACACACATTCTCTTTCATTTTTTTTTTTTCATTCATTTCATCCCTACATGCCAATTCTTTCTGCATTTGCTAACGTTCTCGTCTTTCAGCCTCTTCTAACCATGGAGTGGTTTTCTCACACACATTTTCATTTTTTTTTTTTTTTTCATTTCATCCCTACATGCCAATTCTTTCTGCATTTGCTAACGTTCTCTTCTTTCAGCCTCTTCTAACCAACAACCTATAGTCTGCTCACATCCTTTACACACGTGACGAACACACATACAACAACCAATCTGTTTTTTTTTTTTTCTTCTTCTTTTTCTTCTTTCATTGTTCTTTTCAACTGACTCTCTCACAACATTCAGTCTTACTTTACTCAATGTCCCTTCTTTGGGAAAATCATGATATTTGATCAGCTTTTCTATGTTTAGCATACACTTATGCCCATAATTCTTTTTTATTTGACCGAAAACTGGTGTATAAAAATTATCTAGCTTAGGCCTACTGTTTAGTGATCCCATATTGGCTGACTTCTATCTCTTCTGGATTTCCTTCGACGCACGTCTAATAATCTGTTTGAACGTCTTCAACAGATCCGATTTTGTCACCTCAAATCGGCAAGGTTAGCAAAAATGCTCTGTCCTGTGGCTCTTCCGTCCACCTACGAGCTAGTTTTCGATATGAAATTGACTTGAATTCCTCAAGTTACAACTCACTCCTCGCAAAAACCTTCTCTGCTCGCACCAAAGCGATGGTCAGCCACTATGGTTCACTCACAGTCATATCGAATTACACCACACAAAATAATTTACAGTCTCTTACCTGAGATGCTTTTACTGCCACCGGGTTCTTTCTGATCTCAGCCGAGTCACTCTGGCCCTGAAAGCAGTTTTGGCTCTTCTCTCTCAATTTTCGAGGTAAGACCAGAGCCTGGTGCTCTGAGATGATCACTTCGTCAAATCCGCTCAGGACCAGAAGAAACTGCCGTGAGATCCCATCCTCGTCGCCAAATTGTTGTGGCAAAAACAATTATTAACAAATAGCATCCCAGTGTAAGAGACAAGGAATCAAATTATATTTAAGGAAAGAAATTTATTTTCCTTAAAGAGGTGTGTTCACAATGTTCCAGCAGCTACCCTGAAACACAACAGACCTGAGATCACACTGAAAACAGACAGCCTTATTATACTGCTATCACCCCCCCACTTCTTACAAGGTTCCTTCTCTGTAAATTTCCACTTAACCCCGTAAACCAAACCTAGCTGTTTTCAGAAAAAACAATGGTCCTTCTAACCCCCTGGGGTTTATTATCTTCACATCTCTGAGGTCAACAAACCCTCTGTCTTTCCTGCACTAAAGTGTTCAAAGGCTCTTTCTGATACTGTGTGTTTGTGTGTCTTCACACCCGTGAGGTTAAAGGTCTTTATTTGTGGCTAACCCCTCTGTCTTTCCTGACTAAATTACCCACACTAAAGACTTCAAAGGCTCTTTGTTTTACTGTGTGATGTCTTCGTTGCATTCCAGGTGACATACATAGAAATACACAAGTTAAATCAAAAGGAAAAATAAAAATATATAAAAACCCACCCAATGTCTAAGAAAGTAAATAAGAAAGAGTAAAATATAAATTTTTCTACAACATATCGTAGAGGGCCACCCTGGGCAGAAGTTAGGCTAACACTTACACCCAGGGTATGGTTCATCTTTAGACCTCTTCATCGTCCTCGTTAGAGTCACTTGAACTATCATCAAAAGTTTGTTCATTTAAGTTTAGTTTGTTTAGCCATGCTTCATTATATTCCTTTAGGCTCCTCTCTGTGATAATTTGTTGATTATTTGGGACTTTTATCACTTCCATTTGCTTAGTCGTAGCGTTGACGATTAATGTTCTCAATATAGGTAATACACAACAAAATAACAATCCTCCTACTAGTATGGCAACTCCCAAAAACATTCCCAGTTTAGCAAACCATGCTCCCCATGCTCCAAATTTCAAATCAATCCAATCCCAAATTTGTTTGTCTCTTCCGGCATTTGCTGTAACTTCAGCTCTTAATTTTTTAATTTTAGTCATAACTTCACTAAAAGCTCCCCCAGGGGCAGTATTATTTGGTATAAAAGTACAACATTGATCTCCAAACATAACACAGACTCCTCCCTTGTCCGCCAAAAGCCAATTAAGAGCCTGTCTGTTTTGCCATGTCATTCTACTTGTTGCGTGTACTTGGTCTCCTAACAAGGTTAACGCATCATCGGTATAGTTAATGAATCTTTGTTGATTATAATAAATGTAATTAATCCACTCTGCATTTTTGTTTGGTGTGATCCAAACAAATATTGACTCAAAACCTGTTTTTATTTCATCTCTTGCCTTGAATTCATTAGGAATTCCTCTCGGTTGCCCAGTTGAGTCTAAATATACATTGGGGTCTGGCTCGTAACCTCTTTTAATTCTGTTGTCTTCCCTACTTGTGCTTGATTCTGTTCCCCATTGTGCCATGTTAACTACTTGAAGTAATCTTACTCTTAACACATATACCTTTCCATCCTACTGGTAAAGAAGGCAGTAATATCTCACCTCCACAAATCCAAAAGAAATCTGCTATTATTAATGATTGGTCTTCATAAATTTCTATTGAAGGTAATGCAATAGTTTGATTTTCACTTTCTTTAGGCGTTATTTTACTTCCATTAGTTGTTCCAAGTGCTAACAGTTTTGGAGCTCTAGAAGGAATTCCTGATTTCCAAGAATTTTTCTTATCTATGTACCAAATAATAGCACATTTTCCTTTAAATTTGCCCACATCTTGTGTTCCTTTTGGTTTATGGAAACACTCATATTCCTGTTTATAATCTATGCTATACCATTTTGGAATCTCTACTTTCTGTTTATCAATTTTTATATTTTGGCTGACATCTGAGTACTGACACCAAGATCCCCAGAGTGGTCTAAAAAAATAATCTGTTAATTTAGGATTTCCCAAAAATCCTAGACATTCAGCAAAACAATATGGTCTGGTAAAATCTGTTAAATGACAAAAGTTTCTCCCAAATTTGGCACATTCTTGGTAGTCATATGGATTTGGTATGGCTGTTACTTTGTTTAACGGAGATTTGGAGCACAGCAAGCAATTTTCTTTTCCTGTTTCTCTAGCAGTAAAGGCTGCCCATTTATACCATTCATTATTTTGGGCTGTATCCCATAATGCATCAATATGATTAATGTCTTCATCACCTTGAACATTATAATCAGTGTTTCTACGATTTTTGATTATCATTGGTTCTGTTGTGTTGATATCATTATCACTTTTGTTCAAAGGTTGAAAATTCAATTGAAGGGAAGTAAGATTGCTTTCCATTGGTTGAGTTTGGGTTTGCATTATTAAATGCATTAGGCATAGGATGGTCTTCAGACATGTTGTCAGACTCATTCTCTGTCCTCTCCATTTCGTCTGACAGGATGAAAGGAGCTCCTTGTGGATATTTCTTTGTGCTCTCGTCAGTTTGCACTTTATCATGTGTCTCTGATCTTTCCTCGTTACTCTTTCCTGCATCGTCTGGTTGTCTGTTTTCTTTTCTTTCTGCCTTTCCCGTGGGAACTCTAGTACAGTGGTTTAGATGATACCAGGTCGTGCTTCCCTCCACTTGGACTGCTGTTGGAGTAGCTCTCACCACCTTGTACGGTCCTTCTCTCCTGGGCTGATTCCACTTTCTCCGGAATACCCTCAGATATACTTGGTCACCTGGAACAACTGGACAGGCAGTCTCCAATTCCTCTCTGGGCTCTTTCCTTTTCTCCTGTAAATAGATAGCTTTATGTATGGCAGTTAATTTCTTCATATAAGAGCGAAGTTCCATTTGTAATTGCTCTAGAGGCGGTCCTTTATAGGGACCTCCACAATATGGCACAGGCATGGGTCGACCCGTAAGCATTTCATGCGGTGTTAAGTGCGTGTTCCTGTTAGTTTGCATGCGATAGCTCATTAGTGCAAGAGGTAATGCATCAATCCAATTAAGTTTAGTACTCTCACATATTTTGTTTATTTTGGCCTTGATAACTCCATTAACTCTTTCAACACACCCTTGTGATTGAGGTCTGTAAATGCAACCTAGTCTCTGTTTTATTCTTAATTGTTGCAATACTTGTTTCACAGTTTTTTGTATAAATGCCGACCCATTATCTGAACTTATTTCTGATGGTATTCCAAATCTAGGAATTACCTCTCTTGTCAGAAATTTAATTACCGTTCCTGCTCCTAGATCTGCTGATGGTACTGCCTCCACCCACCTGCTAAATCGGTCTATGATAACAAGCATGTATCTTTTGCCTTGTACTCGCTTTATCATATCCACATAGTCTAGTTGTAAATGTTTGAAGGGCCCTTCAGGTATCGGAATATGGCCTATTGGTGTCGCTATACCTTTCCTCACATTGTATTTGGCACAAACTTCATATGTGGACAAAAATTCATCCACCATTGCATATAAATAAGGAGACCAATATCCTTGCTGTTTAATTTTTCTTACCACTTCCCCCCTTGCGCAATGGTCAAAACCATGCGCATCTGTGATAAGAATATTCAACAGTGAAGTAGGTGCAACAATGTGTCCTTCATGTGTACGCCAGATCTCCTGTGTGTCTTTTTTAGCTCCTCTTTGGAGCCACATTGATTGTTCATAGGTGCCTGCTTGTTGTTGAATTCGAATAATATCATCCACTTGAGGCTGAGGTTCGATGAGTACTACAGGTGCTAATACTGCTACCTGACACCCTGAAGCTTTTTTAGCTTCTAAATACGCTGCATTGTTTCCCTGAATGACATAATCATTTCCTTTCTTGTGTGCCTGACATTTGATTATTGCTAGTCTTTTTGGTAGCATCATAGCAGAAATCAATTGTCCTATTTGTTCACTATGTTGGATGGGAGTCCCATCACTTTTTTTGAAACCTCGTTGTTTCCACACTGCTCCGAATAGATGACATACACCATGAGCGTAAGCTGAATCTGTGAAAATGTTAGCAGTTTGTCCTTTCGCTAACTGACATGCTGTTGTAAGAGCTTTTAATTCTGCTAATTGAGCAGAGCAAGGCTGTACACAATGTTGTGATATCACAGATTCAAATTCTTTTTTGTTTTTCTTCACTACTGAATATCCTGTATGATTTCTTTCATGGTCTCTAAAGCTAGAACCATCTACGAAGTAAGTGACTTCTGCTTCAGGGATAGGTGTTGATTCAAGATCTGGTCGCAATCTAGTAAATGACAATGACTCATTCACACAATCATGTGGTTTTCCTTCAAAAGCCAAAGGAATTAATTCAGCTGGATTAACTGTATGGCATCGTTTAATGGTAACATCTGGATATGTGAGTAATGAGGAATAGGCTAGAATTCGAGCTTGTGTCATGACAAATTTCCCTTGTTCTATTAATTCCACAGTTTTGTGATGTGTATATATTGTTACTGGGTACCCCATAGTTATTGTGGATGCTTTTTCATAAGCATAATATACTGCTGCTAAACCTTGTTGGTAGCATGGTGGGTATCCCTGGGCTACATTGTCTAACTTCGTGCTGTAATAGGCTATAGGCTGTTTTTTCCTCCCACTACAAGTCTCTTGCATCAGTACAGCCGATGCATACCCATCAGCTCTATTTGCCACATATAGATGAAACATTTTGTCATATTCTGCCGTTCCCAGGGCAGGGGCCTGTTGTAATTCTTTTTTTATTGTTTCAAATGCTAGTAATGCATCTGTGTTCCATTTTAATGGATTGCTTAAATGTTGTAATCCTGCTTGTTTCATGATCTCTCTCAATGGCCCTGTCTTTATAGCATAGTCTTCTATCCAGTCGGCACTGAAGCCTGTCATTCCTAAAAAAGTCATCATTTGTCCTACTGTCTGAGGCAATGGTGTTTTACTTATGCCTTCTAATTGGGCTGGAGCTATAGCTTGCGTGCCAAATGCAATCAATCTTCCCAAGTATTCAACTTGAGGCTGGCAATACTGCAATTTGTTTTTGGACACCTTGTGTCCTCCTTGTGCTAATTTTGTCAATACCTTAATTGAATCTTTGTGACATTTTCTAATGAAGTTGAACAAATAATTAAATCATCCATATATTGTAATAGTGTACCATCTATTATGAGATCTTCTAAATCAGCCTTAAGAATTTTATTGAATAAATGTGGTGAATGTTTATATCCCTGAGGAATTCTGGTGTATGTATACTGTTTACCTGCATATGTAAAGGCAAACAGATACCTACTCTTTTCTGCAAGCGGTACACTGAAGTAGGCAGAGCAAAGATCAATTACGGTAAAGTATTTGGCGTCAGGAGGGACATTTGTCAGTAACGTGTGCGGGTTTGGTACCTCAGCTGGCATATCTTCTGTTATTTCATTTATTGCTCGTAAATCATGAACAAGTCGCCATCTGTTTTTGTCTGATTTAATTACAGGCATAATTGGAGTGTTACAGTAACTAGTAGTTTCTATTAATACTCCTGCCTTCACTAAACCTTCAATAGTGTTCTTTATTCCTGCTTCAGCATCTGAACATAATGGATATTGTGCTTTTCTAGGCAGACGTGCATCTGGCTTAAGTTGAACTCTTACTGGATTTGCTGATTTTATAAATCCAATATCTGTGTCATGTCGAGACCATAGTTCAGTTGGTACCTGACTCTCCATTTCCTTAAATATTTCAGTCTCAGTTGTGTTTATTACTTCAGATGTTGTAGTCATCTGTGTCACTTTCTTTTGACCGATAACTACTTCCTGAGGAATTCCCAGCAAACTGGTTGCACACAAAATTTTGATGTAATTTTTGTCAGCTGAATGAAAAATTAATGGGTGCTCTGTTGGTTCCCATTTACTTTGTTCTGCCTTTTTCATCATTGGTCCTAAGTCTTTTGCTTCCCAATTTTTTCCTACATATACTGCAATATGAGGGACAGAATTATTTACATTGAACCATTTTTTAACAAATTTATCATCTGGTATATTTAAAGCTGCTCCCTGTTTACCTATTACGGTGTACTGGGAGACTATCTCAATCTGCTGTCCTTTTGTTTCTTTCTGCCATTTTTGTTGTAGTTTTTCATCCCTATCCTGATCATATATCATTGTGCAATGAAATTCAGATTTGGATAGCTGTGCTTCAGGAATCTGTGCTTCAATAAACTTTCCCCATTTATTGACTGTCTGTCTCACATCTTGTTCTATCTGTCCTATCCAATAGACATTTGCTTTTGGCTCTGCAACTACCATTTGTGTTTCTGTTCCTTTTGCATCAATATATATTCCTTCTGGAGAACACCAAATTTGTAGCCCTAATTTACACAATGCATCTCTTCCTAACAAATTGATAGGAGTCTGATTTGATACCAGAATGGGCATTGTTATGCTTTGATCTTTGGTTTGTAGACACACTGGAGCTGTTATTGGAATTAATTGCATTTTTCCCGAGAATCCTATTGTCTTTGCAAATTTTCCAGACAAGGGGAGATGTGAGGCATATTTCAAATTTAAACAAGTATAAACCGCACCCGTGTCCAGGAGCATGGGTGTGGTTTTTCCTTCTATTTTAATCTGCATAATAGGCTCTTGATCAGCTTTAGTTGTTAAAATTGGAAGCTGACTCTCCCTTTTAGGATTCTCTGGGCACCCCTAATAGCCTGGATTGGGACCTCCCCAAGGGTTTACTGGGCCCTGTACTGGACCTCGGTTAGGCTGTTGCCAGCTCACCTCCCTTCCACTCTGAGGGTGCTGTTGCCATGGATAATTTGGACAGTTATTTTTATTATGTCCGGGCTGTCCGCAGCCCCAGCACACGCCTGGAGGACCAGTATAAGGCTTGCCTCTTCCTCTCTGGCCTCGCTGTATGGGTTTTTTTCTCCATCCCATGGGTCCTGGCTGTTGAGGATAAACATTAATTATGGGCACAGGGGTCCGGTGTGCGTTTGGAGTGACGGCTGTAAGCGGGCTGGACTGAAGAGTGGGTTGCGGAGCAATTACTGGAGACATCATGGTCATTTGTTCTGCTTCTGCATTTGTTACTGAAGCTTGAATCTTTTTCTTATTTTTCTTTGTCAGTTCTTCAAGCTGTAATTGAGTTAGTTTACGCTGTAACTCTTTCTCTTGGCTTTTGAGCTTTTGCTCATTTTTTCTGTATTGCTCCACTGCATGAGACCTCCAGCCTGCTCTTTACAGCTGGCGGCATAGCATCAATCACAGCTTGTCTAAACAATGTTGCCATTAATGGGTCTCTTTCTGGATCCCCCTCAGTTTCTTGCTTCCACCTTTTCAGCTGTTTCTGAACATATGTGGTTGGATTTTCTGTGTCTCCCACCTCTTCTTCCTTTAATGATTTAGGATTCAGTCTGATCGGATACTCCGCACGCAGTGCCTGCCACACTGCTGGTCGGAATGCATCAAAAACAATCCCATCCATATTGTGAGAGTTTGAAAAATTTCATCCATCTTTGTCCCTCCTACAATTTTAGCCAGCAAAGCTTTAATGTCTCCCACAGCCAAAAGTCTGCCCATAGTTTCTTCCTCAAACACCCTGATCCACTTTCCAGCCCCCTCATGAATATCTGGAAGGCGAGTGGCCAGCCCCTCAAGGTCCTGTGAAGCCCAGGGGACATACTGTCCCTGCTCACCCTTGATTAAAATTGGGAGTTGTGCAGCCAGTGGTCTTAGTGTCCCCTTTTCTCTGCCCTGTTCCCATTTTCCGTTATCAAATAACTCCTCTGCTTGATTCTCATCCTCACTACTATAGAACAACTTACTTTTTCCTCTCTCTGACCTATTTACCTCCTGTATCTTTTTTCCTGATTCTTTGATTTTCTCTTCCATTTCTTCTTCCATAGCTTGTATTTGTGCTTCAATTTCTCTATCTTTTCTCCTCATTTTTTCTAATCCTTCCTCAAACCTGGTCTTACCTTCCTGGTTTGTTTTCATTTTTTCTAACGCTGTACGCGCCTGGCTGTAACAATCCATATGTAAATAATCTTCACTTTTCTTTCTGTGTTGCCTCTGTGTTTTCACAGCTGGTTCCTCTCTACCATCCATCTCTATCTGCCCTTCCATCTCCAGTTCTCCTGTTACTTCCACTGTTCCCTTGAGGATTGGGAACTCTCCCTCTAATTGTAAATAGGGGGGAGGCTCAGAAAATAACTTTTCTTTCTTCTTGTTGCCTTTATCTGCTCCCTTCAGAATTTTCCTAGCCTGTTTGAGACTTTTCAACATGTCCTCACCCTCTTTTTTAAACATGGCTATTATTTCTTTCTAAACATGGCTATTATTTCTTTCTCTCTTTCCCTCTTTGCTTCTCTTTTTTCTCTTTTCCTACTGATGCTTTTAGTTTTATAGTTTTTTATCAGAGTTTCCATTTCCTCACACAATGCTACATCAAATGTCCCTTCCTTTGGCCATTTTGTCATCATGATTTTTGTTCTCTTCTGCCATTTGTTTGAGATCTTATTTATTAGCTCTTTAGACAGTGGATATTTTAATCCTATTATTTCCACTGGTGTGGCTGCCATCTTTTTACCTATAATATTACCATCAAAAATCAAATGTGTATATCTATATTTATATAGTAAATTAATTACTATTTTTTTTCCCTTTCCTTCTATTTTGACCAATTTCTTTTGTATGATTTGACAGTCTCAACTCTATTTTACGAACACTCTTTATATAACAATTTCTAATAATATTTCTTTATTTACCTATTATCTTTCTTTTTTATTTTGTCTACACAATTATTTTTAATATACAAACTTAATGCCTTGCTCTCACTCCCAGTGAACTGGTCTCAGAGAATTTTCTCCTTCTCTTACACACAGACATCCAACATGCAAAAACCTATTAAAGATCTTGATTCAAACTTTATTGATACTGTTTTCCTAAACTCAGTCACACTTTCTACACTCTTTATTCAGCCAGAGTGTTTATTCTTGCATTCTGTTTCCCTTTATTTAAGGGATAATCATTCATCAATTGTCCTTTTATTTTTCAAGGCTCATCATACATTCATTCCTCTCAAGTGAAGTACCAGCTGTGTCGAACCTCCAAGGCCACACTTAAGTGACAGTCCAGGAACGGTGCACAGCTTTTACCCACTCGATACGGAATTTATTTGTTCAAACATTCTCATCACTCACACAGACATTCGTCCGGGCACAGTTTCACACACACAACAACACATAACACTCTTCCCTAGAGTGACCTGTCAGTTCTACTCGCTCTTTCACTGATGCACTTCCTCAACACAGTAAAAAAGCAGTACCCTGCAGGAATTTATGCCTTTCCGTGCTGCCCTTTGTATCTCCCTAACGACCTCTACAGAGCGGTATCCAAAGGACTTTTACGCGCGATTCTACATCTGTTTCCCGTTTATTGCTGTCCTTCTTTAGACCAGTCTTCAATAAACACAGACCCTTACATGCAATGAATTTCTGCCTACACCATTTAGTCTTAATTTAGGTCACCTATCAAGGCCTTTCTAACAATATATCAAATATGTGCATGCCGTTATTTCTTCTGGAATAAAAACCCCTTGTTTAATTTATATATATCATTATTAGTTTTTTAAATTTGGAAGAGCAGATTTTAAGTGACCTTACCACTCAGAACTGACCTTAACCAACACAATCGAATTTTATAAGCAAAAATGCTTACCTTATTTTATGGTGGCCACCCGGTTGTGTTGATCATCGGTCAGCTCAAAAGTGGTCGTCCTCTCTGCTGCTCTTTTCCAGTCCCACCTGGGTCGCCAAATCTGTAGCGTCGTCTGCCTCAGCTCCGAAGAATCACACTCAGTCTGGGGTTTTGCTTTCAGAAGAAAAGACTTTATTTCAAGGAGAATAAAGCCGAGAGTTCCTTGCAAGGAGATCTCCTGAATGTTATGTGGTATCTCCTTATATACCATATACAGGGCGTTCCCAATATTCCATAATTTTCCTTATGCTTACAATTCGATCCCCAGAGAGAAGGGGCCCTCTATTTGGTCTGGTAAGGAGAAAGACCCTTTTCCCAGATGTTTCTCATCTGGGTCTGGACATTCTGGTCACGTAGGCATCTTTCTTCCTATACTACAACCATAGGATTATAATGGAATAATAACTATAGATATATGTGGCTAAATTCACCTTGATTATACTTGATTAATAGAAAATCTTATTAATAAAAATCTTCTACAACTGTGGGGTAATTATAATTCTTATATACTTAGGAACAGAGTCTGGGCCTAATCTAGGCTATCCAGGGTTTTTTATTTTTTTTATTTTCATTGCATCTGAAAATGACTTTGTGCAGCACATTCACTTCGCACGCTCAACCTGCCTCGCGCGTTGCTCAGCTGTGGACGATTTAAAAATGTTTGATATAAAGGTTGCTGTCCCATTTTATACAGGAATTGTTCATTTAAAAAAAAATCAAATTATATTGTTAGTTCTAATTATATTGTTAACACAAGTTAATTTAGGCTATTTAACATGCACTGTGACATTTTACCCTTTTTAACTTATAAACTCCTTGAGATTTTAAAGTCAGTTTAATAGTATTGAAGTTCAAGTTTTTAAAAAAGGGTTTTAAATGCTTAAATTATTTCTATGAATTAATAATATGTTATCAGGTTTTAATTGCTTAAATTATTTCTATGAATTAATAATATGTTATCATGTTTATTCTTGTAGAAAATAAGTGTTTATTCTTTAAGAAAATAAGGGAAAAAATAAGGGACGATCCAAATATTATTCATATTTGTTTTGCTTCACCTATTTATGTAAGCTACAATTCAAAAAAAAAAAAAAACATAATGTAATTAAAAGTGCCATCGGCCTGAGTAAATTTGACCATTATAGAATTGTGACTTTAAAGGTTAGTGATTTAGAAGGTGAAAATACTGTGAAATTACAAATGTTATGGGACTTTAAAGCATAACAACTGAAGGTCTATGAAACGTTAGCCAATAAAGCATTTTTTTTAAACAATGGCACTTAAAGTTTTGAACTAAAATATTATTTCAACCATATAGCCTGTGAATAAACAAAATGCATACTTTTCAATGAAAGAACACTGAGAGTTTGCTTCTGGTGTTTGGATTTGTACTTCAATAATGAGCTCCAAGTTTATGAATAGCCAACACGGGTTTTCTCTCTCTCTCTCTATTTAACAGCATTAACTTACAATGAAATACGTATTCCTCCAGGTAGACTGAATGTTTTCCTGCCTTGCTAAATGTTGGGCTCATGATCAGTAAGTTGTATTCGCTCAAATTGATTTAGTTAAATCAAAACTTGCGGACGGTGAAGCTGGGTGCAGTTAGCACGAGTCATGCGCGCTGTGAAGCGGGAGCAGCTGATGGAGGACTCCGCTTGGTCTTAAAGCCTTCCGCAAACGCTACGTTCACAAATAACAATGATTTTCGTAAAATAATGATTAATTGTCAATTGATAATTTGTTATTATTATGGTCTTGTGAAAACAATAATATGGGCTGCGGGAAAATAATGAATAAAAAGAGTAGGGCTGCTGTGAGTGCAGGCATGTTTCAGCCCAGTAACATGACAACACACCGTTCCTCACAGCCAACAAACAGACCGAATTCAGTTCAGCTGGAGGGGGTTGGGGGGTAGTTCTGTATAGCTTGTGGGGGTCGAGATAAATGTGTGAATCTCTTGGTCTTTCATATGGACAGTGTCTTATGAGGGTATCAAACTTGCAGAACAGGTTTAGATAGGACTCGTCATTTTGGTTTTGGGGCAACTTTGAAGAAAGGTTTTGATCCACTTCAAATGTTGACTAATGTATAGCGCAATATAGTTTATTAGTTATTATAACTTCAGAGGAAGTTGCCTTAACTCAAAAAAATAAATAAATAAATTCGCAAACGACATCCAGACCAGTCCAGACATCAGTATGATCTGTCTATGATGTTTTATAGGCTTTTTTAGATTTGAGAATACACATGCGTTACAGACATGACAAAAAAACATTTTGGAGTTTTTGGAGACATTATTATTATTATTAATTATTTTTTTATTTTTTTTATTTTTTTTGTAGCCTATTTACAATGCACAAACCAGAAGCAACAATATCTGCAGAGAAGGGTTGGCCATTCTCAAAAAAAAAAAAAAATATCAATTTTATTTCAATTTTCGTTTTTGTGTTTCAGAGGAAAAATCAGTGTTAAGGCATCTCTCCGTTACAGACCGTTCTGAAAGAAGAATTTATGCAAACACGTATAAAATGCTTTAAAAACTTTAACAGAGATGTCTAGAGGGTATTTAATAGATCTGCCTCCCACGTAAGATTTTTCTAGTAACTAGTCGTTCATTTGTCATTATTCAACTAATCGCAGGATTATATTACATTTACATCTATAATCCATAATGAGCCTTAATATATTTCGCGCTCAAGCACATGCATTAAGTTTGCCCCAAAGCACAGGCAGAAGTAGCCCAATAATTGTAAAAAGGAGATATTTTAATTATTTATTAATAAACAAATGTTTTCTTGTCGGCTGCAAGATGAAATTCACAGTGCTGACTCTCTCCACATGAACGCGCCTTTAAAGAGAAATACAACCCTTACAGATTACATAATGCTTTCGTTTTGAATTGATTCGTTTAAAAGACATTTCAAGCTTTCTGTAGATATATTTCTCATGTATGTGAGACACCACAATTTTAAGTTAATTCATTATCAGGAAAAAATTCAAGTGATCTAGAGGGCGCCTCCCTGTCCTGCATGCGCATTAATAATTTTCGCACAAACACTTAAATATGAATAATTATTCACATTTTGCATATGCATTACAACGTAAATTATTTTTAACATGCAATAATCCAAAATAAAACCAAACAAGATTTGTAATGAAGATAAAACAAATAAGAATAAATGCTGCGCATGCACTCAGCATCACTCGCGCCGCGCAAATCTTGCACGCAGACATTTTACACACCTGCATTTAAATGCGGCTGCAATTTTATTTTTTTTAACTTAAATTCTATGTAAGCAAGTAACGGCGGCTCCCTTTAAAATCACTGAAGTTGTCTATTAATGAAGCTCTTTTTTACATTATTTGCACTTTGGTGATTATAATGAGAGAACTTGAGTTTAATCGTGAGGACGTTTTATTAATCCGTCCATTCTTTAGAATTTCAATGATTTAGCTAAATCGTGCAGGTTTAATTTATTCGTTTCTTGTTTTAATTAGGCCTAAATAATGGGAACGAAATTATACAGTGCCTCACGTTTTACTAAAATAAAGAAAATAATTTATAAAACACGCAACAATTTCTTACAGACAAATATATTTTCCCAAGAAGTTGTCTGTCAAAATAAAGGACAGGTAACGAATAACAAAAATGTTGTTTTATTAAAGGAATTTTAAAATATAAATTAAAACATAGGCCTAATATATGAGAATATTGACATTTTGCATATAAATCCATGTAGCCTAGCTCACTAAAATAGGCTACCACTTTTAATGCTCTGATGCAAAGTAAACCACAATTTCTTTTGAATAATATAACACATAATTCATATTATATAAATAATACTGCACACCTATTAAATGTGTCAAATCTAAAATATGGTGTAATACTGTGTAGCTTAGAGAAAATATAAGCACAGGCTCAGGCACAGGCTTGACATTTATTCTGCTTGAATTCCTTCTAAGAAATGCACATAACTTCATAATTACCAAACTTTCATCTGTGAATATTAAATATTTTAACTATAGTGTTTTTCTTTCATTTTCCCTGACTGCAGCCGTCAAATGTAACACATCAGCGAGGCAAAACTGACGTCTATTTGCGAAAATGTGCTTTGATGCGCTTGTTTGAAAACTTGTGATTAAAGCGCCACTCAGTGGTCAAAAGCTGCAAATGCACTTTGCAGACGCCGCGGCGGCGGTACGAGCGGCGGTAGAAGTAACGTTTTGGATGTCCACCTACTGTATAATGTTGTGTCATCTTTCATTGGACAGTGATGGGTTTCTACATTAAAAGGTGGATTTTTGAGAAAAAAAAAAATGTGCATCAGTTTATTATATGCAATATCAGCATTAGTTCACAGTAGAGTGAGTTTTGAGCAAAAACATTGTGTATTAGTCTCATACTGTCACTCATGCACTGACTTTCTGAAAAGCCCTGCATGGATTGAGGTGCGAGAACCATGATCACGAAACCCAGACGCTATCTATTAAGTAGGAGCGCAGTTCTTCTTCTGATTTTCTTGTTTGTATTGTCATGTTGCAATATTTTACTTGCTGACATTTTAAGAAATAATTTTATTTTGGTATTTTATATGCTCTGTTTGTGGTTGATGGGAGTAGTATCACCCAGGGAATATTTTGTTTATAAAAAATAATTCAGCAGAGGCAGGGATGCACAGACCCCCAAATGGCTTTGCCAAGTGGAGAATTTGAGAGACGTGATGTCCAAGTCCCGCTGTCATTGCATGTCACTGAACAGGATGACGAAGCTATGCTGACACTTGCTAATTATGGAGGAAGAGGTCCGATAGCTTTTCTTAGCCACCAGCAGGAGCCTGCAATGAGGAAGTTCAGTGAGAACGGTGCTGAGCTCGTTTTGGCTTCTGTGACAAAACGGCTGTTGCAGTTAAAAGCGATAGCGAAATAAGAACCAATAATGATTTTTTCTATGGCAGGGGAATTTGCTAGGATAAAGAAAAATTTAGTTGTTAACCAGGCACGAGTAAACAACCAAAGATGGAGGCAGTGGGGAATGGTTTTAGGTAATAATCAGCTTGATTGGAGAATGATAAAGGTAAAAATAGATGAAAAAATGACTAAATATCATGATAAGCATCAGAATCTCCCAAAATATTTCACAGATGGGAGTGAAAGAGCCGGTAAGGTAAAATGGGGATATTTAGTTAGACATGAGGGAAAGTTAATCACCTCACAGAGTGGTGAAATAACAGGAACAGCCCAGCTAGCTGAAGTTATGGCAGTCGAAAAAGCACTTCAGAAAGCAATTGAATTAGGGCATAAAGAAATAGTTTTGACTAGTGACTCCGAATACTCAGTAGACGGGGTTCAAAAAGAATTAGAGACATGGAGAGTAAATGGTTTTCACACAGCCCGAGGTAAGCCGATGGCACACAAGGAGCAGTGGGAGAAAATAGATAATCTTCTGCAGGAAGTAAATACACTTTTCTACCATCAGATATCGCACACGAGACAAACAAGTGAAGCAGCAAATGGTAATCGGGAGATTGATAAACTAATTGGCAGAGTGAAGCTGCAAGAAGTAACAGAGTTATTTCAGAACATGCATGATGAGTTGAGTCATCCGAGTGTGAATATGATTCAAATAGAGCTCAGGTTAAGGAATTTGAATATTCCTAACTGGCGTACTCAATATAGAGAAATAAGGAAAGACTGCAGGATTTGCAGAAAATTCATGACCTCAAGAGGATGCAAAGACATTGAGCTGCCCAAAGCTTATCGATAGCAGGAGATTAGTATTGATTTGGCAAGGCTGCTATCAAAAATTGATATGGGCTATGAAATCCGCTCCGGAAGAGAATTTAGTAAAGTGTTTGACGGAGTGGATAAAATGGCGAGGAAAGATGGAAAGTGTGCGAGCTGACGGAGCTCACAATAGAAATAGTTGAGAAATTTTGTAGAGATAATAAAATAATACTAACGAAAAGTGTGGCCTACCATCCAGAATCCAATGGGATCGCGGAACGCGCAATTAGATCTGTTAATGAATGGTTTGCAAAAAATAAGGAACGAGGAGAATGGGATACATTGATGAATGTCTGTTGGATCTTAACAGGTGCAACAGAGTGGAGCCTGTGGCAAAGCAAATAAAAAGAAACTTGAAGTTTGACGTAGGAGATGAAAGTGAAAGTGACATGACATACAGCCAAGTATGGTGACCCATACTCAGAATTCATGCTCTGCTTTTAACCCATCCAAAGTGCACACACACAGCAGTGAACATACACACACCATGAACACACACCCGGACCAGTGGGCAGCCATTTATGCTGCGGCGCCCAGGGAGCAGTTGTGGGTTCGGTGCTCAAGGACACCTCAGCCGTGGTATTGAAGGTGGAGAGAGCGCTGTACATTCACTCCCCCCACCTACAATTCCTGCCAGCCCGAGACTTGAACTTGCAACCCTTGGATTGCAAATCCAACACTCTAACCGTTAGGCCACAACTTCCCCGAAGATGAAGTTATAATAACGAGGAGGCGAAAGGTAGGAACCTTTTCTGAAGGTCTGGGTACAGTTGATAAGGTTAAAGCAATGACAGAATCAAATACGGTAGAATCAGAGAATAATGGAATTAAGAGACAGATATGTAGGGTCGCGGAAAACAGCAGAGCTAGAATCTATGTCCAATACTAAAATTAGTTTAGAATTAAATAATACAGTACCATGGATATGGAAAAGGACGATGACCATACCAAGGGTCAAATATAATTTTGAGGTTGGTTGCTGGGACCTAGATGACCACAAATGGAAAACCGAAGTGTACATAATGAAAATGAAACTAAACGGCACATTGAAAACGGAG
This sequence comes from allo-octoploid hybrid of Carassius auratus x Cyprinus carpio, assembly GCA_024542945.1. Lineage (NCBI taxonomy): Eukaryota > Metazoa > Chordata > Actinopteri > Cypriniformes > allo-octoploid hybrid of Carassius auratus x Cyprinus carpio. The sequence goes on along the minus strand of CM045000.1, from coordinate 21,186,686 downwards.
ATTAAAAATTGCTATGAAAATAGAGTGAAACAGATGGATAAATGTGTTAGGAAATAAATTAGTCGCAGAGACCACGGTCAAAAATATAAATATACAAAAACTGATTCTAATGATTTTTCTTATGCTAGTTTTGTGATAAAGATGAAAACATGGATTGTAGTGATTTTCTCAATGGCACCGACCCTTTTACGGGAAACCAGACGAGCAAAATTGTAAGTGTAAAAAGAAGATTATACTTAAAAAGGTTGAATATAAGAAAGAGGAAAGACGAGAAGGGAATATATAGGAATAATCTAGTCTTCTACGCCAATGCAGTCTATGGTTTGAAAGGCGAGGAGTGAGGAAAAAATATCAGAAGCTGCTTTAAGGATTTTGATCAATGAACTATTAATCAAATGGCTGCAGGTATTGTCCCGCTGCCCTGGACATGCTTTTATAAGTATAAGTAACATTTTAAGATACAGAATACCAAAAGGAGGGAAAAATGCGCTGTTAGCAAATCTTGATGCTATAGATATTGATGATTTATCCCTCACAATAGAACGGAAAAACTGGAAAGAGAACTGGTGTAAAGCGAAAGATAACTATTAGTTAGGGTTAAACTGGATGAAAACTAGTATTTGTAATAGTAGTGTAGAAATATTAGGTGATCGGATTAAAGGAGGCCCGAGATGGTTTGAAGAACCGGGTGAATTTTTCCGAACTGGTTACGAAGGAGTTAAGAAGGCTGTGAGTGCAGTTTTTAACTTCATTACGAAAGACATGTGGACAGGATTGATTGACCTTCTGGTCAAGAGCAGGGTGGTATATATTATACGGAGAATTGATCATAATAGGATTAATGATACTATTCATTGGAGTGAAGTGTTTTTGCAATATTATGGGTCAAAGAATGTGCTCTGGCAGATCAAATAAAGGTGATACACTAGTTGTCTTAGAAAAGTTGTTATTATACGTGAGGCACTGTATAATTTCGCTCCCATTATTTAGGCCTAATTAAAACAAGAAACGAATAAATTAAACCTGCACGATTTAGCTAAATCATTGAAACTCTAAAGAATGGACGAATTAATAAAACATCCTCACATTTAAACTCAAGTTCTCTCATTATAATCAACAAAATGCTCATGATGTAAAAAAAAAGCTTAATTAATTGACAACTTCAGTGATTTTAAAGGGGGCCTTCTTTACTTGCTTTCATATAATTTAAGTAAAAAAAATTAAATTGCAGCCGCATTTAAATGCAGGTGTGTAAAATGTCAGAGTGCAAGATTTGCGCGGCGCGCGACATTTATTCTTATTTGTTTTATCTTCATTACAAATCTTGTTTGGTTTTATTTTGGATAATTGCATGTAAAAAATAATTTACGTTGTAATGCATATGCAAAATGTGAATTAATATTCATATTCAAGTGTTTGTATGAAAATTATTAATGCGCATGCAGGACAGGGAGGCACCATCTCGATCACTTGAATTTTTTCCTGATAATGAATTAACTTAAAATTGTGGTTTATCCTCAGAAAGCTTGAAATGTCTTTTAAACGAATCAATTCAGAACGAAAGCATTATGTAATCTGTGAAGGTTGCATTTCTCTTTAAAGGCGCGTTCATGTGGAGAGAGTCAGCACTGTGAATTTCATCTTGCAGCCGGCAAGAAAACATTTGTTTATTAATAAATAATTAACACGTCTCCTTTTTTCACAATTATTAGGCTACTTCTGCCTGTGCTTTGTGGCAAACTTAATGCATGTGCTTGAGCGCGGAATATATTAAGGCTCATTATGGATTATAGATGTAAATTTAATATAAACCTGCGATTAGTTGAATAATGATGAATGAACGACTAGTAACTAGAAAAATCTTACATGGGGGCAGACCTATTAAATACCCTCTAGATCTCTAGTTAAAGTTTTTAAAGCATTTTCTATGCGTTTGCATAAATTCTGCTTTCAGAACGGTCTGTAATGGAGAGATACCTTAACACTGATTTTTCCTCTGAAACACAAAAACGAAAATTGAAATAAAATTGATATTTTATGTTTTGAGAATGGCCAACCCTTCTCTGCAGATATTGTTGCTTCTGGTTTGTGCATTGTAAATAGGTTACAAAAAAAAAAAAAAAAATTATGTCTCCAAAAAAAAATTTTTTTTTGTCACGTCTGTAACGCATGTGTATTTCCCAAATCTAAAACAGCCTATAAAACATGTTCATAGACGGATACTTTACTGATGTCTGGACTCTGTTTGGGATTTAGAAAAACATAAAGAGATGGTTCAATATAGTGGTTATGAATAGGCTACATTCTGTGAGAATTTATATTTCATAGTCTAAAAAATATTGTTTAGACAAAACAAAATAAAATTAATGCAACATTTTGCATCCTTTTTTTTTTTTTTTGAGTTAAGACAACTTCCTCTGAAATTCAATTATAATAACTAATAAACTATATTGCGCTATACAGTAGTGGATCAAAACCTTTCTTCATAGTTGTCCTAAAACCAAAATGACGAGTCCTATCTAAACCTGCTCAGCAAGTTTGAAACCCTCATAAGACACTGTGCATATGAAAGACCAAGAGATTCACACCTTTATCTCGACCCCCACAAACTATACAGAACAAACCCCAGCCCCCTCCAGCTGAACTGAATTCAGTCTGTTTTTGGGCTGCGAGGAACGGTGTGTTGTCATGTTACTGGGTTGAAACATGCCTACACTCACAGCAGCCCTACTCTTTTTATTCATTATTTTCTCGCAGCCCATATTATTATTTTCACTAGACCAAAATAATAACAAACTATCAATTGATAATTAATCATTATTTTTGTGAAAATCATTGTTATTTGTGAACGTAGGCGTTTGAGGAAGGCTTTAAGACCAAGCGGAATCCTCTGCAGCTGCTCCCGCTTCACAGCGCGCGTCTTGCGCTAACTGACCCAGCTTCACTGTCAGCAAGTTTTGAATTTACAAAATCAGTTTGAGCGAATACAACTCATTGATCATGAGCCCAACATTTAGCAAGACAGGAAAACATTCAGTCTACCTGAAGGAAGACATATTTCATTGAGCTAATGCTGTTAAATAGAGAGTAAAAAAAAATAATATTAATAAAAAAAAAAACCTAGTGTAGGCAATTCTTAAACTTGGACCTCATTATATTGAAGTACAAATCCAAACACCAGAGGCAACCTACACTCTCAGTGTTCTTTCATTGAAAAGTATGCATTTTATTTATTCACAGGCTATATGGTTGAAATAATATTTAAGTTTAAAACTTAGAGTGCCATTGTTTAAAAAAATGCATCATAGAAATGTTTATAGACCTTCAGTTGTCATGCTTTAAAATCCCATGCCATTTGTAATTTCACAGTATTTTCACCTCCTAAATTACTACCCCCATTCTATAATGGTAAAATTTATTCAGGGTGATGGCATTTTTTTTTAAACACGCTAAAAAAATAAATTAAGTTTATGAGAGTTGCATTTTATTACATTCAGAAATAATATATATATATATATATGCTTATATATGTAATGACTGTTTAATAACAATAGCATGCATTAGAGCCTTTGTGTAAAGGTCTTTCTTTAAATTTTTGATGAGTAGACTGTAGCCTAAGACTATCCTGTTTTTTAATGGCTTTTAAGGATGTTATAATGTATATTATAATGTTATTGTTGTTATTGTTATTGTTTACGTCTTCCTTTCATTTTACAATTACATTCAGTTCGCAATCCGTCCCTTTGCGCCACCTGGCGGTAGTTTCGCGAATGATTTTAACACGCGACTGACTTGCAGTTAACACCGCGGCGGTATTACCCATTTTGGTTGTCTACCTACTGTATATGATATCTATATATGCAAATGTACAGTATTAACTTATGTACAAAAAAAAAAAAAGAAAGAAAAAACGGCATTCAAGACACGTCTGCCTTCGGGGTTTCATCTTGCATCTTCTGAAGTGTGCTATTTTGGAACAGCTATTTTTGTACTAAGTGTATTTTAGTTGTAATTATACTGAAGTATAAGTGTATTTAGTGTACTTTTTTTGCTAAATTGGAACAACTAAGTATATAAGTAAGTATATACCTTTTTAGATGCTTGATTAGTGATATTAAAGTGTACTTTTTTGTATTACGAGTACATTACAAATTAATTATGAGTGTCTCTGAAACACACAAGCAATATACTATAATTGTATTATTTTTTTGTAAAATATGCTAATTTCCCCCCAATGCTGAATCCACTTTTCAAGGTCATTACAATAAATACATAACTTCAGTGACAGACAGACAAATTATTAACAATTTAAACAGTGCTTATTTAAACCTCAAATGGTTTTAGCATTGCAAAACATAAAATTTTGTCGTCAAATCATGCTTTTTCTATTTAGGCTGTCTTGCAAAAGTTAAAACTTTTCTCTCCCTCAAGAATTTCGAAACATGTCTTGACTACTGTAATTCACTTTATTATGGAGCTAATAATTCATCTATTGGGCGTTTACAGTTTGTTAAGAACGCTGCTGTTGGACTGTTGACCGGTAGCAAAAAATTTTATCACATTACTCCCATCTTGATGTCTCTGCGCTGGCTACCGGTTAAATTTAGAGTAGAGTTAAAAAAATTTGTCTTCGTTTACAAATGTTTACATGGCTTAGCTCCAGGCTACCTTTCTGTTTTGGTACTCCCTCATAACCCAACTAGGTCACTTAGGTCTGGTGATCTTGGTTTACTCCCTGTGTGCAGGACTAAGCTTAAACATAGAGGGGACAGAGCCTTTGCAAGAGTTGGACCCAGACTATGGAACTGCTTACCAATGTCAATTCGATCGGTATCATATCTTTCTATGTTTAAATCAAATCTTAAATGTTATTTCTTATCCATGGCGTTTAACAAAAAATGAATTTTACTGTGTGTATTTTACTTTGCTGTTTGAAATTCTCTTTTTATGTATTGTTTCTAATGTACAGCACTTTGGTCAACCTTGTGGTTGTTTTTTATATGTGCTTTATTATTTTTTTATAAAAAAAAATATTGCAATTCTATAAAGAATTGGCTGCTCACACATCAGATGTACTTGTGTGTGGAAACTAGGGTTGTACCGATATATAATTTAATAATAATTTAATTAATTTATGCATTTACTAGAAAAAGTGACTTACAGTGCATTCAGGCTATAATTTGTTTTACCAGTATTTGTGTTCCCTGGCAAATGAACCCACGAACTTTTGCGCTAACACAATACTCTACTACTGAGCCACAGGAACACTATACCTGTATGACGGTTTATCATGGTTTGAACATGCACGGTTATCATATTGCAAACATTTGAATATCTATGGTTTAAAAAAAATGAATGAAAAAAAATCTCACCCCCGCATATGAACTTATTTCTGCTCGGCTGCTTCCCTCTGCATTCACTTGGCTGCTTACATGCACGTGCAGCGGAGAAAATGACAGAGACAGAGATTATATCTCATCTCCATCTCTGCCTGAAAAAAGTTTAAATCTTCAGTATGGGAATACTTTGAATATTAAAAAAAAAAAAAAACGATGCGGGGTTGTCCTTGAGGACCGATCCAATTTACAAAAAAATGTGGATGCAAAGTGGCTACAAAAGCAGGCAATACATCCAACATCTTCGCTCATATTCGCGGACACCATCCCTCCGTGCAGATGAAGGCGTGTCGCATTAATAACAAGTTATAAGTTAAGGCTGTATTATTTCCATGATGCAGAGGGAATCCTGGTGCAGTTGTGAACATGGAATTTACAGTGTATTGAGGATGTCACATAAAACACGCAATCTGGTGGATGGATAAGTCAAAGGTAGATATGATATGTGTCTGTGAATATTTATGCACAAAGAGACAGCTATATAAATAATCTGGGCCCGGTTCCCCAAAACGTTCTTATCGCTAAGTAGTTCTTAACCTATTCCTTAACCTCTCTCTTAATGTTATGGCACGATTCCCGAAACGTTCGTACACTAAGTATATCTCCTGTAAGCCACACTTTCGTAAGGTTGGTCTGGACCATCCGTAAGCTCTCTCTTAGCGTTGTTTGAGCTCAAGACACTAGTCGCCGCCACTGTAGCAGTCTTTAGAAATCAGCGCAGCGCAGTACAAGTCAAACTATGGTATGTTGACAATGTTGTGGCTCAACAATGATTTTATGTTATGGACATTTTAAGACTAATAATAAAATATGTTCACAATGGATACAGGCCTATTTATGAAGTTGGCTTTATTTGGTATCAGAACTAATATGGTGGTTATTATCCTAGGCTATTTCGTAATGTCATTAAAGCATTTAAATTGGCAATCACATTTGATAATTAAAATCTGGCAAACAATTTGGCTCTAAATGGCTAAGATCTATAAATGGGTAAGCATGGTGGTGTCCAGTAAGCGACCAACTATGGCAGCGATCCAACGTGTCCTAGTATTGAATCAAAGACGGCACCGTTTAGTCCATGTAAATTTTTTTATTCGGCAAAACTTAAGCCCTTTTGACATTTTGCCTGACGTGGCTATATTAAAAAAATTTTGCCTCCCAAGACAACTCATTATGGAGCTGCTGAACCTTCTCAGACCTGCGCGTGCCAGACTAACGCGGCCGAATTTTGCTTTAAGCCCTGAAGTCCAGCTGCTTGCAGCGCTAAGGTTTTTTGCTACAGGGAGCTTCATCGAGGTCGTGGGAGAGGGCTACGGCCTAAGCAAGACCTCGGTGTGGAGGTGCGTCCACACTGTCACCAACGCCCTTCTGCGCCATGCAGGGGATTACAACCGGCTGCCGGCAACACGTCAGGAGGTCCGGGAGGTGCACCAGGGCTGTCATGCCATTGCGGGCATCCCCAGAGTCTTGGGCCTGGTGGATGGCACACTCATCCCTATCGCCAATCCATCAGTGATTGATCAGGCGTACATATCGCCAAAGGGATACGCGGCCATAAACGTGCAGGTTATAGTGGACCATAGGGGTGTGATCTCTGACCTGGTGGCAAGGTGGCCAGGCAGCACCCACGACAGTTTTGTCTGGGCCAATTCTGCCGTGGGTGAACAAGCGGAGAGAGAGGGGTTTGGTCAGAGCCTGTTTCTCGGGGATAGTGGATACCATCTGAGAACATACTTATTCACACAAGTGGCTCAACAGGATAAGGAGGGTGGATGATTAGCGAGGGATACCCGGTTCGTCTACCCGTCACAACATATCGTGTGAACATATTACTGACAATTTGATAATTTAATTAATAGTCTATATTTTACGGATGACTTAAACTATGTTAAAATAAATGTTACTGGAATAATCTGAGGAATGTTTCATTTGCATAGAACGTGTTGTCTTTCTTAACACCGTAATGCACCTTCGTGTGAAGTGGAAAATCGATTCCTGAGCAATCGATGCCAACTAATTCAACACCTTCACTTGGGACAGCGCCTTTGTAACATCGAACGTAAGAGGCAGCGTGTTAAGAAGCTTCCTAAGGGACACTTCGGGGAACACACTTAGGAACATAAACAACTTTGGTAAGATATATCTTTTGAGTCTTCTTAGCGCGCTAAGAGTGAGCGTTATCGGGGAACCGGGCCCTGCTTGTTTCTGGATATCTCTGAGTGGCGCTGTTTTATCTACTACATACTGAAGTACTAGGACTGCACAATTAATCAAATTTCTAATCGCGATTACAATTTTGGATGCCACAATTACGTAATCGTTCAAAGTGGCAATTAATCGTTCAACGTCCACTTATGTTATTCTGCACGCTTAAGATATGTTTCTTTTTTCTACATGTTATCTTAAGGGTTTTCCAATTGTTTAGTTTTAGTATAACATTATAATACCATTCATATTTGTACTTTTTTTATAATTTAAAGAAGAAACCAATCCGATGTATATTTAACATTTGAGGCTTAATACTATAGAAAACCACTCTAACTATTTTTGTGTTTTCAGCTTGTTTATTTTCAGATATAATACGGCATGCAGTTGCATCAAACAATGGTATAAACATCATTCAGTGTAAATTGTGATAATCGTAATTAATAATCGCAATTACAATTTCAAGGGAATAATCGATAATTATGATTTTTGTCATAATCGTGCAGCCCTATAATAAAGGATTTTTTCACTCAAATAACTTGTTCTTGTTCTTTTAAGAGTCATTGTTACTGATAAGAATTATTGTTTAATATATACCATGATAACCGTAAAACCGTGATATTTTCTGAGACGATTATCATACCGTGAAAATCTCATACCATTACAACCCTAGTGGAAACTCCACGAAAACAGTATTTTTAAACAAAGTAAAAGAGGTAAGATCAAGGGCATGTTCATACAATTTTTCTTTTTACTACATTCTGTTTATCATTATTTACAGGCCTCCAAAATACTCTCCAGCCTTTGTTGAAGAGGTCACAGAAATGTTATCAATGATTTCCTCAGAGTTTGACTGTTTTGCTATTGCAGGGGATTTTAATATCCACACAGATAATGCAGAAAACAAAACAACAAAAGAAATGATAATGGTTCTAAACACTTTTGACCTGTTTCAGCATGTGCATGGACCCACACACAAAGGTGGACACACTCTAGATTTAATCATCAGTAGGGGTCTAAACATTTCATCCATTGTTATTAAGGACGTAGCACTATCTGATCACTTCTGTATTTTCTTTGATATATTGATCTCTGCTACCACTGAATCTAGATCTGTCTCTGTCAGAAGGAGATGCATTAACGAGAACACTAGTGTGCGGTTTATGGAGGCTATATCTTTAACACCAAGCATTTCTGCAGACTCTGTTGATATTCTCCTTGATTCCTTTAACTCAAAAGTTAAGAATGTTATTAATGATATTGCTCCAATAATAGTCAGTAAGAAAACAAACAGACAGAAATCAGTTTGGAGAAGATCAACAGCAGTTCAGACTATGAAAAGACAATGCAGAAAAGCCGAGCGGATGTGGCGGAAGACGAAACTTGAAATTCACTATAGCATCTATAAAGACAGCCTTCATGCTTTTAATGTGAAACTAGCCACAGCTAGACAGAATTTCTTCTCAAACCTTATAAACAGTAACTTAAACAACACTCGTACTCTTTTTGCCACTGTTGAGAGACTGACAAACCCCCCAAGTCAGATTCCCAGAGAAATGCTCTCAGACAGCAAATGCAATGAGTTTGCTTCCTTCTTTTCTGAGAAGATCATTAATATCAGGAAGGCGATTAGCACATCCTCAAGCAATGCAGAGGTCAGACAGATTTGGACGCAATATCAAAAAGATACTATGTCTATTTTTGAAGCAATTGATAGCAAAATTTTGGAAGAAATAGTGCAGCACCTAAAATCGTCAACCTGCTATCTTGACACACTTCCCACATCTTTTTTCAAAAGTGTGCTTAACTGTTTAGAAGCAGATCCCTTAGAAGTGGTGAACGCCTCACTTCTTTCTGGGACATTCCCAAACTCGCTGAAAACTGCAGTTGTTAAGCCCCTCCTGAAAAAGAGCAATCTTGATAACACCATTTTGAGCAATTATAGACCAATATCTAATCTTCCTTTTATAGGCAAAATTATAGAAAAGGTAGTTTTTAATCAGCTGAACAAATACTTAAACTCAAATGGATACCTGGACAATTTTCAATCTGGTTTCCGACTGCATCACAGCACAGATTTCTGACTCTGGCAAAATATCAGTGCTGGTATTGCTAGATCTCAGTGCTGCGTTTGACACTGTCGATCATAACATACTACTAGAGAGACTGGAAAACTGGGTTGGGCTTTCTGGGATGGTACTGAAATGGTTCAGGTCATACTTAGAAGGGAGAGGTTATTATGTGAGTATAGGAGAGCATAAGTTTAAGTGGACGTCCATGACATGCGGAGTCCCACAAGGCTCAATTCTTGCACCGCTCTTGTTTAGCCTGTATATGCTCCCACTAAGTCAGATAATGAGAAAGAACCAAATTGCCTATCACAGCTATGCTGATGATACACAGATCTACCTAGCCTTATCGCCAAATGACTACAGCCCCATTGACTCCCTCTGCCAATGTATAGATGAAATTAATAGTTGGATGTGCCAGAACTTTCTTCAGTTAAACAAGGAAAAAACTGAAGTTATTGCATTTGGAAACAAAGATGAAGTTTTCAAGGTGAATGCATACCTTGACTCTAGGGGACAAACAACTAAAAATCAAGTCAGGAATCTTGGTGTGATTCTGAAGACAGACCTTAGTTTCAGTAGTCATGTCAAAGCAGTAACTAAATCAGCATACTATCATCTAAAAAACATTGCAAGAATTAGATGTTTTGTTTCCAGTCAAGACTTAGAGAAACTTGTTCATGCCTTTATCACCAACAGGGTGGACTACTGTAATGGTCTCCTCACCGGCCTTCCCAAGAAGACCTTTAGACAGCTGCAGCTCATCCAGAACACTGCTGCCAGAATTCTGACTAGAACCAGAAAATCTGAGCATATCACACCAGTCCTAAGGTTCCTTACACTGGCTTCCAGTTACATTTAGGATTGATTTTAAAGTACTTTTACTCGTTTATAAATCACTCAGTGACCTAGGACCAAAATATATTGCAGATATGTTCACTGAATATAAACCTAACAGACCACTTAGATCATTAGAATCGAGTCAGTTAGAAGTACCAAGGGTTCACACAAAACAAGGGGAGTCCGCCTTTAGTTACTATGCCGTCCGCAGTTGGAATCAGCTTCCAGAAGAGATCAGATGTGCTAAAACATTAGCCACATTTAAATCTAGACTCAAAACTCATCTGTTTAGCTGTGCATTTATTGAATGAGCGCTGTGCGATGTCCGAACTGATTGCACTGTATTTTACGTATTCACTGTATTTTATGTAAAATCATTTTCTGTTTTTAACTGTTTTAAATTCATTTTAAATAAGTCAATTTTTAAATCATTTCCAATGTTTTAAAATTGCTTGTTTTATGTTTTAAAATTGCTTGTTTTATTTTTGTTATTATTTTTCTTCATGATTATTTTACTTTCTTTTATGTAAAGCACTTTGAATTACCATTGTGTACGAAATGTGCTATATAAATAAACTTGCCTTGCCTTGCCTTGCCTTACATCAGACTGTAAATATCCTGTATTAAACCCATACTACTTAATAGAATGAACATCATGATTAGCAGTGAGGAATTGTATAAGTACATCACGTCAATATTGCTTCCAGTAGTCAAGCATACAGTATACAACAGAAGTGAGTACACCCATGTAGCATCACTATAAATTACATTATACAACACTATTCAAGTTGAAAAGTATAGTATTTATAGTACAGATCAGGCTAAATTGTAATGTAGACATGCATTTTCTGTAAAGCTGCTTTGAGAAGTTATTGTACTCTAAATGAGGGCATAAAGTGCAAAATCAGCAGCAGTGCATTAACCCTAGACTTGGTTGACATCACCTCTTCATCTTCAAAGACAATCAACACATCCAGTGGCTTCCCTCGTGACATTTCCTCTTCCTCATCAACAGCACTTATGGGGACTGCTGCATTCTGCACCTGCTCAGGCTTCTTTTTCTAAATGCATTAAACACCAGGGTTAATTTTATGATTTGTTGTGACACATACTAAGACTTTTTTTTAAAGACATTTAAAATTTCATAAATGAAAATAAAGGTTTGAAGGATGGGAGTAGTGTTTATTCAGTAGGGTGTGTGCCCATTTAACACCCTGTAGTACTTTTCAAAAACTTGTAGTAATTTTCAAAACATGTCTTCCAGAGCTGTTGGTCAACTGGATTTAATTTGGAAAAACTTTCAGGGGTCTATCAGCTGAATGTTCTTGAGCTTGAACTGAATAGAATTTGTATTAATAAAACATCCAAATAAATATAATTTAATAAATACATAATGAATCAACACACCTTTATACAAAGCAACTTTAAGATAAGTGCAAGTGGAAATATAACACAAAATAATTTTTTTGTAATCCATATTAAGAAAGTCTACTATAACTAGAACTTTTAAGACCCAACTGATATTCTTCTGAAGCATAATGACTCTGAATTAAAGGCAAACCGAAATTTAATATGTTATTTATTCTGCCAATACAGTCTAAATCAAAAATGGTGGCACACTACATTTAATCAATCACTGATCCTTGGATATCATGATGTCATTTAAATTTAATTCTAAAATGTTGTACTGCTTCAGACCCATTTGTGCTGCGACAAAACTAACAATTCATCCAAAAATGAAGAAATATAATTTAAAAAAAAACTAACAGAAAGTGAATGTTTACATCTCGCATAACACTAAACCCATCAATTAAATCAATGTGAATTCTACTTAACTTACTTCACTTTAGGCCCGTAGTATTGCAGCCATCTGGTTGCCTTTGACATTCCAGCACTCCACGCTGCCTTTGCTCTGAAAACATGATTTAAGACATACTGTTTCAACTTATATACTCCTTGAGATTTTAAACTCTGTTTAATTGTATTGAGATTCAAGTTGAATCTAGTATAAAAAAAAGCTTTAAATTGGTTAAATTATTTCTATGAATTAAAGTAGCCTAACTTAAAAATGTTATCATGACTTTTCATCATATAATTTTTTACAGTTTGATAACGAGCTGTATTCGTCTTACATTTCGGAAACCAAGCACCCACTTTTTTCTTTTTTAAATCTATAATTCGCTCCATACCTCCTCCTTTTTCAGGAAGGTGCCACTGTCAGGTGAGTCAAAAGATAATTACATTATCATTAGGGTTGCCAGTTAACTTTAGAAATGGAAAATAAGGGCTAATTGTGATTCTTTCTCTTTTATTCTTTAAGAAAATAGTGTTTATTCTTGTAGAAAATAAGGGACAGAATAAAGGATGATCCAAATATTTGTAATGTACAATAATGTATGCCTATATCTGCCTGCAATTAAAAAGTTATCAGAAATAATCATATTTGTTTTGCTTCACCCATTTATGTACAATTATTCTTAAAAAAAAAAAAAGGTCATACAAAAAATGCCATTGGCCTGAATAAATTTTAGCATTATAGAATTGGGGTAGTAATTTAGGAGGTGAAAATACTGTGAAATTACAAATGACATGGAATTTTAAAGCATAACAACTGAATGTCTATGAAACATCAGTCAATAAAGCATTTTTTTAAACAATGGCACATACATTTTTGAACTAAAATGTTATTTCAACCATATATCCTGTGAATGAATAAAAATCGATACTTTTCGATGAAAGAACACTTAGAGAGTGTAGGTTGCTTCTGGTGTTTGGATTTGTACTTCAATATAATGAGCTCCAAGTTTAAGAATAGCCTACACTAGGATTTTTTTTTTTTTTTTTTTTTTTTTTTTGCTCTCTATTTAACAGCATTAACTTACAATGAAATACGTCTTCCTTCAGGTAGACTAAATGTTTTCCTGCCTTGCTAAATGCTGGGCTCATGATAAATAAATTGCATTCGCCCAAACTGCCCAGATAGCAAAATTTGTCTGGCCCACCTCTGGGCCGTATCCTTGCTCTGGTTCTGGCCCAGTTCTGGCTGGGTCCCCGGCCCAAAACTGGCCCATTCACTTAAAGCATACATAAACAGTTTCCTCTGGCCCAGAGGCGGCCCACACCCTGTAAAAAGACTAAGTGTTTTTATGTGGCCCAGGTCTGGCCCAAATACTTTAAGACAGTTCTGACTGAGAGTCGGCTTGGTCCCCGGGCCAGATGTGGCCCAGAAACTGCCAAACATACTTCAATTTAGCAGGAAAACACAAATACAACCATTTACATTTTTTAAGGGATTTTATTAAAATAACGAACAAATACATTAACATATTTTAGAACATATTAATTAACAAATGCAAAACAAATGCAGAAACTCTTTCATGCCCACCCACCCCTCAACACAGACAGAGACACAAGCACACTTTAGACAGCTGCCTTCTCCAAAAGCCGTCTCTTGCGCCCGCCCTCTCGATCAGCTGCCAGCTGGAGCCACCTCCTTATGGTCCCCTCAACCTCCATTTCAGCGGCATTAGCAGTGATGAGGTTTCTCCGAACTGCAGCTTTTGAAATAAAGAAATACATGTAGTAAGGTCTCTATGAAATTTAAAATCCCTAGGAACCATTCTCAATACTTTGGTTATCATTGCTCTTTTATATATAGATCTTTTATATGACTAGATCAGATTTTTTTTTTTCTCTTTCACTCAGATGTAATCACCTCCAAACATCTATGTAAATACAGACCAATTTGCATATTTACATACTTTAAAAAAAAAAAAAAAAATGTTAAATTCAAAGACCATAATATAAAACTGAATACAACATTAATTTGCTATTTCTACAAGTATACCATTCAGAAATATATTCCAAATCTAAAATGACAGAAGAATTAAAGCCTTTCAATTTCATTACCATTTATACAAGCTTAGTAATAATATTGTACTGTAATGTATGTAAACATGGACCATGTAACATACATCTACTGCAGTAAATTCTAATCAGTAGGGAGTTTCATTCTTGTTTTATAAATACATTTTATAAAATAAAAAAATTGTTATGCTTCTCATTGCTCTATGAGGAATGCACTTTTCATTCTATTGACTTCCATTAACATGCATACAAATGTGGGAAACGGTAAACGCAAGCTCAACAAATTTTGTTGCATTCTAAATTTACAGTTTGATGACTTCTATGTGACGAACGTGTGACCAAAATCAGTATGCCAAACTTGGACCTCTAAGCTGAATTAAAGAACAGAAACTTTAAATCTGCAGCGCTGCAATAAAGTGGAGTAGATTGCATATATTTATATTTTTATTAGCATGTTTTTGTTTTAGCTACTTCTCTCTGTTGATGTCTATGATGAATTACGCAGGTACCGGGCTCCTCCGCATCGGGACCTACCCGCTCCAGTATAAATAGTCTGAATATAAACAAATATTATAGGTGTACCCTAGTGATTCAGGACAAGCCAAAAACACGGTTTGGAAAATGGATTCATGGTGTTGCACATGGTTATTATATAAATTTTGTGCATTTTGAACACACAAAAAAGTTATGGACTGCAGCTTTAATATTTTGATCAGTATAATTACAACAGCAAAATAAGCTAATATGTATGGCAGTAATGACAATTCTTTACATTTGTTTAATTTTATAATTTATATTATATATTTTACATTATTAATATAATATTAAGATTGATAAAATAATTTCCTATTAATATTAAGCATAATTTTGATCAGTATAATAATAATAATAATAAATAATAATACAGTAAAATGACAAAACTAATATTTATGTTAGTAATGGCAATTATTTATTTTAAAATTAATTAATATTTATATTACTTGAACTTATTTTATATATTATTTTACATTATCAATAATTACTATAATATTCAGATTGAATAAATCATCTACTATTGATATGAAATATAATTTTAATATTTGTATTATTATTATTATCATTATTGTTGTTATTACAACAGTAAAACTACAAAGCTAATATTTATGGCAGTAATGAAAATTCTTTACTTATTTGTTTAATTTTATAAATACTTCTATTATTTTACATTATAATTCATAATTAATATAATATTAAGATTTATTAAATAAGCTACTAATAATATTAAATATCATTTTAATAGTTTAATCAGTACAATGATGATGATGATGATGATAATAATAATAATAATACAGTAAAATGACAAAACTATGGTAGTAATTTATGGTAGTAATGACAATTCTTTATTATTTGTTTACTTTTAGAATTAATTAATAATAATAATAATAATATTACTTCAATTTATTTTATACATTATTATTTATAACATTCAGAGTGATTAAATAATCTATTAATATGAAATATAATTATTATTATTATTTTTATTATTACAGTAAAAATACAAAACTAATATTTATGACAGAAATTAAGTTTACTGCTAATTAATAATATATTATTTTAAATTATTGTAAATAATTGTTATAATATTCAGATTGATTAAATTAAATAATTATAGAAAAAAATTATAATAACAACTGCAAATGTGTTAGCAAGTAAACTGTATTTACTCATACACACTACAGAAATAGCTAACTTTGTATGTAAACAGATATAGGCCTGGTTTCACAGACAGGGCTTAGACTAAGCCATGATTAGTCCATAGTTCAATTAGGACATCGAAGTAATTTTTTATAAATGTGACTTAGTAAAAACGCAATTGGTGTGCATCTTGAGACAAAACAAAGGCACTGATATATTTAAAGATCAGTCAGTGCAAGTTTCTTTCAGTTGAAATAGCTCAGAATTACATTTTAGTCCGGGACTAGGCCTAAGCCAGGGGTAGGCAAGTTCGGTCCTAGAGAGCCGCAGTCCTGCAGAGTTCAGCTTCAACCCTAATCAAACACACCTGAACAAGCTCATCAATGTCTTCAGGATTACTAAGGCTTCAGGCAGGTGAGGTTTTTTTTTAGGGTTGGAGCTGAACTCTGCAGGACTGCGGCTCTCCAGGACCGAACTTGCCTACCCCTGGCCTAAGCCTTGTCTGTGAAATCGGGGGATACTGTCTCCTTACCAATCACAAACTCTCTGAGTTGAAGAGTGGCCACTGAAGTCTTTCCATTGACTCCTCTCCAATTAAGGTTCTTCGCCAGAGAGTTGGCAATCAACCTCTTTAATATGCGCCAGGTGCAGTCGCGCACGTCCGCCCCACCAATAAGCCCCAACCAGTTTATCTGAAACAGAATTAAAAAAGAAAAAAAAAATGTCAATAAAACATTTTTGTATATCCACTGTTTAAATATGTATATTTCAACAATGAATTTAAGTACAAAAAATATATAATTAAAGAAAGGTTGTTATAAAAACGGTCTGGAAATTATCCAGAGAT
This sequence comes from allo-octoploid hybrid of Carassius auratus x Cyprinus carpio, assembly GCA_024542945.1. NCBI lineage: Eukaryota > Metazoa > Chordata > Actinopteri > Cypriniformes > allo-octoploid hybrid of Carassius auratus x Cyprinus carpio. Next base: position 21,169,788 of record CM045000.1, on the reverse strand, counting down.
ATTTGAAATTGGACAAAGATGTTTGTTTTGCTGTTTCCACCCCCTTTCTCTTACTACAAGTGCCATTCCTGAAGGCACAGAGGTGCTGACAGTGATCAAGTCCTGTGTCAACATGTGTACACATCGATGGTCTTCTGATTGTCACCTTTTGCACAGTGGGTGAAGCTGTAATCTGCTGATTAGTCAGTTTGAATGTCTCACATTTGTTTTTATACACATGGTCAAAGAAGGGATAAAAGAAGATTGTAACTGTTGCTCTGTCACTTTCCTTTGCTGCCTCTTTTCTTTGCTGGTGCTCTTCTTGGGGCTCTGCTCTCTCTTCCTCTTTTTCTCCCTCTCTAACTAGTCTTGATTCAAGGTTAATAGTGAAGTTGCAATACAATATAGTCCCTCAACGCTCTCCCACATATTTAGCTATTCTAACTGCACTTATTTCCAGTGTTGGTATAAGTGGCAGTGCGTAGTAATAGACGAGAAATGCACAGTTTTATACCATTGTGCTGATAACGCTTCTTAGTCCTTTGGCAATCCTACAGTCTGAACCACTGTAGAGAAACCACCCTTACAGCCTGGGTCCTGGAGGGCCAGTGTCCTTGAGGGTTTAGCTCCAACCCTGATCAAACACATCTGAATACACTAATCAGTGTCTTCAGGATTACTGGAAGGCTATAGGCAGGTGAGATCTATTAGGGTTGGAGCTAAACTCTGCAGGGATATCGGCCCTCCAGGACCGAGTTTGCCCATACCTGGTATGGTTATATACATGGTCAATTGCATAACAATTCGGCAACCAAGAATTATGACAAGATGTCCCTGGTCTTCCCGCAGCTGCAACAATCTGAGGATGGTGGATTGCTGGTCCAGCACCATCTCTAATTTTGTTAAAACCTCCCTCAGCAGGGCTATGTTAAAGACATTTACAATATTTTACAATTACAATACACACTACAAAACTGTACAATGTCATCCTTAGTCTTATTAAAAAACCGATAAACTTAAAAGTAAGATGACTCAGTGGAAATCACTGAAGGACCAACCTGGTTCTGATGATTGCTGGGGGGCAATTCGGAAATTCTGACAACTCCGCAGCGCTATAAAAGAACACCGTTTTAAGTGAATTGAGGAAAAAGTCCTACAAATGAAATACAAAAGAAAGTCAAACCAAAAGCGAAGGAATACACTCACGTGGCACATCGTCCATCAGCTGCCAATTTTGCAGCATCTCTGTACAGTCGTGGCCAAAAGTTTTGAGAATTACATAAATATTAGTTTTCAAAAAGTTTGCTGCTAAACTGCTTTTAGATCTTTGTTTCAGTTGTTTCTGTGATGTACTGAAATATAATTACAAGCACTTCATACGTTTCAAAGGCTTTTATCGACAATTACATGACATTTATGCAAAGAGTCAGTATTTGCAGTGTTGGCCCTTCTTTTTCAGGACCTCTGCAATTCGACTGGGCATGCTCTCAATCAACTTCTGGGCCAAATCCTGACTGATAGCAACCCATTCTTTCATAATAACTTCTTGGAGTTTGTCAGAATTAGTGGGTTTTTGTTTGTCCACCCGCCTCTTGAGGATTGACCACAAGTTCTCAATGGGATTAAGATCTGGGGAGTTTCCAGGCCATGGACCCAAAATTTCAACATTCTGGTCCCCGAGCCACTTAGTTATCACTTTTGCCTTATGGCACGGTGCTCCATCGTGCTGGAAAATGCATTGTTCTTCACCAAACTGTTGTTGGATTGTTGGAAGAAGTTGCTGTTGGAGGGTGTTTTGGTACCATTCTTTATTCATGGCTGTGTTTTTGGGCAGAATTGTGAGTGAGCCCACTCCCTTGGATGAGAAGCAACCCCACACATGAATGGTGTCAGGATGCTTTACTGTTGGCATGACACAGGACTGATGGTAGCGCTCACCTTTTCTTCCCCGGACAAGCCTTTTTCCAGATGCCCCAAACAATCGGAAAGGGGCTTCATCGGAGAATATGACTTTGCCCCAGTCCTCAGCAGTCCATTCACTATACTTTCTGCAGAAGATCAATCTGTCCCTGATGTTTTTTTTGGAGAGAAGTGGCTTCTTTGCTGCCCTTCTTGACACCAGGCCATCTTCCAAAAGTCTTCGCCTCACTGTGCGTGCAGATGCGCTCACACCTGCCTGCTGCCATTCCTGAGCAAGCTCTGCACTGGTGGCACTCCGATCCCGCAGCTGAATCCTCTTTAGGAGACGATCCTGGCACTTGCTGGACTTTCTTGGACGCCCTGAAGCCTTCTTTACAAGAATTGAACCTCTTTCCTTGAAGTTCTTGATGAACCTATAAATTGTTGATTTAGGTGCAATCTTAGTAGCCACAATATCCTTGCCTGTGAAGCCATTTTTATGCAACGCAATGATGGCTGCACGCGTTTCTTTGCAGGTCACCATGGTTAACAATGGAAGAACAATGATTTCAAGCATCACCCTCCTTTTAACATGTCAAGTCTGCCATTCTAACCCAATCAGCCTGACATAATGATCTCCAGCCTTGTGCTCGTCAACATTCTCACCTGAGTTAACAAGATGATTACTGAAATGATCTCAGCAGGTCCTTTAATGACAGCAATGAAATGCAGTGGAAAGGTTTTTTTGGGATTAAGTTAATTTTCATGGCAAAGAAGGACTATGCAATTCATCTGATCACTCTTCATAACATTCTGGAGTGTATGCAAATTGCTATTATAAAAACTTAAGCAGCAACTTTTCTAATTTCCAATATTTATGTAATTCTCAAAACTTTTGGCCACGACTGTACACTTCCTAAATCAAAATGAAAGAAAACAAAAATACAGTTACAACTTACCTGACTCCCTAAACCAAAAACAATGTGAAAAAGTGACTTCAAAATAAAATGTCGTCTAACCCCCTATATCCCTCAACTTAACAAAAATGATTGCAAAATATTTACAAAAGATATATACAAAGTTTACAACCAACAATTTACAATCGGAATCCAAAATCGTAGTCAATCAGGCTTGGGTCAAGTTAACAAGAAATATCACAGAATGGAGACAAAGAAAAACACTATAACAGAATTATAACAGAACACAATCACACTCACAATCTTAAGCACCAACACACTATCTCTCTGGTAAGACACTCAAAGACTAAACGATGGCAAGGCAAACTATAGAGTCACACGCAATGGCCCAATCATGGCCCCCATTGAGTGTTTGGGGCAGTCCTTATATCTGGGTCAGGTGAAGAGGAGAACCAATCACAGCCTCCAGCAAATTATCTCCAGGACCCGCCCATCTGAAACACAAACATACACAGAGAGAACACAAGAGGGCAGAATGGAAACAACGAGCAAATGACTTGGGCTCATAACATAACTTATTCATATACTAATGTATTAGTTAATACATTAGTTAACATGAACTAACAATGAACAACTCCACTCTTCAGGATTACTTAATGTTTTGTTAATGTTAACTTACACATTTACTAATGCATCTCTTCACATTAACAGATTAACTAGTTAATGATGTGGTTAATGCATTAGTTAAAATGAACTAAAAATTAACAACACACGTTCAGCATTATTTTATCTTTGCTCATGTTAACTTATTCATATGCTTCTCTTCACATTAACAACTTAATTAGTTAATGCTGGTTAATGCATTAGTAACCATGAACTAACAATGAACTATGCCTGTAGACAGCTTTATTTAATAAGCTTTATTTAATTATACTACATACAGTATAAACACACATTTATTTAGCAGCTAACACATACAATGGATAAACAATACTAACTCCCCATTTGGGAATTGATTTGGGTTATTGGTAAACTTGGAAACTATCTAAACATCATTAACGTGACTTACCATTAACTAAGCATTTACTAAGGGAATTTGTGAACCTTATTGTAAAGTGTGCACTAGTTCAACATTAACTAATGTTTAACTAACATTTGTAGACTGTTTATTAACATGACTTACCATTACCATTACCATTAACTAACTATTAACTAACAAAGCAGTCATTATTGATTTTACTGCACCTTAAATGAGTGAAAGCCATTCATGCATCTCTTACATTTTCAGAAACTTTATTACATATTATATTATTACATAACAGTGGTATACATTATATACATTTATATTATATAATCAATGCATTAAATAAATAAAGAAACAAACTTAGAGAAGAAGAAGGTGTTTTTCCTAACGTTAACTGGAAGTGAGCAACTATGGTCAGGATGGACAAACAGCTGGTAATCACCTTTGCGTTTTAAAGCAGCTATTTACGATAAATATGTCACTGAAAAGTCTTCCAAGTGGACCATTTCTATCCCGCTTTCCAAGTCACTTAATCCACTCCATCAGACGATGTTTTTGTAGGTCCAGTCCGTCCTGTTCCCACGGGCGATTTAACCGCCGAACCCCGAGAAGAGAACAAATGTGTGCGCGCTCAGTAAATCGTCACGTGGAACGAAGCGATTTCCAAAGCATTACTCTCCTCCAGCTCGCGCTGTAATATATAAAGTTCATGTTCACACCGTCTCCACGACTTCATCCAGACCTTATTTTTCCCCCGCGAACTTTGGGAAAAAGATATCCAAATATTATAATCGCCATTACTTCTTGCAAGTCGTCAGCCATTTGTTTACTCTTAAGTCACGTTTGTCTGCGCGAGATTTCCCTCATTTACAGTCGTGATTTGTGATTTTGATTTGAATGGAATCCAGTTAAGTGTGTGGTGTGCTGTCACCATAGACTGTAAAAAAAAAAAAAAAAAAAAAAAAAAAAAACCCATAGGACCAAACCTGTTAAATCTATGTTTTTTTTTTTTTTTTTTGTTAGTGGTATGCCTTAATTGTGTTAATAAACAGTCTACAAATATTTGTAACACATCAGTTAATGTTGGACTAGTGTAAACTTTACAATAAGTTTCACAAATTAATTCTCTTAAATAACCCTTTGATAGTAGCCTAGTAAGTCATGTGAAAATAAACGGTCTAAAAACATGAGAAGCATTATCAGTTGATGTTAAGATGGTTTCCAAGTTTATCAATAGCCCAAATCAGTGTCCAAATGGGGAGTTAGTATTGTTTATCCATTCTGTGTTAGCTGCTAAATAAATGTAGGTGTACATACTGTATTATAATTAAATAAAGCTTATTAAATAAAGCTATCGACAAGCTAGTTCATTGTTAGTTCATGTTAACTAATACATGAACTAATGCATTAGTGTACGAATAATTAAACATGAGCAAAGATTAAGTAATGCTGAACAGATGCGTTGTTCATTTTTAGTTCATTTTAACTAATGCATTAACCACATTGTTAACTAGTTAATCTGTTAATGTGAAGAGATGCATTAGTAAATGTGCAAGTTAACATTAACAAAACATTAAGTAATCCTGAAGAGTGGAGTTGTTCATTGTTAGTTCATGTTAACTAATGTATTAACTAATACATTAGTATATGAATAAGTTAACATGAACAAAGATTAATTAATGCTGAACAAATGCTTTGTTCATGGTTAGTTCATGTTAACTAATGCATTAACTAACGTTAACTAATACAACCTTATTGTAAAGTGTTACCGAACACGTTTTATTTGGTTTTACTAATATCCCTTCAAATAAAACCAAAGAATATTACATTATAAATTTAATTTTAATTTTTGCGAAAATTTCATATCCACAAGTGTAAGTACAGTAAAACCAATCCTTTATTTTTGGTTTTTGAAAAATAAATTTGAATTTATGTGAAGACGATTTTTTATTCACATAATAAGAAAGCAATTAAGACAGTTTCCATTTGTAAATCCTTTAATATATTTATGTAATGTTTAGCTCACCCCCCTGGCTATATGTGTATTTTGAATGCATATATTTTTTTATATTCTGTTTGTGTTTTATGTTTTCATGTGTATTATTGTTGCTGTAACTGTACTTTGACTGTTTATTGAAGTTTAATAATAATAATAAAAAAAAAACAATGAAAAAAAAAAAAAAAAAAAAAAAAGAAGACCCGAACGATGAACTAATCAATTCTCTTTCCGGCTCAGACTGCATTGGCTGACACAGGTGAACTACTACTAGCAGAACAGAACCTATAGAATAGGTGAACGAATCACCCGAATCAGAACCGTTTCTGTCGGACACGTCCGATTTGAGAACCGAGGAGCTGATGATACTGCGCATGCGTGATTCAGCGTGAAGCAGACTGACACACAGCGCGTCTGAACCGAACTGGTTCTTCTGGTGATTGATTCTGAACTGATTCTGTGCTAATGTTATGAGCGCGGGTAAACCGAATACTTAAAAGAAGGGCAATCTGGCGAAACGTAAGTTTATTTAATAACAAATAAATCGCAATGGATTATGTATAGTAAGTGTATCATGGTTTCTGCGCTGATGACACCTAATTTATTTCCTTTATATCTTCAAGACTTAAATCCTCATATGCACATTATTGCTGTTACTGTATTTGGGTGCGTTGTTGCAAAACTTAATTGTAAACTTTTAATGATTATGAGGTTTTTAACTGACTAAAGTTATGATTACTGACTTTATATATTTAAATGTTTGATAGACTTGACGCCATTACGTCATCGCCAATGACGTCATTACGTCGAGCGTAAAAGAACCGGTGAACTGTTTTTTTTTCAATCGGTTTATTGAATCGAACTGTCCGAAAGAACCAGTTCGCGGAAAAGAACCGAATTTCCCATCATGAGACTGAGCTCATGCATCATCTTTACGCCAGTTATTCAGCCAATAAACTGTAGGCCTATGTATTTCAAAATTGTGTCTAGTACTATAGAAATTACAAAGGTTTAATTGGCATCTTTATTTTCAAACGACCCGACCGACCGCGACCCGAATATCATTAAAAATATTTTTGGATGACTCGTAACCGTGGGTAACCGCTCATTTTGGATCAACCCGCGCATCACTGGTTCACACCATGGTTCACACATGGCTTCAGCAGTCGAACAGATACATGTGAGTTATCATTTAATTTGCTTGTTTTATTTATTTTTGAAAAATCGTATCAAATGTGACAAATGTGTTTGTTAAATGTAAGATATGATAATTTTTATTAAAAATGCTGTAGATTTGGTGATGCGTTCAGTAAGATCTAAAATTGGATTTTTGTATGTTACCTAACTGATAATCTGTACAAACATGGTGCGACAGTGCATGATTTGTTAAAAATTGTTAGTGGCTAGTGAAAATGTTGTAGAAGTGATCATTTGAAAATGTAAATACTTGCAGAGATTTATAGAAATAAAGTGTTGCATATTGATATTTATCTGTTTCCTTTTTATCCTGTTTCACTTTTTCACTTTTACATTTGTAGCATTCGAAGTGAATGTTCATGAAATGCTAAGTGGTAATTGTTAAAGCCAATTTTCCTTTTGTGACTTTTCCTTTTGTAGGAAACCATTGTGCTTAAAAAATAAAAATAAAAATCTTGACTTGAACATCCAGGGGCCTGCTTCATTAAACAAGTTTATCAAATAAGCCAGGTTTATTTTAGTTAATCTAACTTATTGTCAGTTGATTTTATTCAAATTTAGTCAGAATAGCTGAAAAGAAAGCCTGTCTTGTTTGGTAAAGTTGTTTAATGAAACAGCCTCTTGGGCTGCATTTCCTAAAAGCATCGTTGGCCTAAGTTGATCGTAGCTGCATTGATTGACAATGGTTCTATGGTTAACTTTGCCTTACAATTGTTGGAAACTCAGAAGCGAAGACCAGGAGACTCTTGGGTAATCTTCAGGAGAATTCTTTATTGAGAACACTCTGTGTGGCACTGTAGTCATCAAAAGTCTCACCAGTCATTAATACATTGTAGTTTATATACATTTCAAGGGGGCGGGATACACAGAGGTGGAGACAACCTAAACAAAGCATGCAAATGCAATAGAGGGATCGGCCTGATACTGGCCATTTTCCCATCTTTGATCTTGTCAGCATAACAGTGTCATTTAAATACAGAGGTGCCTGACAGTATCGCTGATACCTTCACATTATCATAGAGACAAAAGGCACAACTGCCTTGAGCTTAAAAAGCCAAATGCCAAGGAATAGCACAAAGATATATATATATATATATATATATATATATATATATACAGTAGGTAGACAACCAAAATGGGTATTACCGCCGCGCGTACTGCCGCCCCAGGGCCGCGGCGTTAACTGCAAGTCAGTCACGTGTTAAAATCATTCGCTATACTACCGCCAGGTGGCGCAAAGGGACGGATTGCGAACTGAATGTAATTGTAAAATGAAAGGAAGACGTTAAACAACAACACAATAACATTATAATATACATTATAACATCCTTAAAAGCCATTAAAAAAATAGGATAGTCTCAGGCTACACTCTACTCATCAAAAATTTATAGAAAGACCTTTACACAAGGGCTCTTATGCATGCTATTGTTATTAAACAGTCATTACATACATACATATATATATATATATATATATATATATATATATATATATATATATATATATATACGGATTAAAAGCTAAATGTTTTCATTTCGGTTCATTCTTGGTTAAAAAAAAATAAAATATATATAATAATCTTCAGGTTCCATTTGTAGAGCGAAATGAGAACGGTCCATCATTTACAAATAATTCTTATTCACTCTGTTATTATTCTTGACTTTTTTTAAATTGCTAACACTTTGCATTTTTGAATTACGCCGTTACTGTGTGACCAAAAATTGTGAATTGTGACTTTGATCGCGCTGGTGCCTCACGCGCACATATTCATTGGAAACAGCAGTCGTTCACCGAGCCATGCGGCGCAAGCAGCGGGCCACTTTGGCATATTTTTGCTCATTATGATTTTTTTTTTTTTTTTTTTTTTTTTTTGCGTAGATACTGAAACACGTGTGAAATCCAAAGCCTGTTTTACCTAATGAATAAGAGTTTAGCTTCAAATGGGCAACATGTTTGGATTTGTCCCGAATGAGAGAGATAAGCCCAACCTTATGTATCGCTTTAAATTATTTTTAATTATTATTTTTTTTTATTTTATTTTTTTTTATAAGCCTATATTATTATATACTGCAATTATATTTATCCATTAGAATTATATATTTGTAATTCTTGTTCTGTTCTGATAAATTTGTTGAATTTAAAGGATTTGTTGTAAAGTGAAGGGAACTAAAAATATCCTGTTGGTACATTAGCCTATAGCATTATAAGGCCTGCCGTTATTATTTCTGAATGTAATAAAATGCAACTCTCACAAACTTAATTAATTTTTTTAGCGTGTTTTCGTGTATGTTTTTTTTTTCCATTGCATCTAAAAATGACTTTGTGCATCACATTAACTCCGTGCTCAATCTGCCTCCCGCGATGTTCAGCTGTGGATGATTTCAAAATGTTTGATATAAAGGTTGCTGTCACATTTTATACAGGAATTCTTCATTTAAAAAAAAAAAAGAAAAGAAAAAAGAAAAAGAAAAAAAAGGCCAAATATATTGTTAGTTTTATGCTAACATGCAATCAAGGTCTTCAGATACTATATAAAACACAAGTTCATTTAGACTATTTAACATGCACTGTGACATTTTACCGTTTCAACTTATAAACTCCTTGAGATTTTAAAGTCAGTTTAATAGTATTGAAATTCAAGTTGAATCTAGTATAAAAAAGGTTTTAATTGCTTAAATTATTTCTATGAATTAATAAGTTAGCATGACTTTTTCATCATAGCATTTTTTACGAGCTGTATTCGTTTTCTGAAACCAAGCACCCACTTTTTTCTTTTTTAAATCTATGAATCGCTCGCATATCTCCTACAACCTACAAATAAGGGCTAATAGAGGTTCTTTCTTTTATGATTTATTTATAATGTTTTATTCTTGAAGAAAATAAGTATTTATTCTTTAATAAAATAAGGGACAGAATTAGGGACAATCCAATTATTTGTTATGTACAATAATATAGGCCTATATCTGCCTGCAGTTAAAAAGTTATATTTGTTCTGATTCACCCATTTATGTAGGATACAATTATTCTAAAAATAAAAATAAATAATGTCATAAAAACGCCATCGGCCTGAATAAATTTTACCATTATAGAATTGGGGTAGTAATTTAGGAGGTGAAAATACAGTGAAATTACAAATGGCATGGGATTTTAAAGTATGACAACTGAAGGTCTATGAAACATTTCTATGATGCATTTTTTAAACAATGGCACTTAAAGTTTTCAACTAAAATATTATTTCAACCATATAGCCTGTGAATAAATAAATAAAATGCATACTTTTCAATGAAAGAACACTTAGAGAGTGTACAGTAGGTGGACATCCAAAACGTTGCTTCTACCGCCGCTCGTACCGCCGCCGCGGCGTCTACAAAGTGCATTTGCAGCTTTTGACCGCTGAGTGGCGCTTTAATCACAAGTTTTCAAACAAGCGCATCAAAGCACATTTTCACGAATAGACATCAGCTTTGCCTCACCGTTTTGTTATATTTGACTGCAGTCGGGGAAAATGAAAGGAAAACACTTTAGGCTAGTTAAAATATTTAATATTCACAGATGAAAGTTTAGTCCTTATGAAGATATGTGCGTTTCTTAGAACGAATTCAAGCAGGATAAATGTCAAGCCTATGAGCCTGTGCTTATATTTTCTCTTCACCATATTTTAGATTTGACACATTTAAATAGTGTGCAGTATTATTTATATAATATGAATTGTGTTATATTATTCAAAAGAAATTGTGGTTTACTTTGCATCGGAGCATTAAAAGTGATAGCCTATTGTGAGCTAGGCTTGCGTGTTTTGTAAATTATTTTCTTTATTTTAGTAAAACGTGAGGGACTGTATAATTTCGCTCCCATTATTTAGGCCTAATTAAAACAAGAAACGAATAAATTAAACCTGCACGATTTAGCTAAATCACTGAAACTCTAAAGAATGGACGGATTAATAAAACGTCCTCATGATTAAACTTTAAAAAGTTCTCTCATTATAATCAACAAAATACACAAGATGTAAAAAAGAGCTTCATTAATTGACAACTTCAGTGATTTTAAAGAGTCTTCTTTACTTGCTTTCATATAATTTAAGTACAAAATAAATAAATAAAATAAATAAATTGCAGCCGCATTTAAATGCAGGTTTGTACAATATTCTGTAAAATGTCAGAGTGCAAGATTTGCTCTGCATGATGCTGAGTGCAGTGCAGCATTTATTCTTATTTGTCTACATATTTTATCTTCATTACAAATCTTGTTTGGTTTTATTTTGGATAATTGCATGTAAAAAAAATTATTTACTTTGTAATGCATATGCAAAATGTGAATTATTAATATTAAAGTGAATTATTCATATTATTAATGCGCATGCATGACAGGGAGGCGCCCTCTCGATCACGTGATTTTTTTCCTAATAATGAAATAACTGAAAATTGTGGCGTCTCACATACATGAGAAATATATCTACAGAAAGCTTGAAATGTCTTTTAAACAAATCAATTCAAAACGAAAGCATTGTGTAATCTGTGAAGGTTGTATTTCTCTTTAAAGGCGCGTTCATGTGGAGAGAGTCAGCACTGTGAATTTCATCTTGCAGCCGACAAGAAAACATTTGTTTATTAATAAATAATTAAAATGTCTCCTTTTTTTCAATTTTTTTTCAATTATTAGGCTACTTCTGCCTGTGCTTTGTGGCAAACTTAATGCATGTTCTTGAGCGCGGAATATATTAAGGCTCATTATGGATTATAGATGTAAATTTAATATAAACCTGCGATTAGTTGAATAATGCAACAAATGACCAACTAGTAACTAGAAAATCTTACATAGGAGGCAGATCTATTAAATACCCTCTAGACATCTCTGTTAAAGTTTTTAAAGCATTTTATACGCGTTTGTATAAATTCTTCATAACGGTCTGTAACGGAGAGATGCCTTAACAATGATTTTCCCTCTGAAACACAAAAACGAAAATTGAAATAAAATTGATATTTTATGTTTTGAGAATGGCCAACCCTTCTCTGCAGATATTGTGCTTCTGGTTTGTGCATTTTAAATCACATAAAGTCTACAAAATATAATGTCTCCCAACACTCTGGTGTTTTTTTGTCACCTATAAAACATGTTCATAGACGGATACTTTACTGATGTCTGGACTATGTTTGGGATTTAGAAAAACTTAAAGAGATGGTTTAATATAGGCCTATTGTTTATGAATAGGCTACATTCTGTGAAAATTTATATTTCACACTAAAAAAATATTGTATGGACGCAACAAAATAAAACGGCCGACGCTCCACTCAGGGCTCGTAGTTCTGACTGGGCTCAACCCTCCCCTGCGCGTTTGGGACACACTGCCGAGCAGAGTATGAGCGGCGCGGTGTTATTCTGACTGGAGCGAGGAGAGGATTTTTTAAAAGTCGGAGCGTCGTGGTTTTCACTCGCTCCAGCACCGCTCCATCACGAGTACAAGTCATGCCAACAGCCCGTAATATAACTGCATATTTAGCAATAATTCACATGATAAACATATTTAGCTATAGCTTGATACACATAATCTCTCCAATCAGAAGATTATAATGATGGCAATAGTCGAGCGTTACAGGCTAGTTCTCAAGGAGTTTGTCTTCCTTTTACTGATTATTTTCGGGTTAAAGCATGATTTAAACAGATACAGCACATTCACACGCAATGGCTGTCGCAATAATGCATTCAAACAAATGTAATCTTACAGTACTTCATCTGTATCTGATTTTGAATGAGCAGAAATCTGCAAGAAATGCATCGATCTGTAGATAAAATAACCGAAAATGTACTGTTATTTTCAATACAAACAAAATTTGCACAGCAGAAAGCAGCAATTATACCTTTTAATGCTGACAATGTTATTAGTTTGGCGTTTGGTTGGGAAAAAGGTTTGCACACAATAGCCTAATCCCCTTTGAAACTGTCCTGTAATTTTATTTATTTATTTATTTTTATTTTATTTTTATAGGCTACATTATGAAAATAACATTTCAACTTTATCCACGGAGCGAGTGCGGAGCAGTGTTTCTGGTATCAGTGAGCTTGGAGCGGATTGATTATTAAATGCTCGAGCGCAGAGGGGAAATTGTATGATTGCATGATGGGCTAGTATTAAAAAATAAGTAAAAAAATAAAATAAAGGTCTTTCCAGCATTAAGCTAATAACGTTACTGCTTTTTATTAATCATCTTGTCTCAGTTATAAATTTGACTGGTAAATGATAAAGAATTATATTAAAACTTGTCTTGAACAATTTCTTTGTCATTTGAATATTGATTTTAAGTAGGGAGGCAAAAAAAAAAACGATTTAAATTGTAAAACGATTTTTTTGTGAAAAAAATCGGGGATTTTTTTTAGGCCATAAGGCCTATCGGCCAGCCCTAATGCAACAGTTTGCACCTTTTTTTTATTTATTTATTTTTATTATTATTTATTTAATTTTTTTGGAGTTAAGGCACTTCCTCTGAAATTAAGTTATAATAACTAATAAACTTTATTGCGCTATACAGTAGTCAACATTTGAAGTGGATCAAACCTTTCTTTAAAGTTGTCCTAAAACCTGTTCTGCAAGTTTGATACCCTCATAAGACACGGTCCATATGAAAGAGCAAGAGATTCACACCTTTATCTCGACCCCCACAAGCTATACAGAACTACCCCCAGCCCCCTCCAGCTGAACTGAACTCGGTCTGTTTTTGTCTGTGAGGAACGGTGTGTTGTCATGTTACTGGGTTGAAACATGCCTGCACTCACAGCAGCCCTACTCTTTTTATTCATTATTTTCTCGCAGCCCATATTATTATTTTCACTAGACCAAAATAATAACAAATTATCAATTGATAATGAATCATTATTTTTGCTAAAATCATGTTATTTGTGAACGTAGGCGTTTGAGGAAGGCTTTAAGACCAAGCGGAATCCTCCGTAAGCTGCTCCCGCTTCACAGCGCGCGTCTCGCGCTCACTGACCCAGCTTCACCGTCCGCGGTTTTATTTTACTAAATCAGTTTGAGCGAATACAACTCATTGATCACGAGCCCAACATTTAGCAAGGCAGGAAAACATTCAGTCTACCTGAAGGAAGACGTATTTCATTGAGCTAATGCTGTTAAATAGAGATTAAAAAAAAAAAAAAAAAAAAAAAACCTAGTGTAGGCTATTCTTAAACTTGGATCTCATTATATTGAAGTAAAAATCCAAACACCCGAAGCAACCTACACTCTCAGTGTTCTTTCATTGAAAAGTATTCATTTTATTTATTCACAGGCTATATGGTTGAAATAATATTTTAGTTCAAAACTTTAAGTGCCATTGTTTAAAAAAATGCATCATAGAAATGTTTCATAGACCTTCAGTTGTCATACTTTAAAATCCTATGCCATTTGTAATTTTACTGTATTTTCACCTCCTAAATTACTACCCCAATTCTATAATGGTAAAATTTATTCAGGCCGATGGTGTTTTTTATGACATTATTTATTTTTATTTTTAGAATAATTGTATCCTACATGAATGGGTGAATCAGAAGAAATATAACTTTTTAACTGCAGGCAGATATAGGTCTATATTGTACATTACAAATATTTGGATCGTCCCTTAATCTGTCCCTTAGTTTATTAAAGAATAAATACTTATTTTCTTCAAGAATAAACATTATAAATAAATAATAAAAGAAAGAACCTCTATTAGCCCTTATTTGTAGGTTGTAGGAGATATGCGAGCGATTAATAGATTTAAAAAAAGAAAAAAGTGGGTGCTTGGTTTCAGAAAACGAATACACCTTGTAAAAAATGCTATGATGAAAAAGTCATGCTAACTTATTAATTCATAGAAATAATTTAAGCAATTAAAACCTTTTTTATACTAGATTCAACTTGAATTTCAATACTATTAAACTGACTTTAAAATCTCAAGGAGTTTATAAGTTGAAACGGTAAAATGTCACAGTGCATGTTAAATAGTCTAAATGAACTTGTGTCTTATATTGTATCTGAAGACCTTGATTGCATGTTAGCATAAAACTAACAATATATTTTTTTTTTTGTGTTTTTTTTTTATGAACAATTCCTCTATTAAATGTGACAGCAACCTTTATATTAAACATTTTGAAATCGTCCACAGCTGAACAACGCGAGAGGCGGATTGAGCGCGGAGTGAATGTGATGCACAAAGTCAATTTTAGATGCAATGGAAAAATAAAGCTGGATAAAAACATACACGAAAACACGCTAAAAAATAAATTAAGTTTGTGAGAGTTGCATTTTATTACATTCAGAAATAATAACGGCAGGCCTAATAATGCTAGGCTAATGTACCAACAGGATATTTTTAGTTCCCTTAACTTTACAACAAATCCTTTAAATTCAACAAATTTATCAGAACAGAACAAGAATTACAAATATATAATTCTAATGGATAAATATAATTGCAGTATATAATAATATAGGCTTATAAACAAAAAAATAAAAATAAATAATAATAATAACAGATGGGAACATTGGTTAAATTGGTCTACGACCTCAAAAAATTATCAACTACAGAAGACAGCCAACATTAAACACAGACTGTTTTCCACTGTCAAGTTTTCAACAACTTCAAGTCATGGAGGGTCAGCTGCAGCAGGAAGACTACAAAACAGCTGTGTTAAGATTTCATATTTCAATAGAACAATTTAACTCCTCAATTAACTGTGTCAGTGTTTTCATCTTTTGTTCATTGTACATGGTACAGAAGGTAGTCAACCACATATTAAAATCATATCTGTACTGGCTGGGCCGGTTCGACATGGAATGGTTAAGCAACAAGAAAGGTTTGGCTTGGTGAAGAAGCGGCAATTTTACTCTCTAACTGATTTGCTTGAGTCAAAATGTGTATGGTAATAGTTGGCACTAACCAATGAGATTGATGGTTGCGAATAAGTTCCTCCTACTGCTGAAGGAACTGAAATGAATGTAAATTAGCAAATGATTTACTCACCCTCAAGTCATCCTAGGTGTATATGACATTATTCTTTCAGACAAATACAATCAGTTATATTAAAAAAATGTCCTGGCTCTTCCAAGCTTTATAATGGCAGTGAATGGCTGTATATTCCAAGGCCTGTCTGCTGGAAGCTATTTATTTTTCTTATACTAACGCAACCATTCACTTCAAAGAGCCTTTGTTAAAGGACAGTTCCGGTGAAAAATGAACCTGGGGTAATTAACACATGGTTACCGAGTCGATCGTTCCCTGGGATGCGTTTGCATGATAATCGAATGTAAAGAGTTATATCTCTAAAAACAGATTAGCTCATAACGCTAGTATATGGGGCTCAGAGTAAGTAAAAAGTAAATCGCTAGTTAATACCACTAACTAGGCTCAAAATAGCCTCACACTAGCACAGTAGCATAATGAGGGTCCCTACATGCAAACCGAAGCATTGAGAACTTTGTAAGTGTACAGACAGTTAAATAAGAAGATACTTTATAAAGACAGTACATTACGCGTTTACAGGCATTCGTCATCTTGGAAAACAGTCTCGACTAGTCGAGCCACGAACGCCGTGCTACGTTAGATTTCACAAACGTAATTCCTATCGACCAGCTCACGTAGCACGCCGTTCGTGGCTCGATTAGTCGACACCGTTTTCCAAGATGACGAATGCCTGTAAACGTTATAAGCTAATCTGTTTTTAGAGATATAACTCTTTACATTCGCTTATCATGAAAACGCATCCCAGGGAACGATCGACTCCGTAACCATGTGTTAATTACCCCTAGGTTCATTTTTCACCGGAATTGTCCTTTAACCCCCCCAGAGCTGTGTGGAGCACTTTATGATGGATGGACGCACTTTTGCACTTCAAAACAGAAACGGTTATTCTACTATCCTTTTATAGGCTAAATAATTTCAAATGAACTGTTATATTGACCTGTAAAAGCCCACGCCGTTTTTGAACATTCTAATCAAGTATGATGTTTGCTTGTTCCTTTATTTGTGCATATATTTATTTTTACAGATAAACACGTTAGCCTTGAGGGGAGGCACATCAGTAAAGGAAAGTGTATGGCGGATTCTGAGCTTCCTTCTATCAAACGACATGGCCCGGCAAATGAACTGGAGGGGAATCAATGGAAAAGACATTCAACGGCATTCAAAGACACCTCTCTGAAAACTGTAATTAATGGTATGGCTTTCTGAAATTAACTACTGTGTTTTATTTGTGTTTGGTGTCAGCTAAAAAACAATTCCCTATAAATGTTAGATTTTATAATAAATAATAATAATTTGGTTATTTACTGTTGGTCATGTGTCATTGTAGCTGCAGTCAGAAGAAACCGTTTGACTTCCACTGCAACAGACCAGGAAGTAGAAAACTGGATAAAGAGATGGCTGCAGCTTTCCGCAGACAGGGATGGAGGCCGTCGGGCAAGACAAAAAAATTGACTGTTTCCTGGTTCTGACACTTGCTTGTTCAACGGACTGCCCTTTTGCCTTGCTGTTTTTGAACTATAGATCTGATACTCCACTTGTTTATTAAATTCTCCTGGTTCTGACACTCGCTCGCCCTGCCTGTTCAACGGACTGCCCTTTTGCCTTGCTCTGTTTTTTTAACTATAGATCCGATTCTACGCTTGTTTTATTAAATTCTCCTGGTTTTGAGTGACACTTGCTTGACCTTGTTTTCTTTGGACTGATTTCTGGCAGTCCTCCCCTTCTGGACCTCTGCCTGTTTAATTGTATATATTTATATAATGTATTTATTATATTTATTGTTTCCTTTTTTTTTTTTTTCTTATAAATATTTGTTCTCTTTGGACTACCTTCTTGGTTTCTTGCAGTCCTCCCCTTCTGGACCCTGCCTGTTTTTATTTTATATTTGTTATTTATATAATATGTATTTAGAATATGTATTGTTTCCTGTTTTTGATTACTATTTATACATTTAAATGTATTCATGAAATATTTTATATTTATTAAATCACTTTTGACTGATTATTTGAGTATTTTCTTTAATATATGATAATTAGATCTGGGCCACATGTGGCCCATGCCATTTTTGAGATTTGGCCCAGATGTGGCCCATGCCATTTCTGAGATCTGGCCCAGATGTGGCCCATGTCTGGCCCAGTTGTGGCCCATGCCATTTCTGAGATGTGGCCCATGTCTGACCCGATTGTGGCTGACTTCTAGCTGCCACACTCAGGTTGAGTCATCGCCGTCATTCCATGCGGTATGTGGGCCAGAAGAATATGGAAGATGTGGGCCACAACTGGGCCAGATGTCATTTGCTATGTGGGTATGGGGACTTCAGACAGATAACCATCTAGCTGTTGAGCTTGTCATCTGCCTGACATTTGAGAAAGATTTGAGAGAGTGTATTTAAATAGGGCCAGGGCATAAATAAACATTTATATCAAATTAAAAAACATATCAGACAACAAGAGTGCAGAGAGACGAGTCTTTTTTTCTGCGCTATGATCTCCTTCTCCGTGCGCTGCTCCGTCTCCACGCGGGTTCTCCGCATCCATCGCGGCCCGGATAATTTCTTGTGCGTGCTGCTTTATTTCCGCATCCAAGTAATGGTCGTTATAACGCGGATAAAGTACAGTCGCGATGAAGTGCAGAGGATCCGAATAGATCTCATTGTGAAACGTGTGCTGACAGACTTTAAGGGTGTACTTTTCTTTGTTTTCACTCTGTGGTCCGTCTCAACCTCTTTGCTTAGGAGACGCTTTAGTGCTGCAATTAAAGGAATAACGTCCGCTACAGATGCATCAGAGGAGCTGATCTCTTTAGTTAGCTGCTCAAAGGGGGCAAGAAGAGAGAGAATGTTCTCTATTAAGACCCACTGGTTAGAAGTGAATGTCGCGGGGAGCTCGTGGTCTGCGCTATGCAGGTGCACGTGCAGGTCGCGGTTTCTGTTTGCGTCATCACAACATTTCGGCCGTATTTTTTCGGTGATAAAAGTATTTCGGCCGAAAACCGAAAATGCACCTTCGGGCCATTTTCGGCCAAAAATTTTCGGTGGCCAAATATTCGGTGCATTCCTAGCTATGATGACCCCTAGTAACAATGAGCACTTACAAACTAAACGCTGGATTTTAAAAGTATGTAAAGTTTGCGGCTCCATTATTGCAGTAAACTTGCGCAATGTTCTTGAATGAATTATTTAAAATGCACGCCAGTTTGTTATCGTAGGAACATCAACTTGAACACCCCTAAACATGACGTGGAACAAAACTGATTGGTTGCATTACATGTCAGTCAAACGTCCTCTTGCCCTCACATTAGGCGCTCTGAACTGTGCCAACATGGTAAACATCTTTATTACTACTTTAATAGTACACTTTTCAATTAATTTGAGTGTATTTGGGTTTATAACGGGTCTGGTTCTCACCTTATTGATGAACAGGAATTGTAGTTTGAGAGTAAAGCTACAAATTCCTCCATTAACGTCGGCTGCTTTCGTAATAATATTCTGATACGTGCAAGTGAAAATCGCTGCGCGGCATAAATTATAAATCTATTAGGCTGTATCTTAGCGAAAGTGCAGTTCTTCCTATTTTCTTCCATACAAAAAGTTGCATTGTATATGACATAAGCATGCTCCAGCCCAGAACGTCAAGTGCAATATGAGTGCGGGCTAGCGGGGGAGAGGGGACAATCTCGCTCGAGCTCGGTTCAAGGCAACCATGCCTACTGTAAGTACACCCTAAGGTGATCCCATATTGCCTCTATAAATTCAGTTCTGGATAATACATTCAGGTCAGTCCATGACTGTCAGTGTTTTGTCAGCTGTTTTTCTTTCCAAATATGATTTCACTGCATTAGCAGTGTGCTTGGAATCGATGATATGCTGAAAAATAAAAACATTCAAAATTTGGCGCCTTCTAAAAGGAATGGCATCATGATTTAAAACCTGTCTTTAATTTTTTAGCATTTATGATGCCATCAATTCGACAATATTGCCAACACCACTGGCAGAAATGTTGCCCCAAACCAGGTGTGTTATTGTTCAAATATAAGGCAATACTTGCCACTTTAGCCTAAATAAAAGCTGTATTTCTTTCTGTGTTTTTAATACTGCTTATAAATTTCCTGTATTTCCTGGTTGTATTCTAATAAAAACTCTAGTTATAATTACATATGGTCATTATACCATTCTAAAACAACAAATCTAATGATGGCCTAAGATGTGCAGAGTACTGTAGCTTTTTTGCTACAGAGGTAGAATTCTTTTGTAGCACAGGCAACACAATTGTGGTACAAGTATAAAACATCTGTCACAGAGTTAACTGCTTAGGAATTATGGGCATGTTCCCTAGGAATTGTGAGATATAGAGTTGTATTTATGGACTCCATACACAATACACACAATAGATTACTACTTCCTATGTAAAATAAAATAAAGTACAATGTAATAAATGCAAAATAACACCATAGTGTTAACTGTATCAATAAAAATATAGATGAATCTTCATTAACATGAATGACATAGCAGCAGGTGTTTATAGGCTGCTGTCCCTTTGAGACCTAATACATGGATTCCAAATAATGAAACAAATCTGATTTCTTTCACAACTGTTTAGGTTCACTTTAGACATAACCAACCATGTTTATCTGAATACTTGCTGAGAATGGATATTTTAACATTATGTTGACATATAAATTATGACACAAATTAAATATTTTGTGTGTGAACCATGCCTTTAAATATTGCTATGTGCCTTTTTCTGTGTTTGTTCGGTTAAAAAACCTTTGCAGCAAAAACATTGTTTTTGTAAAAATGCACAGAAAACATTTTTGTATGACAGAATATTATATTCGATACCGTTATTGCATTTCCTGAAAAATGTCAAAGTGGAGATAACTGCTTCTTTGTCGCAAGAGTTCAAATATGGAATTTAATCTCACTTTAATGCTCTTTATATATTTTACAGGAAGCTTGAAAAAAAATGCCCTTACAAACTCAATTACTAGAAGAGAGGCAGAAAAGGCTGTGTCAAAGTGTCTAATCAGTGCCAGGGACGGGAGGAAATCATACTGCAAGGGCACGTGTTGGAGAGCAAGGTAGGTAAAAGTCTTAAGATTTAAATTTTAAATGGGAATACAAACTTTAAAAAGACGAGAATGATAGTGCATATCAATGCAAATTCAAAAATGTTTTACCATTTGTGTGCTATTACATACAGTGACCGGGAGGTGACATGTTCTGTTCACTTAGTTTTGTTGTGGCCACTATTAACTTGTGGGAACATCATATGATCGTAGCCAAACGATATTGAATCATGGGTTTCCAAACTTGTCCTGGGAACCCACAGCACTACACACCTACTTCCAGTCTTACAGTTTGTACTTTTGAGCTAATAAAATGAATTGGGTGTATTCGATTAGAGAGACATACGAAGGCTGCATCTGAAAACTGACTTGTTGCCTCGCTGCCCTATCAGGCAAAATTGGAAATGCCCGAAATCATAGGCATAGGCTCGTTCACGTGAGTGACAATCACGCAATATGTGGACCTGTCAGCGATTTAAAATCATGATGTGTGAAATGTGTTCTGACTGAAAACTACATTGGCAATGACCAGGGAGGCGAGAAGTTCGGAGAGGAGTTACAGACCAGTGGCCGTATACACAAAACATTTTATCTTACCACTAAGAATTCTCCTAAATAGCAGTAAAAGTTTTTAGCTAAGAGTTTCCCCTTAAAACCTATTCACAAAGCTGCTGAGACAAACTTTTTCTAAGGAATAGACTGAAGTTTGCGGACAGGACAGAGTTGTCGGTGATTCTTCCTCTTGAAAAGAAATGCAATATTTAACCCATCATGTCCATAATTTGTCCATCATGCAGTGTGAACACAGCAGTGTCTGAACGATACCCCAGATAGTCATGCAGTCTGAAAGGAGCGTTGGTCTGACTACTTTGAAAATCGTGCAGTGTGAACTCGGCATACGGTACCTCACAAAACTGATTTTGGACAGACTAATGAGGTAACAGTTTAATGATCTACAACAAAAGAGAGAGAGCATTGGTGAAAAAGTGAATATTTAATTAGTACAATACTAATTTCTCACTGGAAATGACTTCAAAAGTGTTAAAAGTTGGTCAAAATGTACATTTTGCACAGCCTGTATGTGCAGTGCTGGGAGTGTTCCAGGAAACCCCTGATCTATATCGACTTGATGTGGGGCACCAAAGGGTAACCTGACACATCTGTTTGAACTGTGAAAAGGGGAATTAAAAAAAAAGTGGCACAATGGTTGATTCATTATTTTTTTCTTTTCAAAGGGCCGTTGGGAGAGCGACAACAGAGGAGTGAGGAGCAGCGCTAATGTTGTTTTGTTTGTGAAAACCTTTATTTTTAGAGTTTTTTAGATATGCATATAAAAATAATACAAGTTTTACCGAATAAAGGTTTTCAGGAGCTTTAAAGGGCTAGTTCACCCAAAAATTTAAATTTTGTCATTAATTACTCACCCTCATGTTGTTCCAAATCCGCAAGACCTTTGTTCATCTTCGGAACACAAATTAAGATATTTTTGATGAAATCTGAGAGCTCTCTGACCACACATAGACAGCAATTTACCTAACATTTTCAAAACCTAGAACATTAGTAAAGGCATCCTTAAAATAGTCCACATGACTACAGTGGTCACAGAGCTCTCTGATTTCATCAAAACTATCTTAATTTGTGTTCTGAAGATGAACGAAGGTCTTACGGGTTTGGAATGACATGAGGGTGAGAAATTAATGACAGAAATTAGATTTTTAGGGTGAACTAACCCTTTAAAAGTTTAACTTTTTTTTTCTTTCTTTAGACAGTTGTGTTTTCTAAAGTTGTAAATGTCCTTATAGTCATGTTCAAATTATTAATAAACCTTACTTAATAAAGTTAAGCATGAACTACTGGTTTCTTTTCATTGAATACCTTTAACATTTTATTGTAGTTTAGTGGATTACATGGAATGTTTGTATTTAGAGGTTTACTGTAAAATAAGGTAACCCAAACCAACAAATATGGTAGCCCATATTATAACCCATAAGAGCCCTAGATAAGTACTATCTGGGCCCCATCATTAACCCATGTGGGTCCTAAATGGGATCTACCTGGGCTACCCATATGGGCTTGATATGGAGCCCATCATCAACCCATCTGGGCTAACCCATGTGGGGCCACCATGGAAACTGAGGACAAAATTAGCTGGGTCCCAGTTGGGTAGCCCAGGTGGGCCCCAGATATTAGCCCAGGTGCAACCCCTTTGGGCCCCACATGGGTGTGTTGGCTGGGTATGAACACAGATGTGTAAATGCTGCTGCATATATGCTTAATATTTCGCGCCTGCAACCGATACAAAACGATGTTACCCACCAGGCAATATACACAGCGATATGGATTAAAAGAGCATTCACTTATCTTAGATGCGGATTTCAGATGTTCTGAAACGAACTGCAGCAGTTTGATTTGCAAGCAGCGATGCGATGGAAGATACGCTGAAGAATTAGTGATGTCCGATTCGCGAACGAATCGTTCGATTTAACCGGTTCTTCTTAGTGAACCGGTTGAACCAGTTCACCAAATCGAACTGAATCGTTTGAAACGGTTCGCGTCTCCAATAAGCATTAATCCACAAATGACTTAAGCTGTTAACTTTTTTAACGTGGCTGACACTCCCTCTGAGTCAGAATAAACCAATATCCCGGAGTAATTCATTTACTCAAACAGTACACTGACTGAACTGCTGTGACGAGAGAACTGAAGATGAACACCGAGCCGAGCCAGATGACGAACGAACACGCCCACTGCTGGAGCGGTTCTCGTTCTCGAGTCAAGAACCGGTTGCATCGGTTTTCAGATCACCAGTACACTGAACCGAGAACCGTTTCTGTCGGACACGTCCGATTTGAGAACCAAGGAGCTGATGATACTGCGCATGCGTGATTCAGCGTGAAGCTCACTGACACACAGCGCGTCTGAACCGAACTGGTTCTTTTGGTGATTGATTCTGAACTGATTCTGTGCTAATGTTATGAGCACTTGAATGAAGGGCAATCTGGCAAAACGTAAGTTTATTTAATAACAAATACATCGCAATGGATTATGTATAGTAAGTGGATCATGGTTTCTTCGCTGATGACACCTAATTTATTTACTTTATATCTTCAAGACTTAAATCCTCGTATGCACATTATTGCTGTTATTGTATTTGGGTGCGTTGTGCAAAACTTAATTGTAAACTTTTCATGATTATGGGGTTTTTAACTGACTAAAGTTATGATTACCAGAGAATGTCTAATATGGCGAGAAGTTTCACTCTCACTACACTTCCGGCTTCTGAACTGGTTGCAGTTCCACTCTGATTCCATATGAGGGCGCTCACAGGACGAGTGCAGAATGAATGGAGGTCAATGGCGGTATACCCCTCAAAATCCACTTTTCTCAGGATATAATTTTTTTGTCTAGTAATTTGAATGTTGTATTCGAAAGGAGATGCAAAGAAATTACACATTGCTGGGTGTTAGATTTTTTAGAGTCACTTATTTGCTTTAAAAAGTATTTTAAAATGTCAATGACGTCATATGTTATACATTCATTAGCAGAATGCTAGCGTGTTATGGGCAACAACAACTCAACCTGTAAGAAATCGAAAGGACATAAGTACTCGTTCATTCAACTTTCGACCTATAACCCATGTTGAACTTGCAAAACCTACAATCAGATCTGAGATTTCTCAACGGCAATCGGGTGAAAGGGACAAATTTAGCCGTCTAGCCCCATAGACTCCCATTCATTTTGCACTCATGGCGATCGCCCCCAGTGGAACTCTGGTGGAACTGCAACCAAAATTCAGTACAATAGGACTTAATAGGGAGTGGGAAAGCTCTCCGTAGACGGGCTCTGTGATTACTGACTTTATATATTTGAATGTTTGATAGACTTGACGCCATTACGTTATCGCCAATGACGTCATTACGTCGAGCGTAAAAGAACCGGTGAACCGGTTTTTTCAACCGGTTTACTGAATCGAACCGTCCGAAAGAACCGGTTCGCGGAAAAGAACCGAACTTCCCATCACTATGAAGAATGGGAATTTAAATAGACCGCATGTGATACGTGTCAAGACTGGATTGGTACACGTCAGGAACAGCTGACTGTCGGCTGATGCAAGCGTGACTAATGTGGCCTGATATTAACTAACTAACGCGATGCTGAATGATTACTTACAACAGAACAGCAACACATTTTATGGATGATTGTTTCGTGAACCTAGGAGAGGAGGTAATTCTGACTTTGCTACGACAATCTGGTGCTTCTAAATCAGCTACTGTAAGTATGTTTTGTTATTAGTTTAAGTATTTGCTATTGAATGTTCAAATGTGGAGTTTTTCACGTGTGCATGCATGTGTGTGAGAGAGAGAGACAGGGTCACACAGTGGAGTCAGCTGTCTTAACCGTCCGTGGCTTGTGTACTGCAAACATTTTTAACTGTTTTTATATTTACTTTGAAAGATGAAGCTCGTGATTATGGAAAGGGGCGTTACAATTCCGACGAGTGCTTGTGGTGTTCAGCCAATCACAATGCACTGGGTCAGTTGGCCAATCAGAGCAGCCTGTGCTTGTCGGAAGGAGGGACTTTGTAGAAAACGACACGTTTGAGAGAGACGGAGCATAGAGGACCTACAATAATGTACAGTATTTGAAAAATAATGTGTTACACCAAATACACAAAATAATGATCTTTAAAAAAAGCATCATATGACCCCTTTAAACAAATCAATAAAAAAAATTATTGCAATTATATTACTGCAATATTTATTAAATAAAAAGTCATTATTTATTAATAATAATACAAATATGAATTTTATGTTATTATGAGATGTATAAAATAAAATAAAAACTCAATATAAAATAAAAACTCAATATTTAATATTGATGAAAATAATAATATAATTAAAATACTATTTTACAGCGATTGTACTATTTTAATGGATTTGTTAACATTTAAACAACAATAAAACAAAGCTATTGTTATTATTATTATTGATTCATTGTAATTGTTATAATATTTTTAAATATTAAAGTTATTAGTAAAGACTCCCTTTTTATTTTACAGTACATTTGGATTATTGCAATCATAATATATTTATTTTCTCATTTGTTATAATTAATAATAATAATTATTATTATTATAAATAAATAATAATAAAATATTACAATATAAAATATTTTTGGTTATTTAAATGTATAATAATAATAATTAGTATTATTATTAAATACTGACATTTTATTTTACAGTGCAATAAGATTACTGCAATAATACAGTGGTTTTTAATAGTTTTTATTGATTTGTTTAATTGGTATATTTAAAATAAAGTTAAAATAATTAGTTAATAATAATAATATGAGTTTTGTTTTATTATTATTTAAATGATAATAAATGCATTAAAAATGGTACAATTGCTGTAAAATAAAAAGTCAGTTTTTTAATTCTACTACTACTTATAATATTGAATTTTATTTTATATTACAATAGTAAAATTTCAGTTATAACAGTTGTTATTATCTTATAATAATAAAATAACATTTATATTTTAATTAATATTATTAATAAATACTGACTTTTTATTGAATAAATATTGCAATATTATTGCAATAACAGTTTTGATGGATTTTTAATTGTTATAATTTAAATAATACAATTATAATTAATATATTTTCCTTATTTTTGTTATTATGATTATTAAAATCACAACATATTTCTTTATTTCTTATAATATTTGTTATAATTTATATTATAGTAATAGCCCAAATAATCATTTGTTATTATTCAATACTACTGCAGTAATCATATTGCTGAGAAGAATAAACGGTCAAATTAAATAGTTTAAATTTAAAACAAAGGAGAAGCAGAGAAGCGATTGGTCTGTGACAGCACATTGTGTGTACATGAGCACGAGCTCATTCACGTCCGTCAGCTGCCATGCAGTTAATGAAATACACTGTACCTGGAAAACAAGACCTCGCTTCACAGGACAGTACTGCCACATTTGGAAAGTTGATAAGGTTTGTCCAAAAGTCACTAGATTAGTCGCTAGGCACTTTAAAAAAATTTACAAAAGTCACTAAAGGTGTCTGGAAGAGACAAAGTTGCTAAGTTGGCAACACTGCCCTTGAATTTAAAGGAACTATCAGTAATTTGGGGGTAAAATCTTGGCTTGTTATGTGTAACACTAGTATACTTAGCTGACAATCAACATTTAAATTATATAGTGATAATTAATGAGTCTACGTACTGTATATTTTGTTTATTGTATAATCCCATACTGATCCTACAGAATGCTTGAGTTGCATGTATTTATAAATAATACCTACTTTGAAGATCCCCAAACCTTATCCTGATTTCCACAAACAGAATATTGTTCATATTCTAAATGGAAGATTAGAAGCGGTTTGCTTCTGCAACTTTTATTGCATTATATTCTTCTTCACATGGTTCAGGAAATATGCCAGGTTATTATTGAAAACAATTTAAGTAGTCAAGTAGGTTAATTATCATATTGTAGCTGCAAAAGCTGCAAGAAATTACAAAGAGAGTCACAGTTCAAAATAAACTTTACTGATATCCTGAATAATAAACTAAAATCATGATCATTTTGGAACAATGCTGTTTGTATGAACATTTCTATTATATCAGTGTATTACTGATATTATTTCAGTCTGTAGAAACATCACTGTTGTTTTTCACATTCAGATTTTAGTTTTGATCTTCAGATGTGACAAAGTTTGACTGAACATTCAAAACAAAGTGATTTAAAATAGTTTAATATGAAAGTTGAAATATTACAATGGTTTTTATTTTTATTTCATTTATTTCTTTTACATTATAATCTAATGAATTGTCATTCAAATAAAAACTGGTAAAATTACTCAACACATGACTTGATGTTTAACAGAGATATATTCAATAAAAGTTTGTTACGATTCATTGAAGAATACTCTTTTCACAGATCCATTTATACGTATAATCACATGGAAAATCAGCCCATCCTGGTGAATGAATTAGAGCACAGTCTTCCTCTTGTCCCTGATAGTTATTCGGTTGTCCAGACTCCCAGAACCTGCATCAACAGATCAGCGTTAGTTCAGAGCTGCTTTCTGTGTGAATATGATACAGACTGAGACAATCATTTATTAGATAATAATCAGTTCAGTTCAGTGATTTCTCACTCAGAGGTCAGTGTGCTGCCATCAACCCATTTCCATCTGCCCTCCTCTTCAATATCAGTCAGACCAATCCAGAAAAGATCAGAACTACCAGAAATGTTCTTCACAAAATCCTGAGAAACAATAATTAAATTATATCATAAACGGAGAACAGATACATTTTAGCACAGTGTCATTTAACAGCTAAACATTATTCACACACACACACACACACACACACACACACACTTGTTCCTCTGTGTTGTTGATGATGATCAGATCTGCTGCTCTCTCTCTACAGTATCTTCTGCTCTCAGTCCAGTTCTTCTTCTCAGAGGAAATGAAGTAAAGACTGGATTGATGGCACTTCCATCCATCTATAAACACAACCAGCAGTTTATTTCAATCTCCTGCAAACATGTTTTAACTTCTCTCTGTCATCTATGAGGATCTTGGCTGGTAACTAATGTATCTTTTAAATTAAGTCACTTCAATTCAAACACTCAGCTATCAACACAATCTGATATTCATAGAGAGTGTACATAAACACTTAAAGTCATCTATGAATTCCACAAATATGTCATTAATGAGCCTAAAAAGAGGAAACACTCATGCACTTTTTACATTTTAAACAGGTTTTACAGTTAGCATTACTTTGTAGACACTTTTCCTGTGGTTCACACTTTTCCTGTGGTTCACACTTTTCCTGTGGTTCATGCTGTGTGCTAGAATTACACTTGATGTACAAAAATACCTGTGAATATTATCCAGATCACATTCCTGCCTTGCAGCAAAAAAAAAAAAAAAAAAAAAAAAAAGGAACTCACCCACTTTACAAAGACTACTCCGAAGATAATTTTTTTCATGTTTCAGCTGGTCTCTCTCTCTAGTCAGATTCTCAGTGGTGGATATGAACTGTTGTCTCTCTTGAGTGAAGGTGACACACAGTATTATGACTGCAGTCAGCAGAAGAACACACAGCAGCCCCAAACACACACCAGCTGCTCTGGAGCTTCTGATCTTCACACCATCACTTCCTGAAGATGACAGATATGATGTTAGTCTCTTCCCTTCCTCATATCATACAGCTCACATCTTCTGAAAACATGCCAGCTGTAGACTAACTTTACCCCTTGTCAGATGTTTATTAGTGTGGTTTTTGTCCTTGTGTTTTGTGAGTAAATGCAGAGGAATAGTTCACTCAAAAATAGTTTCCTGATTATTTACTCATCCAAGATTCACTGTATATGACTTTCTTTCTTCAGCCGAAGATACATTTTTGGAGGTTTTGGAGGAAAACAGGGATCAACATAAACCATTTCTAATGGTGAAAAATCCATATTTAGGCAGCTTTAAATTAATCCACATGACCCCGGTAGACAAATAAGTGTCTTCTCTAGCAAAACGATCAGTCATTTTCAGGAAAAAAAATAAAATAAATAACACCACAATATTTACAAATGATGCAAAGACTGCATGTCAGATCATACTGGATGACCTGGAGGTGAGTAAATTTGTAAAAAATTTTTGGCTGAACTGTTCCTTTAATCTCAGTTACCTGTGTGTTGAGGTGTTTGGGGTTTTGCTGTGTTGAAGTCTTCTGTGTCTTTCTTAAATTTGATGTCTCTTACAGCCTCTGCACTGATGTAGATATCAACAATCTTTTCTATTCGGTCTTCTGAGTCCATTATCAAACCTTTATCCATACTATCATTCACAATTCCAGACATTTTTGGTGCAGTTGAAATGGTTACAGTCATTTATCTATGAAACAATTTTAAAATAAACCTTATAATTCATATATTGAACTGGCATTGAATCTGTGATCTTTTCTGACTTTACCTCTTACGACATCCACATATTCTTAGACATGATCAATGTTGTTTCATCTTCTCTGCATATTTTCTGAGTTTTACCTTTCCTATATTTTCATTTCCACTATCTGACAGCTTCAGTGTCAGCAAACTAACGCTAGTTTCTCTCTCCTGTAGTGGACTGTGTTGTGTTTCTCAACTGTTTGTGTGGCAAGTATTTATGCAGAAAGGAAGTGTTTTTACAGAAGTATTTCAAGTATTCATGTAAAAAGGAACTTCAACTCACTGCAGAAGGCCACTGAAAATAAGTGTTTCAACAATGTGGATTGTGTTCATGTAAATGAGGTTCAAGCACATGTATTAGTTTTACAGTAACAGGTGATGTTGGAAAGTTTTCAGAAATGTTTAGGTTGCTGCTGGTACAGCAAAAGTCCAGACAGCTGATCAGGTTATGGTTGATGTTTTAGCAGCGGCTGCGTTTACATGCTCTTCCATCAGCAGGGATGCACATCAGTTTTTCAGTCTGGTTCTCAAGAGAGCTTCTGGAGATTTTGTTCTGAGATGCTCAGCGTGTTTTGTGGTTGGTGTTCTCTTGGAGGTTTTACTGTAAGTTTTTTTTATTTTTTTTTAAAGGTGTCAGAAAACATAAAAACTCTTGAATCGCTACAAGAGCCACTGCATATTTCACATGTTTGTGTTCATGTGTGCAGCATCACTGACTGCTTTAATTGATCAGCAGATCTTTGTCCATGATACATTTTACCTGACAAATAAAAACTTTGATTTATTCTTCTGAAATAATTATTTCCAGTATACAAACATGTGCACATACCTTGCAACCAAATGTTTTGCCCTTTTAATGATATTTCATTGAATTGCAGTTTCAAGAGATTGTTTATAATTCAAATGTGAACAAAAATAACAAAACATGAGTAAATAGTCAATACAGGTATATTTGTGTCAAGTTTAAAACTTTTTAACTTTTACATTGTGAATTAGAGATCTCATTTCTAAAAAGCATTAACAGACATTCACATCATTAAACATAAACATACACTGTTAGAAATCACTGCAGATAGCAGCACACTACTGTAAAACCCTACAGTACAATACCACATTTATCCATTTATTCTAGCGTACATGATTTTTAGTGTGGTATGAAACCACATGTTTAGCCAGCAAACGTTGTAATCTCCTCCCCTAAAGCTGTAGTCGAAACTAGGGGTGCTCGGTTCCAGGTTTTTCGGAGTCGACTCCGACTCCCACCATTTTGTTTCTGTTGAGTTTTACTATGGTATTATTCATTACACCTGGAGGGAACAGTTAATGTAAAAGTCCATTAAAGTTTTATAATAGGTAGAATGCAAAATCTTTCAATACAAGCATTTCAGTCAAATGTAATTTATGCAATATTCAAACCTTTAACCCACCTGGGAAAATCAACCCATAATTAATGACTACTTATATTTAATTATCCTAGAATGTGCTTGAGCATGTTTATATATATATATATTGTGACGGGACGAGCCAACGACAGACACAGTGGGCGTGGCGTCAGGCCTCGGAGAGGTTTTTATTTAACAGAAAAAAACAAAACAAGGGGGAATAACGTGTCCAAAACAACAGGGAATCTGGTGTCCTCGTCGTGCTGCGGGGTTCGTGGGGGTCTGGCAGTGTTCATGGAGGAAGGGTCCAGGCAGGGGCGGCGTTAGGGGTGAGCTAAGGGGGCTGGAGCCCCGAATGTTTTCAGTAAAGCCCCGAATGTTTTTATTACAACCATGCATCAATGAGTTTTCATGCCCAATAAAGTCATTTATATTAGAATTTAATTTAATAAATAAATAAATAAATAAATAAATAAATAAATAAATATCTCTCGACTCTCACGTCTACAGTGTCTGTCAATTTACGCGTTGTCATTCACACCCGACAAAAACCGCCCACTGAGTCTAGTGCTTCTGACTGACATGTAAACTGGCCAACCATCGATGAGCGTCTGTACGATCCAGCCAATGATATGAGATCTTTTGGAGCCAGGCGGTTTGTTGGCGTGTAGTATTTTACTAGATCAATTTATTTGAAAATTAAAATGGATATTTCAAAATTCTTCAAAAGAATAGCCAACACTTGAACGCCAAGAAACAACAGCTTCAGGTATCTGTAACTTTTAATCATAGTATTATATTTCTTTTTCGGTTTTAAATTGTGTCTGATTTAACGTTACATTTTGAACATCTAACACTTAACGGTTGCGCAGCACAGTCTTTAGGACACACACACACAGTTATAATGTTTGTTTAGCACGGTCTGTGGCAGACTTTTCGTGTCAGGGCAACAATTCAATAAACAAGATAATAAAAAAGACATATTTCGCAAAGGAAATGGTTCCAAACAAAGCATGTTGTTGTGCTCTGCAGCAACACACAGCGGTGTTTACTGAATAAATTTGCTTGAATAAATGATTCACTGACCCAATCATAAAAACAGTTGCTTACTTTTTTCTGAATGAATCATCTGTTTCGAACGAATCCATTGATTAAATGACTGACCAACTCACTCATTAAGGCAGTGGCTTACCGTCTCCTAGTGGCAAAGTACCATTCTAATTTTTTTTCATAATTTCATATTTCTGTATTCCAAGATGCATTTCAGTGGCTTGAGTATTCCGTATCCAGAAATTCTGCATTCTGCTTTTCTTGTCGTCTCTTTGGCAAGCATCATATCCGAAACAGCAAAGACACATTAACAAGTGCAAGTTTCTCCAACTGGAAAAGAGCTTTAGAATCATTCATAGAGCATGAACAAAGTAGCCTTCATAAGGCTTCCATGACATGCTGGAAGAGCTACAAAACAGCTGAAACACATGGAGATATGAATGATGCACAGACTTCAGTAGAGGGTAAGGTTTATCTGCCAGACTGAATAACTTGAATCTGTTTACTGTAATGCATAAACACAGAGATAAAGTCCTTTGACCGGTATATCTTTGTAGAGTAAGAGTATGTCAGTGCACTGCTTAATGTTTGCTTCTTATCCCTGTTCTACCAGGACGAGTGTAGCCAGTCAGGCTTGATTGGAAAAGAAAAGAAAACTGAGAGACAGAGACAAAAAAAAAAAAAAAAGCGAGATAGAGACACAACATCAGCATATGTGTCAGGATACAAGGGATAAACTTTAAATAAAATGTTTTAAATTTGTTTTTGTATATTTTAAACAAGGTAAATCTTTCTGATTTATTAAAATAAAAAGTCACATACATGGATTTTTCTGGGCTAAGCCCCGGATCTCCACTCACCCTAGAACCGCCCCTGGGTCCAGGTAAGGGGCGGAGTCCGGCGGCCGCACGCGCTCCCCTCTTCGGTCCGGGGCGCGAGGGGCGGCGGCTTCTTCTAGCGGCTTCATCCTCCTCGCTGGCCGCGGCGCTTGCAGGGGATGGACGGCCCGGCATCCTGGCCCGACGGCCGTGTAGACGGGTGCGGTTCTCGACCGGACCGCGGGTCCGGCAGCTCACGTCTCTGGTGGCGCGGGAGTCCCTCAACGCACCCTTCCTGGACCCACGAGGACACCAGTGTGCATGCACGGGGAAAGAGACCGGTCTCTCGAGGAGAGGCGCGTTGGGCTTTTAAACAGCGGCGGTGATGAGGCTCCATTTCCTTCAGGTGTGCCCCATCACACGCCGCCAGCCCTGACTCGTCTAGCGCCCCTCCTCTCTCCCACACCCACTCCTATCGGGAGCCTGGTGAAGGGCGGCGATTTAGGACGGGGTGCCGGTGATTATCAGGGAGGAGGCAGCTGACTCGCCACATTATATATATATATATATATATATATATATATATAAAGAATACATCCCCAAAATAGTAACTCATCCATAATTTATATCCTGATTTCCAAAAACAGAATATTGTTCATATTCTGAGTGAAACATTAGGAGCTTTTTATGTGATTTGCTTATACAACTTCCCATTCATATTCCTCTCATGGTTCAGGAAATATTCCAGCTAATTACTGAAAACAAGTAAATCATCGTCAAGTAGGTTTATTGTCATACTGCAGTTGTTACAAAAAGCTGCAAGAAATTACAAAGAGTCACAGTTCAAAATAAACTTTACTGATGTTCTGAATAAAACTAAAATCATGATCATTTTGGTGAAAAGTATTGGAACAATGCTGTTTGTATGAACATTTCTATTATATCAGTGTACATCACTGTTGTTTTTCACATTCAGATTTTAGTTTTGATCTTCAGATGTAATAATAATTAAATGAACATTAAATTTTTTTTTTATTTTTTTTTTACAGAATAATATAATAAAAGTGCCATTCATATAAAACCTGGCAAAATGATTAAACACATGTAGCATCTGCTTAGGATCATGTATGATCGTTTGGCCTTTATGTCTTAGAAATTACTTTTAGCCTTTTGACATTTGCATATAAATCGTAGACATGGCCTCACATCCTACATTTATATGGGTGCTAAATTGCCAAGGGTTTTCCCCCCACTATCAAGATGATGTTAAACAGCAACTCTCTGCTCCTCTCCATCGGACTTCAAACACATTTCAAAAATATGTTAATGACCCTCAGGGCCAGAAAGCAAAGCCTAGCTGACCAGTGGACCTCCTCCATGCTTCCAAATACACATAACACACACACATGAAGACATTTTCTTTATTTAGACTACAATCAATCAGTTACAAATGTATCTGGTATATGCATGTGTTGTCTGTATGTTTCCCTATTACATTAGTCTAGTTACTACTGTTTATTTGTATTAGTTAAGCTCTAAGTGCTAATATTCAGGTGTATGAATGTGTCTCTGGTTTAATATTTTCTAGATGTTTTGGTCTTGGTATCAAAATGATCTGCTCTTTATTCCTCAAACCATAATGTATTCTATGTGATTGTGAAATGCATCATACTATTTGGACCATATTTTGGGTAAAACTACACCAATATTTAAAGACAGCCACAAAGCATGCAAATGAGGTGTCACTGGGACAAAGAAACACTTTCCCACTGAAACTATACGCCTTGTTACTGGACAATCTAACCAAAATGGGTGTTACAGGAAAATCAGATAAAACCTCTCCAACACCCAAAAACTGGGCTTCTCTTCACTTGAGGTTCCCTGGAGACACCCATCACCTGGGAAACCCCACAACTCCCCTTCTGGGGGGAGTCCGATCTTCGGGCAGTTTTCATCAACTTTGTTGATATACTTCGGAGCAGTCAACCCATGGATGAAACGACAAAGCTTTTATTCCTAACAGATTTCAACAGGAATCTACGCATTATATATGCACCAGGACACTTTACTCAGCAACTACAGAACCAATGCAAGTAACCGCTTGTTAACTATTTAGATGCGCTTCTAGGCTTTGACCCCTTTTAATTAAGGTGATGAGATTCTTTGATGGTTCTTAACAGGTTGTGATTAGCTGAAATACTGTAAATACTACTATTACTCTCTACTCTGCATGCGAGCGCTACCTCTCTCTACAGTGCTCTCTCTCTCTCGCTACAGTGCACATGCTCTCTCTCTCTCTCTCTCTCTCCATGCTTTCCTTGCGTTCTCATTTATGTTTAATGTATGTTTGTGTCTAGTCAGATGTTGCATGTTCCCCTGTAGTGTAGTTTAATAAACATCCATATGTATTCACACTTGATTGTCTGTGTTTGCTGCTCACAGGACGAGGTCACTTTAACGTTCCGGTTTTGTTACATGCTCTGGGAGCAATGTATTAGTAAAAAGATTATTTTTTGTGGCCAGAGAAATAATTTTTTAGTCAATAGAGGATTAACACTGTCCGTCCTGCGGACTAACAAATCATTTTATTTTACTATTAATGCTACATTAGGTGGACAACCAGAATGGGTAATACCGCCGCGTGTACCGCCGCCGCAGGGCCGCAGCGTTAACTGCAAGTCAGTTAAAATCATTCGCGAAACTACCGCCAGGTGGCGCAAAGGCACGGATTGCAAACTGACTGTAATTGTAAAATGTTGGTTTGTAAACGGAGATGAAAGGACGAAGTAAAACAACAATAAAATTATAATATAACATTGTAAATTTTCTTAGGTTTGTAAGAATGTTACAATGAGTTAATTTTAAAATGTGGGATAGTCTTAGGCTACAGTCTACGCATCAAAAATTAAAAGAAAGACCTTTACACAAAGGCTCTTATGCATGCTATTGTTATTTAACAGTCATTACATATATAGGCCTATATATATATATAATATATATTTAAATACACGGATTAAAAGCTAAATGTCTTCATTTCGGTTCATTCTTGGTAAAACGAAAAAAAATCCTTCAGGCTCCATATGCAGAGCGAAATGAGAAAGGTCCAGCATTTATATTAACTCTGCTATTATTCTTGATTTTTCAAACTGCTAACACTTTGCATTTTCGAATTTTGCCTTTACTGTGTGACCAAAAATGGAGTATTTTCTGTTTCAGCTGTTTGATCGCGCTGGTGCCTCGTGCACATTCATCGGAAACAGCGCAGCCGTTCACCGTGCCATAAGGCGTGAGCAGCGGTCCACTGGCATATTTTTGCTCATTATGATTTTTTTCCCGTCTATACTGAAACACGCATGAACTACAAAGCCTATTTTACCTCATGAATAATAGTTAAGCTTCAAATGGGCAACATCACGAATAACAAAATGTTTGGACTTGTCCCGAATGAGAGAGGTAAGCCCAACCTTACCTTATGTTTCACTTTAAATTATTATTATTTTTATAGCTAAGTCTATATTATTACAGATGGTAGACAACCAAAATGGGTAATACCGCCGCGCGTACCGCCACCGCAGGGCCGCAGCGTTAACTGCAAGTCAGTCGCGTGTTAAATTCATTCGCGAAACTACCGCCAGGTGGCGCAAAGGGACGGATTGCGAACTGAATGTAATTGTAAAATGAGATAAAAGGAGGAGGTAAAACAAAAATAACATTATGATATAACATTGTAACATCTTTAAAAACCATTAAAAAGTACAGTGAGTTAATTTCAAAATGTAGGATAGTCTTAGGATACAGTCTACTCATCAAAAATTTAAAGAAAGACCTTTACACAAAGGATCTTATGCTTGCTATTGTTATTAAACAGTCATTAAATAAAAGGCCTATATATACGGATAAAAAGCTAAATGTTTTCATTTCGGTTCATTCTTGGTTTAAAAAAAATCCTTCAGGTTCCATTTGCAGATCGAAGTGAGAACGGTCCAGCATTTAGCAATAATTATGATTAATTCTGTTATTATTCTTGATTTTTCAAACTGCTAACACTTTGCATTTTTGAATTATGCCTTTACTGTGTGACCAAAAATTTTGTATTTTCTGTTTCAACTGTTTGATCGTGCTGGTGCCTCGCGCACATTCATTGGAAACAGTAGCCGTTCACCGTGCCATTCGGCGCGAGCAGCGGTCCACTTTGGCATATTTTTGTTAATTATGATTTTTTTTTTTTTTCGTCGATACTGAAACACGCGTGAACTACAAAGCCTATTTTTCCTAATGAATAATAGTTAAGCTTGAAATAGGCAACATCACGAATATGGAAACGTTTGGATTTCTCCTGAATGAGAGCCCAACCTTACCTTATGGTTTGCTTTAAATTATTATTCATTTATTTTTTTGTTTGTTTATAGTTAAGCCTATATTATTATATACTGCAATTTTATTTATCCATTAGAATTATATATTTGTAATTATTGTTCTGTTCTGATAAATTTGTTAAATTTAAAGGATTTGTTGTAAAGTGAAGAGAACTAAAAATATCCTGTTGGCACATTATAACATTATTAGGCCAGCCGTTATTATTTCTGAATGTAATAAAATGCAACTTATACATGACTTATATATTTTTTTCCTCTCACAAACTTAATTTATCTTTTAGCCTGTTTGAAATAAATAAATAAATAAATAAATAAAATAAAATAAAATAACATGCAGCAAACGAAAATAGGCGATTAATCGGTTAAAATTTGTTACTGTGGGGTAATTATAATTATTATATACTTAGGAACAGAGTCTGGGCCTAATCTAGGCTATCCAGGGTTTTTTTTTTTTTTTTTTTTTTTTTCATTGCATCTGAAAATGACTTTGTGCAGCACATTCACTTCGCACGCTCAACCTGCCTCGCGCGTTGTTCAGCTGTGGACGATTTAAAAATGTTTGCTATAAAGGTTGCTGTCCCATTTTATACAGGAATTGTTCATTTAAAAAAAAAAATCGAATTATATTGTTAGTTCTAATTATATTGTTAACACAAGTTAATTTAGGCTATTTAACATGCACTGTGACATTTTACCCTTTTTAACTTATAAACTCCTTGAGATTTTAAAGTCAGTTTAATAGTATTGAAGTTCAAGTTTTTTTAAAAAGTTTTAAATGCTTAAATTATTTCTATGAATTAATAATATGTTATCAGGTTTTAATTGCTTAAATTATTTCTATGAATTAATAATATGTTATCATGTATATTCTTGTAGAAAATAAGTGTTTATTATTTAAGAAAATAAGGGAAAAAATAAGGGACGATCCAAATATTATGAAATGAACAGGAGTACTTCACAATTATTATTTTTTTTCTTAGGTTCAATGATGAACCTAAACTCAGTGAATTGCCTCACAGAAATGATAAAAAAATATATATAGAGAAAGCTTTAAATTACTTCTTTAAAATGAAATAATTCAAATTGAAAATAGAAACTCTTTCATTGTGTAATCCGTGCATTTCTCTCTAAAGGCACATCCAATGAGATGGCGAGTCATTTTTTTCATAACCATAATTGATGGATGTCTAAAATCTAAAAATAAGGAAAAGCCTAAAACAGGCCCGATTATAATTTGCATTTTATTTTATAATTCTGTACAATAAAAAAAATAGATAAAAAAACATACATATGGCATATGTAAAACTTTGTCCTGTAATTGTATAGAAAATTATAAAAAATATTTTTTTTCTTCTGATTTTTATGTTGCTCTGTTCTGAATACCTTAAAATTTATAGGACTTGCTACAACACAATTTTGTCTGATATGTAAATTATTTATTATTCTATTTAAAAAAAAAAATTATTATCCATTCAGCAAATGCTTTAAAAACAGCTTTAAAAACACTTTATTGCATTCCAGATGCTTTTAAAGTACTTTTCACTATAAATTTTATGGGCAGCTTGAATTTTAAATCTTGTCATGAATTATTTGTATTCCCATTTGTAAAATAGCCAACAAATTAATTGTTGCGGGCTAACCCGATCTCATGATGAAATATAGCACGGTTTTCTGCTTCTATTTGGCGTAATATGTATATGCAGAAATTGACTTTGGCCTGGAAAAAACTGATAAATTCATAATTAATGGCATGGCTGGTTCAGTCGACAGAAATGCGGGACACACGGGCCTATAATAACTGCTGAAATGTTTGCGGGGCAAATCTCAGGTCAGTCTGAGCGCTCATGGTATGCACAGTCATCTTTAAGTTTCTAAAGAGTAATCGACGATGCGATCGCACATTTCACAAGATCCACTTCAGCTGTCACTAGCCAAGGGTGAATGAGCCTTGTGTATGTGCTTTAACTAAATACTGAATCACGCGCCACACTCAAGGCCATCGCTTCAAATCGCCTGTCCAATTCAGCCAGAAATGACTCAGTCCACCACATTTTTATTAGCGAGTTTATAAAGAAAACAACGAATATTTGTAAACTTGCTAAAGCTGGAAAATAAAGAAAAGAGAGTCCTCTTAAATTAAGAACCATCCGCGACTCGGGAGGATATGGGACTTAAATAATTCATTTAACCCAAAACGTACTTATTCTAACCACTAAAATAATACAAATAAAATGAGAAAAATGTTAATTATTTAATTTTTATATTTTATTCATAGCTCAGACAAAATCATTATTGGCTCTCGTCTAGCCCCCCCTAAACTCCGCCTATGCTCTCTGGGGTAGTTCTGTATAGCTTGTGGGGGTCGAGATAAAGGTGTGAATCTCTTGGTCTTTCATATGGACAGTGTCTTATGAGGGTTTCAAACTTGCAGAACAGGTTTAGATAGGACTCGTCATTTTGGTTTTAGGGCAACTTTGAAGAAAGGTTTTGATCCACTTCAAATGTTGACTACTGTATAGCGCAATATAGTTTATTAGTTATTATAACTTCAGAGGAAGTTGCCTTAACTCAAAAAAATAAATAAATAATAAATTCGCAAACTGTTGCGTTAACTTTATTTTGTTTCGTCTAAACAATATTTTTTTTAGACTATGAAATATAAATTCTCACAGAATAACCTTTTCATAACCATATATTGAACCATCTCTTTGTGTTTTTCTAAATCCCAAACAGAGTCCAGACATCAGTATGATCCGTCTATGATGTTTTATAGGCTTTTTTAGATTTGGGAATATATGCGTTACATACATGACAAAAAAAAACATTTTGGAGTTTTTGGAGACATTATTATTATTATTATTATTATTATTATTATTGTAGCCTATTTACAATGCACAAACCAGAATCAACAATATACGTACAGAAGGGCTGGCCATTCTCAAAACATAAAATATCAATTTTATTTCAATTTTCGTTTTTGTGTTTCAGAGGAAAAATCAGTGTTAAGGCATCTCTCCGTTACAGACCGTTCTGAAAGAAGAATTTATGCAAACACGTATAAAATGCTTTAAAAACTTTAACAGAGATGTCTAGAGGGTATTTAATAGATCTGCCTCCCACGTAAGATTTTTCTAGTTACTAGTCGTTCATTTGTCATTATTCAACTAATCGCAGGTTTATATTACATTTACAATCTATAATCCATAATGAGCCTTAATATATTCCGCGCTCAAGAACATGCATTAAGTTTGCCACAAAGCACAGGCAGAAGTAGCCTAATAATTGTAAAAAATTAGACATTTTAATTATTAATAAACAAATTATTTCTTGTCGGCTGCAAGATGAAATTCACAGTGCTGACTCTCTCCACATGGACGCGCCTTTAAAGAGAAATACAACCCTCACAGATTACATAATGCTTTCGTTCTGAATTGATTCGTTTAAAAGACATTTCAAGCTTTCTGTAGATATATTTCTCATGTATGTGAGACACCACAATTTTAAGTTAATTCATTATCAGGAAAAAATTCAAGTGATCTAGAGGGCGCCTCCCTGTCCTGCATGCGCATTAATAATTATCGCACAAACACTTAAATATAAATAATTATTCACATTTTGCATATGCATTACAACGTAAATTATTTTTTACATGCAATTATCCAAAATAAAACCAAACAAGGTTTGTAATGAAGATAAAACAAATAAGAATAAATGCTGCGCGTGCACTCAGCATCACTCGCGCCGCGCAAATCTTGCACGCAGACATTTTACACACCTGCGTTTAAATGCGGCTGCAATTTTTTTTTTTTTTTAACTTAAATTCTATGTAAGCAAGTAACGGCGGCTCCCTTTAAAATCACTGAAGTTGTCTATTAATGAAGCTATTTTTTACATCATTTGCACTTTGGTGATTATAATGAGAGAACTTGAGTTTAATCGTGAGGACGTTTTATTAATCCGTCCATTCTTTAGAATTTCAGTGATTTAGCTAAATCGTGCAGGTTTAATTTATTCGTTTCTTGTTTTAATTAGGCCTAAATAATGGGAACGAAATTATACAGTGCCTCACGTTTTACTAAAATAAAGAAAATAATTTATAAAACACGCAACAATTTCTTAATCAGTGTACAGACAAATATATTTTCCCAAGAAGTTGTCTGTCAAAATAAAGGACAGGTAACGAATAACAAAAATGCATGTTGTTTTATTAAAGGAATTTTAAAATATAAATTAAAATATAGGCCTAATATATGAGAATATTGACATTTTGCATATAAATCCATGTAGCCTAGCTCTAAAATAGGCTACCACTTTTAATGCTACGATGCAAAGTAAACCACAATTTATTTTGAATAATATAACACATAATTCATATTATATAAATAATACTGCACACCTATTAAATGTGTCAAATCTAAAATATGGTGTAATACTGTGTAGCTTAGAGAAAATATAAGCACAGGCTCAGGCACAGGCTTGACATTTATCCTGCTTGAATTCGTTCTAAGAAATGCACATAACTTCATAATTACCAAACTTTCATCTGTGAATATTAAATATTTTAACTACAGTGTTTTCCTTTCATTTTCCCCGACTGCAGCCGTCAAATGTAACACATCGGTGAGGCAAAACTGACGTCTATTTGCGAAAATGTGCTTTGATGCGCTTGTTTGAAAACTTGTGATTAAAGCGCCACTCAGCGGTCAAAAGCTGCAAATGCACTTTGCAGACGCCGCGGCGGCGGTAGAAGTAACGTTTTGGATGTCCACCTACTGTAACAGCAACAAAAACAAGAACAAACACTGAACGATTGTCTTTTTATTAACTAACATTAACACAGATTAATAAATGTATTGTTCCACGTTCGTTTGTGTACCACGCGCAAGGTTTATGAGCTTAGTCTAAGTCTTCTTCTCCGTTTTTAGTGTATTTCTGTGGCAGAATTACAGCGCCACATGCTGGTCTGGCATGTATATTACATCGTTTTGCGGTTTCGTGTGGACGCGGATATTTCTTGAGACGAGGAAAAAAAGATCGTATTGGGGTAAGCTCCGTCTCCGTGTGGACGGGGCCGAAGAAGTAACGGGTACTTACGGTTATGGATAGAAATGTAGCAGAGTAAAGAGTACAATATTTGACTCTCAAATGTACTTGAGTAAAGTCATGAGTACTCCCCAAAAATGATACTCGAGTAAAGTACAGATCCCTCAAAATTGTACTTAAGTACTGTACTCAAGTAAATGTACTCCGTTACTGTCCGGCTCTGCTATTGAGGTTGCTTTATTTTCCTAATTTCTCACGTTTGGATTGACAAGATTTGACTTACACTGTGTCTACAACGCCGCAACAGCTTGGGACTGACTACACTGGATTTTAAAACCTACGAGCCACCACTGGTTCAGTGAAGGGCCTTGATAAGTCAGTCTCTCCTCACCTTATACTTTGATGAGCTCTGAAATTCACCAACAATCGGTTTTGCTGTACTACTGCTGAACATCTAAACTCTGTAGAGTGCACACTATTAAGAATCAGTGTTCCAGATTTGGCACATTTTTCAGGAGAAACCTTTAGTCTATAAACTCATTGCAACTAAAGACACAAATCTCAACATGTATTTAAAATCTGAGAATGATGAAATTATTTTAAGATGATGCTGTGTAATTTTTTTTTTTTTTTAATGAGACTTTCTTTTTGGGCAAACCGAAGAAAATGTGAGGTATGAATTGAAACATCCAGTATGTTTCTGCTAACAGATGCTGTAAGGGCAGAGTTTCCAAACACAACTTTTGCCTACAGCACAAATAACAATGGGGGATTTGCAAATAAATCTATTTAATTTGTTGCTGTAAATATTGAAGTAATATTTCAATAATTTTTTTTAGTTGAAATTTCTGTTGACCTGTGATGATTAAATGTTGCAAAGCAGCTTTACACACATATGTGACCCTGGACCAAAAAAAGTCTTAAGTTGCACGGGTATATTTGCAATAGTCAAAGATACATTGTATGGGTCAAAATTATTGATTTTTCTTTTATGCCAAAATCATTAGGATATTAAATAAAGATCATGTTCCATGAAGATATTTTGTACATTTTCTTCCTTATTGTGATTAATAATATGCAGTGCTAAGGACTTTATTTGGACAACTTTAAAGGAGGTTTCTCAATATTTAGATTTTTTTGCACCCTCAGATTCCAGATTTTCAAATAGTTGTATCTCGGCCAAATATTGTCACATCCTAACAAACCATACATAAATGGAAATCTTATTTATTCAGCTTTCATATGATTCATAAATCTCAATTTCAAAAATTGACCCTTATAAATGGTTTTGTGGTCCATGGTCACAAAAAAAAGTAGATAGTAGAAAGTAGTTACAAAAGTAAAAATATGTAAACAACATATAGTCATGGACTTGAAATGGTGAAAGAAATTCACGAACTTGATAGGAAGGTTTATTACTTTAGTATATTTCCAATACACTCCAATGCACCTGTACCAACACACTTTTTTTTCATTAATGGTTCTTTATTTGTCCCATACAGACAACAACAACATTGCACTTGGAAACGTGGACTGCAGCCCTTTAGGGGGCTTTAAATTCAGATAAATTCAGAGACATTAACTACATGAAAAGTAACAAAATGTATTAAAATAATTTCAATTCATACGTCACATATAACCGCCAAAACATTTCATTGTATTTTACTTTAACACTTGTGCAGTGCATTGAGAGTTGAAGC
The DNA here is from genome assembly GCA_024542945.1 of allo-octoploid hybrid of Carassius auratus x Cyprinus carpio. Taxonomy (NCBI): domain Eukaryota; kingdom Metazoa; phylum Chordata; class Actinopteri; order Cypriniformes; species allo-octoploid hybrid of Carassius auratus x Cyprinus carpio. The sequence goes on along the minus strand of CM045000.1, from coordinate 21,125,381 downwards.
GTGCAGAGACAATGTGCAGAGATGTTAGGATGGTTTTATTCCTTCTGCATGCACTGAATCATAAGCAGTACGTTCACATTCTTCCACCAATTAATGGAACTGTCTTTGTTTTAGTGCATGTACAAGAATAAAACAAATGTTATGCCAGTTTATCCAATTGTTTCCTGCAGCATTAATGACAGATCATGTCAGGTAAAAGGGAAGCAAAACATTCTGCAGATGATATTTAGTGTTGTGTCCGCTGACTTTAACAGCTTCAGGTTTAATGCACTTTAGTGTTCTATACAGGCCATTACGCATTTATTTCTACACAGCGCTTACTTCGCCTATATTAAGACTTTTCGGTAATTCACAGTCTTTAAGTCCATATAGCCTAATTTGTGCTGTTATTGATGGAAAAAAAAAAACATTTTCTTATAGTAGTATTTGTAACAGTATAGAAAGTCTACAAAGTAACCGCAGTTTATCACAGGACATGTCTGCTTTGGTGGCACATCTGGTAAAGCGAGTGCACTTGTGTGGCAGCAACCCGGGTTCAAATCCAGTCCACAGTGTTTACTTCAGCCAGTGCTCAAATGTCTGTGTCCAATGTTCCACTGATGTTCTCTGAATAATTGAGTTGACTGGTATGCTGGGGGTGTTAGTAAAAGGCAATTTGTTAATGTTGCATTAGAAGCACACAATAATTGTCCCATTAGCACACTTCAAGTTTACTTGGAATGCCATTGCAATGCATTTTAAAGTCACAAAAAGTAAGGGATAGTATGACCTCAGTTTGTTATTAGTATGATATTAATGTATGTTCAACATTCTTACAGTGTAATTAAATTGCAATTGTAATGTCACCAAAATACATTTGAAGTTTATGCTAAATGAATTCTGCATTTCAAAAATTAAATAAAAGAGTGTTTAAAGTGTACTTAAGTATACCTGGAATAGTTCCACTTTAGCACAAACAAGTATATTTAACAACTTCAGTTGAACATCAGCACTGCTTTTGCACAACTTAAATGCATTTAGTACAAAATTAGATTTTTGTTCTGATTTAGTAGACTTTAAGTATACCAATTTATAGTGTGCCACAAATACATTTAGTTATACTAAAAAACATACAAACAAATTGAATTTAAGTATACAATTTTTTCACTAGGGCAGCCAACAGCAAGAAGGCTCACAAAATAATGAAGAATAAACGAAGAGAAGATGGCCACAATACTAAGTATTGGAAGAATATTAAATTCCAACAGGAAAAAGAATAACTGTTGCTTTTTGTTTTTGTAGGAAATAAAGATGACCAAATAAATGTAACAGCTGTGGTGGTGGTGGTGGTGGTTAGGGCATATTTCTCCAACTACCCTTCCATCTATCATCCTTCCGTTCCATACAGTAATCAGCTTCATTTTCAATGGGTTTGTGCTCAGAAAACTACACAAATATTATAAGAAAGAGCATGAGAGCGAGACACACTTTCCTCACCACTCTGCATACGTACAGCGGCCTTACTAATGTATTCTGCATCCCTGATGTTATATATCAATCAATCAATGAAACAATCAATCAATCTTTTACTACAGACTCAAGGTCCAAACAAACAAAAAAACACACACACACACACACAAAAACAAGACAATAGGACAACATATACAACCCACAGCATCCACCTCACACAATAAAAAAGTTACAAAATGCAACAATACCAATGTCTCCACAGCTTTGACTGATACCGTGTAGTACTAATCCTTATATTTGATAGACCCACAATAATCTAATTTTTTTAATAATTTAGTCGGCAGATAAATCTATACATAAGATTTCGTAACAGTGCTTTGAAATGTTTGAGTGCTAGAGTAATCACTTTTACTTGCACTATGCCATCTGGCTCTCTTTAGTAAAATTTTCATTGCATCATTATAAGCTACCTGCAGTTTCTGTAAACTAGATGTTCTATAGTTGAACCACAGATGAGCAGTATAAAGTGTTGTACAATATGCTTTAAAAAGTGACACCTTCACCTCATCTGAACAGAAACTAAACTTACGTAAAAGTATATTCGCCCGCATATACATCATACGATGTTGCCTTTCAATATCCTCATCGTCTGTCATGCGTTCTGTGATGAAATGTCCAAGGTATTTTACTTTCGCAGACACAGTAAGACTCTTATTAGACAACTTGAAGACTGGAAATTGTATACTTTTATCCTCCTTAGTTCTACAAATCATATAGGATTATATAAAATATCATGTTCAAGACCATAATCAGAACACATATTTAAAAGCTGTTGAAGACCAGCACTGCTAGGCCTAAACACCACAAGATCATCTGCATACATAATATGATTAACTAGAATACTCCCAATCATACACCCAGTTTTACAAGCATTCAAACATTCAGATAGATCATTCATGTAAAGATTAAACAAAATTGGGGACAAAATCCCCCCTTGTCTCACGCCATTACTAACCCCCAAAGGGGCAGACTTTATTGCCTCATGTTACTCGCATCATCTGGTGGGCATACCAATAAGTAAGGAATCTTTGTCTCATTTTAAAAAATAACTTTGCATGGTTAACCCGATCAAAAGCTTTAGATGCAACAATGCAGCACATAAAGACTGATGAGTTTTTATCTCTATACTTGTTTACTATTTCCTTTACTGCATAGATGCAAAGATCAGTACCATGTTTAGCCTTAAATCCAATCTGGTTGTCTGTAGAATTAGTAAACACCTTTAACCTATCCAGCAAGATTTTTTCCAACACTTTAGACAGGATACTAGCTAAAGCTATAGGTCTATAATTATCCAAGTTACCTAGCATTCCAGCTTTGTTCTTAATAACTGGCACTAACAGAACAGACAACACTGAGTCTGGTAACACACCATGAATCAGAAGGCCAGTAAAACAGACAGCTTATAAAGGGGCATCCTCTTACTTCCGTATTTAAGATAGTCAGCAGAAATATTATCTAGGCCACTAGCTTTATTTTGAGGCAATTTACTTATAGCATGATCCACCTCACGTGACGTGATCACTATTGGATCATTAACCTGAATATCATCCACATTATACAATTCATTTTTGATGCAATTAAAAAGACTACAATAATGCTGTCTCCATAATTCTGCAATATTATCTGCCCCCGAAACTCCATCCAAGGTAGAAGGAAGAGATACTCTGCATCTATTAAAAGTTGTGACATCTTTCCAAAACTTAGTGATATTATGATTTAACAGCTTCATAGCCATAGAATCAGTCCTTAAGGTTTGCTCATTTTTACAGATAAAACGAATAGCATACTTATATCTTGCATTTGTAGACTTCTTATACTCAAGCTCAGGCCCTTGCCTGAGTCTACCTGCTATAACCCATCATTTAAAAGCTTCTCGGGCTTCATCCTGATATTCAGCTACATATTTATTCCAACCAGGCCTAGTCTTATTCATTATACCCTTCGATTTAAAAAATGGCTTACTACAACCATGCAAGGCATTAACAATATCATTATACATTGAGCAGATATCCCTCTGATGATTTGCATCACTACACATAATTGCATCCCTAGGTAAATTAATATTACTCAGACATCTATCTGTATTCACATAATAGACTAAAAGATCCTCCTTTGTAAGTGCTGACCAATCCATTTTTGCTGCATTGATATTATTTTCATTATTAGACATTGCTACAAGAAACTCAACATTTATCACCATAGACACATAGAGGTATGTGATCAGTTGTTACTGTATCATATAAAATACTCATACCCCTCAGTGAGGCATGTGCATCTGCTGTGCTAATACAATGGTCCAACCATGATGTTGTGTTCCAAGCCTCACTAACATAGGTATAGCTATCTACAGGCAAACACACTTCACTTGACAAAAGTAGATTATTATCTTGGCAAAACTGAACAATATGACTGGAAAATAAAGACTTTCTGTCTGAAATATCCCCATTCATATCCCCAATGACATACACACTAGAAATAGTAGAACTTTCAATAAAAGAACTGATAAAAGCTAGTCTATTTAAATACTCATCTTCATTATGATGGCATTGGTAAGGTGTATACACATTTAGAATAATAACATTCTTATCTTGCTAAGTAATCTGTATTGCAATACACCAATTAACATCCAATCTAATTACCTTAACCAGTGGGTCTAACTTTTCCACAGTATGGCTACACCCCCAGATATCCTACCTTTCATTAAATCCATACCAAGATCTACTGTGGATTCACCAGCACCATGAAAATTATCATGAAGAGAATTTAATTTATCCAAATCTTGCATTGTTAAAAATGTCTCTTGCAAGCATAAAATATCACAGTTCTCCAACAGACTGTCCACAACCATATGACGGGCTTTATCCAGAACACTCTGGCCCACACGCAGAAAACTACCATTTAAAATATGCATGCAGATATGGCTAAAAAAGTTAATAATCCTCTCCTGATGTAAATATAACTCTCTATGAACTAATGTAGCCTCCTCATCTACAGGATTCAGTATAAGAGGACATGGCTTTTTTGTCACTTTCACAGTGTCCACATGATAAAATATGAGCTATGAATGAATGTACCTGCACTGCAAAAAGAAAAAAAAATATATATTTTTTTTCATAGTATTTTTCTCTTCTTTGTTTCTGTGTATGTATAGAAAATAAATTGTTGTAGGAGACTGTAAAACTGAAGAATACAATAGGTGCCTTCTCATCTTTGCAGCTTGGCCTGAACAATAATTAGTATGGTGGCACAGTGGCAATGTAGCACTGTTGCCTCACAGCAAGAAGGTCCTTAGTTTGATTCAGCAGGTTTTTCTGTGTGGAGTTTGTATGTTCTCCCCGTGCCTGTGTGGGTTTCCTCTGGGTGCTCTTGATTTCCTCCACAATCCAAAGACCTGCAGCATAGGTTAATTGTAGAAACTCAATTGTCTGAAGGTGTAAGTCTGTAAGTGTGAGGCCTGCAATGGACTGGTTATCCATCACGGGTGTTTCCCTGTCTGTGACATGAGAAGCTAGGTTAGGTTAGTTGATCCTTAAAAGCATAAAGAGGTTTGCATTATGAATGGATAATTAGCATGGCAGATTACAATAGTGATGGTTTGCATTAGGCAAGCACCACTAATGAAACATTCTGATAAATGTTTTCTCCTGCTTAGTCCCTTCATGGGAAGAAAAAGCTGTACTGTCATTTGAAATGTCTTGTTTCCTAACCACAATGACTGCACAGTGTGGACTGGAAGGTCTTAAGTTCATAGGCCAAACTAGTGATTTCAAAATGGTACATTTCTGCACTTTGTTACAAGGTTGAGCAAGTCAGCAAGTCATGCTGATATTACACAAACAGTATCTGCCCAGACAACCCCACTAAGAATGAGAACGTTTGAAGACCGTTTTTTTTTTTTTTTTTTATGAACAGCAAAAAGGGCCCATGTCTGCAATTTTTGCAAGGCTCTGGCCCTTAAACTATTTGTCACTGTGCTGTACATTTATTTATTTTTTTTCATAATTAAGGGTCTCTTGATATACAGTTATGGCCAAAATAACAACAACAATAACAACAACAACAACAACAATAATAATAATAATAATAATAATAATAATATTTTATATATATATATAACCCTTGACCCTTGTTCTTCATAACCTCTGTAATTCGCTCTGGCCTGCTGGATATAAACTTCTGGGCCAAATCCTGACTAATGATGATCCATTATTGCCTTATTAGTTCTCGGAGTTTATCACAATTTGTGGGCTTCTGCTTGTCCACTCACCTTTTGAGGACTGACCACAGGTTCTCTATGGGATTGAGATCTGGGGAGTTGCCTGGCCACGGATCCAAAATTTCAATGTATAGATCTTCAAGCCACTTCTTTATCACTCTTGCTTTGTGACATGGTGCTCCATCATGCTGGAAAATGCACGGATCATCACCAAATTGCTCATGGATCGTTGGAAGAAGTCACCCTTGCAGGACGTTTTGATACCATTCTTTATTCATGGCTGTGTTTTTGGCCAGAATTATGAGAGAGCCCACTCCCTTGGTTGAAAAGCAACCCCACACATGGATGCTCTCTGGATGCTTCACTGTTGGCACGTCACAGGACTTAACTGTTGGCAGCATTCACCTTTTCTTCTCTGAACAACTGATTTTCCAGATGTCCCAAACAGTCAGAAGGGAGCTTCAGAGAAAATAACTCTGCACTAGTCTTCTGCTGACAAAGAAGTGGCTTCTTTGCTGTCCTTCTTGACACCAGGCCGTTGTCCAAAAGTCTTGGCCTCACTGTGCATGCAGATGCTCTCGAACCAGCCTGCTGCCATTCCTGAACGAGCTCTGCACTGCTGGAGACACGATTCTGTAGCTGACTCCTCAGGAGGAGACGTCCTGGCACTTGCTTGACACTCTGGGACGTCCTGAAGACTTCTTCACTGCAGTCAAACCTCTCTCCTTGAATGTTCTTGATGATCCGGTAAATGGTTCTTTCAGGTGCAATATTCGTTGTAGCAATTTCCTTGCTTGTGAGGCCATTTTGATGCAAAGCGATGATGGCTGCACGTGTTTCTTTGTGGGAGAACACAATAATTGGAAGTGCTTGTTCCCTCCTTTTATAGCAATCAGTCTGCTCTTACAATCTGATTAGTATGATAGTGATTAACCTGACTAGTACTCATTCACACTTTCACATGTGCTGCTGATATGATTGATCAGTTAATGTTAGCTGCTCATTTTGTGTCAGGATCAAAAAAACAGTGATTTTTCTTTTTTTGTCAAATGTTTTTTTTTTTTTTTTTTGGCCAATGAGGCTTTTGGCAATTATTTATAATGCATCTGATCACTCTACACAATAATCTAGAAACCATGTGAATGAACACCACAACAGTTTAAGCAGCAAACTTTGCAAAACACAAAATTTTTGTTACTGCCAAAACTTTGGGCCACGACTGTACAAATCAAAAGAAGTCGGAAAAGAAGTATATTACCGGAAAAAAAAGAGTTAACGTGGAACTCAAGGGGGTTACAGCAGTACTTATTATTATTAATAGTAATAATAACCAAAATAATTATTTTGTTTTATTATAACAATAAAAATGTTATGATTACAATAATCCTATCATACTGTATAATAAAAGTGAGTATACTACGGGGCGTTGAATCTGATTGGCTGACGAACGTTCTGAGGTGTGCAATTATTTTCTGGGAAACGCACGGCGAACGTAGTTCCAGGCAGCTCTCTTGACCACATTACAGTTCCATATTGCCTTGGATATAGTAAAGCTATAATAACGGTCACATATGTTGACATATTCAATTATCTTGTTTTGTCTGAGGGTGTGGATGGCGAGGAACTTAGAAATTATAAAAGTACCAAAGCATACAGTTATCTACACAGTAACAAAATTGGACGAATTCTTTGCCATAAACATCAGCAGTTCACATTACTGAAAGCGGAGTTAGAGCAGAGTCAGGCTATAAATAAACCAAATCACATCGCGTGGGTTATGTTACAAAATAACGGAGTAGTGGAAACAGCTGGATGCTCCTGTGTAGCTGGCCCCGGCAGGTCTTGTAGCCATGCTGCTGCTGTGTTGTGGAAGGTGGGTATTTATAAATACAGCAACACTTCTAATGTGGCTAAACACAAATCTAATAATACTAGGGGGTAATAATATGGCAAAACACCTGCCCACTTCAAGCACTGACTGCGTGATACAATGTAAAGACGTATTTTTAGAGCAATATTTAACTAAATTGTTTAGCTCTAAAAAAGTGCTAATGGTGATATATTGTTTAAAAATAAAGTAAACAATATGCTCTGGTTTTTGAAAGGTGGTAAGACAGGGCTATCTTGCACTGATGAGCAGTGTAGATGGAATGCAGGAACCAGAAGAAACCTTGAACAGAAAAGAATTAGTCAGATGACCTTTAGACGTCACAAAGCTGAGGATGTATATGGTGCCTCTTCAACAAGGGAGGGAGAAAAGCTACCATCTACACCAAGCTATGACACACATCATGACTTCAGGGAGAGAGTCAGTTCTTCAGACACAAAACCACTTTTTGAATTAAAAAACAGTCTTTTGGAAAAATGCTACACTGCCAATGTATCAGTGCAAGGAGATGACACTGACAGCTTAGAAGTCCACCAGCCACATGGAGAGACTTTGACTTGCAGTAAATGTAAAGCATTTTACAGCAAATACATAGAACTGAACTTTGACCAGGCAGCTGAATTGGAGATTCAAACACAAAATCAGAGTTTGTCAGAGGTTTGGCATAGTGCAAGACAGCCAAGGATCACTGCTAGTTCAGCTAAACGTGTTCCAGTACGAGCAACAACAAATCCTGATAAATTCATGAGAGAGCATCTCTTTCCTACCTTTCGGGGTAATGCGGCTACAAAGTATGGAAGTGAGAAAGAGGCAATAGCTTGTAACTTTCTTGTAGAAAAAGGTCTACAGGTCTCTCACTCAGGTATCAGGGTCAGCCTGACAGAGTCATGGCTGTCTGCAAGCCCTGATGGCATAATAAATGGTATGGAACTACTGGAAATAAAGTGTCCTGTTCCCAAGAACACCACCACCTCTCTAGCAGACCATTTCACTATAAATAATAGTGACATCAAATTGGTTGATGGCAAGCCTGAATTACAGAAGAACGGAGTCAGGGACTTCTACAGACAGATACAATTAGGCATGTTTTGTACAGGGCTGAGAATGGCAAAACTGTTTGTCTGGTCTCCAAAGGAACACATTCTGATAAACGTACCATACGATGCAGAGTATTTAACAGACCAGGTTACTTGTCTAAGAGGCTTTTACTTCTCAGTGATGCTTCCTAGAGTAGTAGATGAATTCACTGCTGGACGATTCAAACTGTATGACAAATACTTACATATAGTCAAAAAAGCTTAACCTACTGGTGAACAAAGATTAACAGTTTTAAAAACTGTACAGATGCTGACATGGAGATGAAAAAGTTTTTATTGTGTCAAGGCAAGTTTTAAAATTTGTTAATGTATTTGATATTTTCTTGTTTACAGGGTTTGCACTTGTAAAGTCTTGTATGTTATTTATTTATTTTTAATAGATTGAAGTGTATATATGTACATAGTAACAGGAAACAGAAAACACACTGAGATGGATTTTTGAGAAGTACAAATGTCAAGTATTGTTATTAAACGCATATATACAGTCGTGGCCAAAAGTTTTGAGAATTACATAAATATTGGAAATTGGAAAAGTTGCTGCTTAAGTTTTTATAATAGCAATTTGCATATACTCCAGAATGTTATGAAGAGTGATCAGATGAATTGCATAGTCCTTCTTTGCCATGAAAATTAACTTAATCCCAAAAAAACCTTTCCACTGCATTTCATTGCTGTCATTAAAGGACCTGCTGAGATCATTTCAGTAATCATCTTGTTAACTCAGGTGAGAATGTTGATGAGCACAAGGCTGGAGATCATTATGTCAGGCTGATTGGGTTAGAATGGCAGACTTGACATGTTAAAAGGAGGGTGATGCTTGAAATCATTGTTCTTCCATTGTTAACCATGGTGACCTGCAAAGAAATGCGTGCAGCCATCATGGCGTTGCATAAAAATGGCTTCACAGGCAAGGATATTGTGGCTACTAAGATTGCACCTAAATCAACAATTTATAGGTTCATCAAGAACTTCAAGGAAAGAGGTTCAATTCTTGTAAAGAAGGCTTCAGGGCGTCCAAGAAAGTCCAGCAAGCGCCAGGATCGTCTCCTAAAGAGGATTCAGCTGCGGGATCGGAGTGCCACCAGTGCAGAGCTTGCTCAGGAATGGCAGCAGGCAGGTGTGAGCGCATCTGCACGCACAGTGAGGTGAAGACTTTTGGAAGATGGCCTGGTGTCAAGAAGGGCAGCAAAGAAGCCACTTCTCTCCAAAAAAAACATCAGGGACAGATTGATCTTCTGCAGAAAGTATAGTGAATGGACTGCTGAGGACTGGGGCAAAGTCATATTCTCCGATGAAGCCCCTTTCTGATTGTTTGGGGCATCTGGAAAAAGGCTTGTCCGGAGAAGAAAAGGTGAGCGCTACCATCAGTCCTGTGTCATGCCAACAGTAAAGCATCCTGACACCATTCATGTGTGGGGTTGCTTCTCATCCAAGGGAGTGGGCTCACTCACAATTCTGCCCAAAAACACAGCCATGAATAAAGAATGGTACCAAAACACCCTCCAACAGCAACTTCTTCCAACAACCCAACAACAGTTTGGTGAAGAACAATGCATTTTCCAGCACGATGGAGCACCGTGCCATAAGGCAAAAGTGATAACTAAGTGGCTCGGGGACCAGAATGTTGAAATTTTGGGTCCATGGCCTGGAAACTCCCCAGATCTTAATCCCATTGAGAACTTGTGGTCAATCCTCAAGAGGCGGGTGGACAAACAAAAACCCACTAATTCTGACAAACTCCAAGAAGTTATTATGAAAGAATGGGTTGCTATCAGTCAGGATTTGGCCCAGAAGTTGATTGAGAGCATGCCCAGTCGAATTGCAGAGGTCCTGAAAAAGAAGGGCCAACACTGCAAATACTGACTCTTTGCATAAATGTCATGTAATTGTCGATAAAAGCCTTTGAAACGTATGAAGTGCTTGTAATTATATTTCAGTACATCACAGAAACAACTGAAACAAAGATCTAAAAGCAGCAAACTTTTTGAAAACTAATATTTATGTAATTCTCAAAACTTTTGGCCACGACTGTAGTAGGCTAATCAGTGTCATAGGTAGCTTGTTAGCTCATCGGTAGCTACAGGTGAAACTCGAACAATTAGAATATTGTGCAAAAGTTCATTTATTTCAGTAATTCTAATATATAATATAGTTAATATATTAATAAAAGTGACAAAAAGTGACGTGACATTCAGCCAAGTATGGTGACCCATACTCAGAATTCGTGCTCTGCATTTAACCCATCCGAAGTGCACACACACACACACTGTGAACACACACCCGGAGCAGTGGGCAGCCATTTTATGCTGCGGCGCCCGGGGAGCAGTTGGGGGTTCGATGCCTTGCTCAAGGGCACCTAAGTCATGGTATTGAAGTCATGGTATTAATATATTGGTATAATGGTATAACTAATATATTATATAGACTCATTACATGCAAAGTGAGATATTTCAAGCCTTTATTTGTTTTAATGTTGATGATAATTTATGGCTTACAGCTTATGAAAACCCCAAATTCAAAATTAGGATATTGTGAAAAGGTTTTCATAGCTGTAAGCCATAATCATCAAAATTACAACAAATAAAGGTTTGCAATATCTCACTTTGCATGTAATGAGTCTATGTAATATATTAGTTGAAGTAATGTAGCGTGATAAAAATAAATGTTCTCTCAATTAAAATTGAGACTATATACCAGACTATGATAAGAAAGTTTGAGATGATGACCTTCAGTGGCATTAACTGAGAACACTTCAATGTCATATAAGCTATCTGTTCCCTTTGTCTTGTTCATCCTGCAAATAAAATATGACTGAATCAAGTCTTGTTTGGTTATCATACCAAATTTGTGCACGATTGCGGTATTTCGTTTTGTGTGCAGTCATTTTTGAGAATCCTGCCTCACACAAATATGTTGACGCGAAAGGAAGGAGAATCTTCACTTTGCAAGGAGCAAAATATGAGTTTTGCAGCCTTGCAAAGACAGGTTGAGGCCATTCAAGCGGTCAAATATATTGACCAAATAGGACAGAGACGCAAGCCACATAGTGTCATCCATATGCTTCGCCAGATCTGATTTGATTTCTGTCAAAAACCACTTCACCTCCTCTCGCAGCTCATACAACCACTGTAACACCCGCCCGATGGAGAGCCAGTGAACTTCAGTGTGCAGAAGCAGCTGTTCGTGCCCTGACCCCATCTCCTGGCAGAGGACCCCAAGCAAGCGAGAGTTTAGCGGCCGTGATTTGATGAGATTTATCATTTTCACGGATTGGTTCAGCACGGAGTCAAAGAGAACCGAAATTTTTTTTGGCAGCTAGTGCTTCGCGATGGACCATGCAACGTGTCCATTTCACAAGTGGAGCTACTTGCTGAACACGAGCAGCTAGGCCACACTCATGCCCCGTCATTGCCTGCGCACCATCCGTGCATAGCCCGACGCATCGGTCCCAAGCCAAACCATTTTCACGGATAAAAATATCAAGGACATTGAAAATGGCTTCTCCTGTAGTGTGCGATTGAAGAGGCCGGCAAAACAGGACATCCTCCTCAATCGCCTTGTCCCGCAGATACCTGACATAGGTGAGGAGCTGTGCCTGCCCAGCAATATCAGTGGATTCGTCCAGCTGCAGCGCGTAGTAAGGACTCTTTTTTACGAACTCTATCAGTTGCTCTCTGATATCATTGGACATGTCTACAATTCTCCTAGCGACTGTGTCATTAGACAGGGGTATTGCACCAAGTTTGGCTGCTGCACTATCGTCTATCATTATTCTGCACATGTCTTGCGCTGCCGGAAAAATGAGAGTCTCTGCGATTGTATGCGGTTTACCCAGTTTACCATTTCTTTTGGCCACTACATACGATGCCTCCAAACACTGTTTAGACACAGTGCTGTGCACTGAAATGGTTGCCTGTTGCTGATGGAGGTCATCAAGCTTTCTTTTAAAATATTCAGCCGGTTTATTTTTAATGCCAGCATGCTTTGTTTCGAGGTGCCTTTTTAATTTGCAGGGCTTCATACTGTCGTTTGCCAGCACCTCGGCACACACGACACACTGAGGTCTCAGATCAGCCGTGACTGTAAACCCAAACTGCAGGTATGCTTCATCGTACCTTCAAAACTTTTTTGCAGCTGGTGGTGTGTCGGTTGGCTTGTTGGTCCTCAGAATATTTCTCCATTTTTGTTATGCGTTTTCAATAAAGTTTAGGCAATATGTAACTGTGTGTGTGGCTATGTTGAGAGACGTATCAGGGGCTAATCAGTCGGGACTTAGGCACGATCTTTAATTAAACGAACAAAATAATTATTTTGCACAATCTGACAATTCAGATTATATTTTAATACTTAACGATTGTAGTCCTCGTGTGTGTGTGTGTGTGTGTGTGTGTGTCTTAGTCGCGTGGGTAGTTTTAGGTAAGTGCCTAGCAGTTAAAACAATTACTGGCTAGGGCTGAGATTTGATCTAATCTTTAAAAGGAATGTTTGTGGGTTTAGTCTTTAAAAAGACTGTTGGGGTTTTGTAGTAAAGGACTATGTAAATCGAGATTGATAACAGACTAGCGAGAGCTGGCACAAGCGAACTTGGCAAGAGACTAGATTAGAGTGAATGGAGAGCTAGTCGTGAGTCAATTTAAATGCAGTGATTTATTTTTGTGTGAGAGTGAGTGAACATTTACATTTACACCCCGCTCTGTAAGCCAGGGCGGGAAAGGCGGCGGCCATGCGCATGCGTGATTCATTTGCAGCCTGGACCCGGAGGGGTGTGTGTCTCCTCTCTGCTCTGACTGCAGGCTGGGACTGCTGCGTGAGGCTACTGAGAGACTGACCGCCTGTGAGTGCTTTTGGATGGGAGAGGGGCTCATGGCAGCACCCGCTGCTCGTTGAGCACAGTAGGCCTAACTGCAGAGTGATTCGTGCTTTCAAGTCTCCAAACACCACAAAAGTCTCCAAAAACACCAGTAAAGGTCGCTGGATTTGTCGCTTTTGACAAAAAAAAAAAGTCGCCAGGAGGATGATTTGTTTGTGTTATAATCAGTGCTTGAAGTGGGGGAAAGGTGGCAGTACTCTCTTTGCATTGGCAAATCATGACATTTTTACAGTGAAAAACAAAACTTGGAGATATTGCTGTTACAACAATTTATTGTTATTTATTTATTAACAACATAAATGTATTTAAACATGTTTGTGTGTGCGTGGCTGCGTGCGTGCGAGCATTTCACAAAAACTAAAGGAAAGCTTTAACTAGCCTATTATCTCACGTTGTATACGTTTGCAGCTTCTGAAACTTCCGTCCGTCATTAAAATTAATTCGGATGGTTCGATTTTCTGCATTTTTCGCATCCGTAGCAAATATTTTGAGGGGTGTTTTTGACAATTGAGAGCCACCAAATGACGAATATGAAAAAACGAATACGACAGTTTCGGACCTTAGTCAGGGTGCAAGGACCTTAAACTTTTGAGGCTTGCGCAGCTTCTCGAGGAGAAATCAAACAAATGAGCGCCGTTTTCTAGTCTATGAGCGCAGCACACACAAATAAACTAAAATGACATACTGCAGTGAAATTTCAAACTGTGGTGTTTTTATATTTATAACATTTGAATACAGTTCAGCAACATACATCACACGACCTGACGACCAAGAGAGCAGACAATTGGCCATCACTTAATTTACCATCACCTCGCGATTGAAAATGTGACACTGATATGACAGTTCAAAAACAAGTTAATAATATTAAGTCACTTACATTTTAGATGAAATAATGACTGTTTTGGTCTATTTTAGCAGTGAAAATAGATCCGATGAATCCAAACAAAGATCACAACATAGCGCATCTCACAGCAACACTCAATCGTGTTTTGAATGATTCAGTGTTTTGAACAAATCGTTTGAGTCAAAGATTCAATGACCCATTCACAAACATCTGTCTCATTCTTGATGAATCGGCTGTTTGAATGAATCGTTTGAATGAACAACTCAGTGACTCGCTTAATAAAACTGCTTATCACCTGCATTTGCGCTCACTATTGACAAATCAATCAAATTTGTTCAAACCTTTTTTTAAATCAGTCCAAACACATTTTAATTTTTATTCAGGAGTTATGTATATGCAAAACTATAACTTTTTATGACTTTTTTTTTTTTTCTCCCATCCTGTAGCCTACTCGCGCTCCCCCGGGAGAGTGTCCGTGCCCCACCGGTTGAGAACCAGTGGTTTAAATGATTTGTTTCAATCACATTGACTCACTTATTAACAGTGACTTACTGCCACCTACTGACAGTTTTAATTTCACATTTAAAGTATCTTTTTATTTAAATTTTCAAATATCAGTATTCAACATTTTATGTTTAATATATCAAAACATTGTTTATCCATTTGTAATTGCAGGTTAAAGTATTAATGTCCTGCATAAAAAAGTGTGTAAATACATCAGCTGCCACTTCAGATGCAGCTTCTTTGTTTTCCCCTGCAATGCAAAGATTAATTTTGTTTCATAATTCACTGATTAAATTTAAGAATTTGACTCAAAAGATAATGGACACTTTTAGAAAAAAAAAAAGATTTACAAAGGTAAAAATGCTCATAAAATGTAAAAATAAGCTTAAATTAATTGATAATATATTTAAACTTATTTTTACATTTTATGAGCATTTTTACCTTTGTAAAGCATTTATATATATATATATATATATATATATATATATATATATATATATATATATATATATATACACACACACACACACACACACACACACACAATAACACACTCAGCAAAATATAGTATAATTATCGTTATTGATAAAATCCCAGAAAATCTAGAGATAATAATTTTTGTCAATATCGCACACCCCTAGTCGGGGCAGACTATAGATTCTTACATGTGCGACTGTGGAAAAAAATGTTTAGACTCACCGGTGTGAGTGACCTGAAAAACTAATTATTATAATATTTGTGTCCCTTTTTCTTTTTTCCTTTTTTTATATTGATGCTTTGTTTTTTTTTTTTTTTTTTTTTTTTTTTGCAGATGGAGATGCAGCAGAGGAGGTGGATGGTGGGGACAAAATTAAAGTCACCCTCGAGGATGTCCTTGTGTTTGCTTCTGGGGCATCCGTCACACCTGTATTTGGATTCAAGGAAAATTCAAATATCACATTTCTTCATGAGAACCTAAATGGCAACCGGCGGATGTTCCCAGAAGCAAACTCATGCACCCTCACATTGAAGTTGCCCACTGGTTAGGAATATGAAGTGTTTTGTCATTTTATGACATCTGGTATCATGCAATCTCCAACGTTTGGGGTATCTTAAAAAACTCCCAAACCTTATCACTCTTAATATGTGATGGATGTTTATTTAGAGTACTGTTCATTCATGTTAGAAATGTTACAATGTTCATTACTGTCACATGTCTGTTTGTTTTGGATTCTCATTGGTTCCTTTGTCTTACTTTGTTCAATTTTTCCCGAAACTCTTTAGCTGTCTTAATAACAGATTGATTTAAAGTTCCTTTTGTTTGTACTTGTATAAATTCCGTTTTCTGTCAGTCTCTATCGGTTCTCGTTGATTGATTATGTGGTTTTCTCCTGCATTCTTCCTTGTTCTTTTATGTTTGATGATTAAAGTATACCTTCTAGAATTCTTCCTCATCATGTGCATTTCTAAAGACCAAGTTACGTAACAATAAGTGCATCTCTATAAACATCAAATTTAACATCTATGAATGTAAACTTTTGTATGTGTGTACTTGTATTACATACATTATGTGTGAGTGTGTGTTGTTTTTTCATATTACATTGTTTAAAATAGTCCCCACAAGGATAGTTAAACCTGAGATTGCCTACATTGTGGGGAAATGGATCAATAAACACAACAAATATTTTTTGAAGATGTAAAAATGCCGAAAGATTTGTGTGATGTTTAGGGGTAGGGTTAGTGTAGGGGGAGAGCATATACAGTTAAAAACCATAGCTTTTAATTAATACATTTATTATTATCATTTAAAATAGACACATTATTAAAAGTCCATCATTTTGTTTCAATAGAGGGACGTTCAGAATTATAAGAAATGCACATTGTCTATATTTACACACAAACTAAACTCTGTTCATCCCTAAACTTTTTTCTGTGCTTGCTCTTGACTTTAAGCCTCCAATTGCGGGTCCCTCCTCAAACTGGGTCTCTAACTATTAGTTAACGATTACACTTAGTAAAGAGTAAAACGTGTACAGCTTACTAAACAGTGAATAACAAAACCAATTGAAAAAAAAATGTCTTGATAAATTGTTATATCATACAAAATGATAACACTTAAAATAATAATAGCCTATGAAGTAAGAGTAGCCTAATTGTACTCCATAACAGCGTAACATCCATTTGATCATCCACGACCCTTGAATTAAAATGATGGCTACGACTTTTTAATCCACATTGTGTATCAGTGATTAAGTAAACACAAAAATCGCTGACATGGTTGCAAAAGTCTGACTTAAAATGGTTACACTTAGGCTTGCCGCGATAGACGATGTTGACGGTGTTACCAGTTTAAAGCTGCAACACCGGTTACATCACTTTCCCACCGTGGCACCGTCCCCACCGTCGTTTTGCTTTTTTTTTTTTTTAGTATTTGTTTTTTCTAAAAATATTTATTTGAATTAAGAAGAAATAACATTTATAAATAATTTAGTTTAAAAGAGAGCATACACTATAATTAAAAACTGAACGCAGCTACAATGCTGCTTGCCAAGAGACAGTCACATCACAGATCAGCATAACCGCATCATCTCTTCTCCCTGTGCTGCGTCTCATTAAAGAGGACACACTGGCCACATCAGATGAGGACGGACAACTGACAGCCAACCTGAAAACCGGCATCATATCTATTTTAAGGGGGTCACACACCGGATGAGAAGCGAAGCGCCACGTCTTTAAAATTCAAACACATTGTTTTCTACAAGTGTATGCACACCGACGGCGCCCAGCTACGACTCAGGACGCTGTTCAAATTCCTGCCGCGCCATCTGCATAGTTTTAGATTAAATTAGCTGGAAATTGAGCTTATGCGTATTGAATGTGCGCGTCCAGTGTGTGATACCTCGAGATGTCCTAGACGTGGCGCAGCGCTTCTCATCCGGTGTGTGACCGCCTTTAGACGAGAAATATGAAGCTCTGCCAGAAGCAAGCCGGCAGCTTATGAGCAAGACAATATTCCTGGACCCGCGCTACCGGAGTGACTACGACACGAATGTTGAAGAGACCAAAAACGGTCATCCTCGATAGGAAAACGCAGTCCACGCCGCCCATGAGAGAAGAGGGGGAACAAAATGAGGAAGCCGACGTCGAGCCGCAGCCCAAAAGAAAAAAAAACTCTGCAAGCACTGTTAATAAATGACAATTTATTGTGTTTTTATTTAGTAAGTTAAAACTTTGATTTTATATTCGTTTCTTATTTATATGATTTTATCTCATTTAAACATTGTGTTATTTATTTAGGCCTATTTTGTTTTATTCATTTTAAAAACTTTCTAATATTGGCTAAGCAGTAAACGTTCTATGGTTCTTATTTGTTTGGTTTCTTAGTTGTCTATCAGTTTTTCCAGCCTATACATGGTGGTATTTTTAATCGTTATGGTGATAAAAGGCCTGTATTTCATATCAATGAGCTTTTTTTTTTTGTCCATTCAAGCAATTGCCGCTAATCCTAAATTGAATGTATAACGTGCACGCATTTATAAGCTATTTAAAAGCGAGGAAGCAAGGAAAAGAGGACAACCGACCCTACGGTGATACCAGTATTACCGGAGTCATCACACGTCGATTAACCGGTGGGAAATATTCCTCACCGCGTCAACCCTAGTTACACTTGTACTTTTCAAAGAACACTTTCGGAATAGGTGTGACAAAATCCAAGTTATTAGGCAAACTTATGTCAGGAACTAACGTCAAGTCCACATACCCCTAATAACTCAAACGAAATCCTCATGTAATATATGTGTATGTTATTGTCACAGGTCGGGAGGCCCAAGCTAGACTGCGCCCACCCCTAAACCAGGACCACCTCGAGGAGCATATCAGAGGGAAGAGTCGGAGACAGAGAATAAATTTAACAAGTTTTATTTTGAAGTAAAAGCAAATTGGAAATCCTAATCTAAAATCTTCTTTGTTGCCCTCAGGGATCGAAGGTGAACAGTGCAGCGACCGGGGACTCTCCCGCCCTCTTCCTCTGTGCGGGCCCCGCAATAGATGGACAGATGGGTGGTCAAGTAGGTATTTCACAGGTGGGGATACGATCGGCAAGCCAGCAGTCTGGTAAGTCTCCTCTGATAATTAAATACTTCCAACCTTCCTTCCCTTTTTCACAGATGCAGAATTTGGGACGGAGGGATATCGGTCAGGTCCGTACACGGCAGATACACAGCCTTGAGGTGGGGATGTGTTTGGCAAGTGAGGGGTCCGGTAAGTCTCCTCCGGTAAGTATGTAATTCCAGCCTTCCTTCCTTCTTCCACAGGTACGGAATTTGAGGTGAATGATATCAGTCGAGTACGTATACGGCAGGTGCACGGTCTTACAGTAAGGTGGCTTCTCCTGACACCGTCAGAGTGGATATTCCAGACAAAACGTGCCAGCCTCACGTTCGTGACAAAGGACAGTCACCTCTCTCAGCACAGGTGGGCCACAAGGATGCAACAAACTCGAGGTCAACAGGCTGTGCAAGTTTCTACTGAGACAGACAGAATGAATGCTTCAGACAAAGTATACAGTTCACATGCGTTGGAAGGAACAAACACTTCTCACAATACAGATGAATAGCAGGGATACAGCAAACTCAAAGTCAACAGGCTGAACGGGGCTTCTTCTGACACAGACAGAATGGATGTTTCAGGCAAGTATACAGTTCACATGTATTGGACGGAACGAACACTTCTCACAATACAGTTGAATGGCAGGGATACAGCAGACTCGAAGTCAACAGGTTGCACAGGGCTTTTCTGAGGCAGATAGTAAATATTTCAACAGGGCATCTCTTCTCCTATTAGCACAACAGAGGGGTTAATTTCACATCCCAGATGATAATTCCTCAACATCCAGACAGTTGGAACAGATCAGTGTCACAGAACTCTTACTATTGACAGTCAGCCCGCATAACACATGGAGAGTGCATGGCAAAAAGGAATGTAGCTTACACACACACACATGACAATTCCACTTCAAGCATATAATGTGGGGGAAAACATCAATTTTAGGCACTGCAAACTCACTTCACGAAGTGCAATTTAAAGCCAGCACTCACATTCGGGTTTCTGTCCGAGGGGAAGGGGGGGGCGCGATCCACTGCCACTGAGGATGTTCTGAGATGTTTATCTTCACAGTCACAGGCAGAGTTCACATCACCATTTATAAAGGAGGGAGAGGTAAGAGATCGGTAATGAATCAGTACAATCCACTCAGTGATATTTATGATCGTGATCCAAACACTCCAAACCACATCCAATTCAGTGTCAAACGTGTGCAATTACAAGACTCAGTTCTCAGTTACTTAGCTCCTCTCCAATGCAAACAGGGTATTTCACTCTCCTTCTGTTGTCCTCGAATCCCTCATCAAAGCAACACTTCCCTCTTCATTCACCCATCCTCCAGTAACTATTACCACCCAATAAAACGACTTTTCACAAGGGAGAAAAACCACGCCGACCACCTCTCTCTCTTGCTTTTTATCCTCTCCACTGTTGATGAGGCCTCACGCAAACTCTCTGAGTAAATCCCCCACACCTGTTGCCAATCCGTCATTTGGGGTTGTCACAGCAACAAACGCACACACAGGCCTGGGAACAGGGTTACACTCAAAGCGTTCCACCGGGAACACTGCTTCAGCGGGAATAAGTTCCACATGCCATTTGTCACACCGTGACATTATGTTATAATATGTTGTTTTACAAGAATTATCTCACAATGTATTTTTGAAACCCTTTCCACATGAGATCACAAAACAAATGGCTTAGGCTAGCTATATAAACAATAAAAGTTGTAAAGCTTTTCAAATCCATTTACTGTACTAATATAGTCTTTGAACTTCAGATTTTGCAATCGTTCTGTATATTTATATGGCATTGCTGATGAAGCTGGTCAAGTGGGTTTACTTATTGCATAGGTAACAAATATTATCATGAGCACTGTAATGTTTTATGCCATAACAGATGTTAGCAGATCAGGAAGATTTCAAAACGAGCGGTTCATTCATGAATCCTTAGGATTGTAACTTCATAATAGAGAGAGCTGGAGAAATACAAACCCGTAGACAGAAGGTAACAAATTCAGCCAGGATCCCAGCATATATTTATATCAGAGTATGTGAGCAGAGTGGAGCGACAACAATTTCCCCTCCGCGCTCCGAGTGTATATTATTCACTCCACTCCCGCTCACTGATATCAGAAACACTGCTCTGCGGCTAAAGTATTTCAGTATGTTTGAAATATTACAGTTCTGATCATATTGTATATTACAAATAACAAAATAAAATGACAGGAGCGTTTCAAAGTGGATCAGGCCTGTTGGAACATTAGTGTGCAAACTTTTTTCCTATGACATGACAAGCTAACATGGTTGTCAGAATGTCTTAACAGCATTAAAAGGTAGTCTATTGATGCTTTTTGCAGTGCAAATTTTGTTTGTGAAAACATTTCGTCAGTTATTTTACCTACGGATCGCTGCATTTCTTACAGATTCCTGCTCATTCAAAATCGGATGCAAATGAAGTAGCCTAGCTCTGTAAGATTACATTTATCTGAATGCATTATTAAGAGAGCGATTCCGTGTGAATAAGTGTTGCATCTGTTAAAATAATGATTTCACCTGAAAATATTCAGTATCTTGAGGGAACTAATAAATTCCTTAATAACTACCCTATAACTTCCCGCTATGTCCATTGCTGCCGCCATCATAGCCTTAACATTATTTCTGATTTGAGTGATCCATCTGTATCAAGCTAGCTAAATATGTTTAACGTGAATTCTTGCTACATATGCAGTTATATTAATTGTAATCGGGATGGAGCGGAGCTGGAGCTACCAAATTGGTATTACAGATAGTTTACCTGTACTTCTTTACAACAGGCTATGGTCGTTCACACATCCTTGCAGTTTTTAAACTAAAAAACATATTGCCTTTATGTCTGCTCTGACCCGTGCAAAAAGATTTAAAAAGCCCACACTTTATTCATAAACTGAGAGCCTGTCTATAATAATGAAAGCACCCCTCTAGTAACATTTTACATTGTTCTCTAGACATTGGTGTTTTGTTTTGTTTTTGTCTTTTGCAGCCCATCATGTCCAAAACTTCTGTATCTAAAAGGGTCCTTCCAGGTTACATAAATTAAAAAATAAATACATCTATTGTTACAACACTAACAAGCCAAATTAAAGTTTGCTACCTGTTCTTTTGGCTTCTTGTTTTTTTTTGGAGACACTCAGCATTAAAAAACCCTGCTTGTCTACATTCCTGTTTAATAAATGGGGTAACACTTTATAATAACGTTCTGTTATAAGTCATTTATAAATTATTAGTTAATGATGAACGAATCATTTACAAAACATGACTATACTTTCATAAATTATTAATAAGTAATAAGTTAACATTTTAGTAATGTTTTATTAACTCCGTTATAAGTCACTTATAAGTTATTAGTTAATGATGAACGAATCATTTACTAAACATGACTTTATGTTCATAAATGATTAATGAGTGGTATGCTAATGATTTACAAATGTGTTGTAAATTATCAGAAAAAGTTCAAATCATGAAATAAATCACACTGACCATTAGTAGATGGTTTATAAGTTATTAGTTGATACATTATTTATCACTTATAAATCATTGAAGTATTTCTGTCAAAATTGTTTTGTATAATTATCTCAATATACAATTGTTAATTATGAACAAATGATGAATAAACCATTAGTAAATGATCAGTATATGATTTATTGGTGGATTTGTTAGCTGGTTCAAAAGCACAAACATGCAGGTATGCTAAAGCACTATTTATAAGAGGAGTAATTCATTTGTTTTGAAGTTGATAAACATTTATAAATGTCTTAGTCAGGTGATTCCAGCGGCTTGTGTTAAATCCTTTCACTCATCAGCACAGACTTGTGTTCTGTGTGGAGTGTGTGGATCTAGTGATGAAGTGAACCCCTTCCACTGAAGCTCACATCAGGTACACAGAGTTAAAGACTCCATGTGTGTCAGAGAAGACAGCTGTCTATACCCTCACCAGTCAGTACTTAGTACACACTACAAAGTGTTCAACACCTGTTATAGATGATGTGTAAACGCATGAATAAATCATTTACAAAGCTTTCTGCATCCCCTAATCTAAAGTGAAAACTCACTCAACACAATTTGGCATGTCGCAAACAATCTATGGTGGTCGCAAATCACAAGTGACAGCCAATAAGGAGCGAGGTATGACGTCACTGCCGCAAACCAGTGTCGTTGTGTAGAAGCGCCAATTTTGAAAGTTTTGAGACGGCAGCTATTTACTGTTATTAATGTATAATGACTATATTACGGAAAACAAATCTTTTTCTCACACGGTGGTATCGTACGACTTCTGAAGACTTGGAATAAAATGCACAAAATAATGGACTACGTTTATGGTGCGTTTTCATGTTATGGTGAGCAGCTGTCCCATGGGAAACAAAATAAAAAATAAACAATTAAGTGCTGATTAAATGGTGGCAGAGTGTTCATTTATTTATTTAAAAAAAAAATAAGTTCAAGCTTGGGTAAAGTGATGGAATGAGATGGATCATGTAACAGGAAGATCTGCAAATGATATGTAACACATTTACAAGTGATGAATAGTTTACACTTTAGATTAGGGGATGCAGAAAGTGTTATTAATGACTTGTATACATATACAAATAATGTGTAACAGGTAAGAAAGGTCTACAAATGATATGTAACACATTTACAAGTGATGAATAGTTTACACTTTAGATTAAGGGATGCAGAAAGTGTTATAAATGATTTATTAATGCATTTACACATCATCTATAACAGGTGTTGAACACTTTGTAGTCTGTACTACTGTAAGTACTGACTGGTGAGGGTATAGACAGCTGTCTTCTCTGACACACATGGAGTCTTTAACTCTGTGTACCTGATGTGAGCTTCAGTGGAAGGGGTTCACTTCATCACTAGATCCACACACTCCACACAGAACACAAGTCTGTGCTGATGAGTGAAAGGATTTAACACAAGCCACTGGAATCACCTGGAATCACCACTAAGGCATTTATAAATGTTTATCCACTTCAAAACAAATGAATTACTCTTCTTAAAAATAGTGCTTTAGCATACCTGCATGTTTGTGCTTTTGAACCAGCTAACAAATCCACCAATAAATCATATACTGATCATTTACTAATAGTTTATTCATCATTTGTTCATAATTAACAATTGTTTATTGAGATAATTATACAAAACAATTTTGACAGAAACACTTCAATTATTTATAAGTGAAAAATAATGTATCACCTAATAACTTATAAACCATCTACTAATAATCAGTTTGATTTATTTCATGATTTTAACTTTTTTTAAGATAACTTACAACACATTTGTAAATCGTTAGCATACCACTCTTTAATCATTTATGAACATATAATCATGTTTTGTAAATGATTCGTTCATCATTAACTAATAACTTATAAGTGACTTATAACTGAATTAATAAAACATTACTAA
This sequence comes from allo-octoploid hybrid of Carassius auratus x Cyprinus carpio, assembly GCA_024542945.1. Taxonomy (NCBI): domain Eukaryota; kingdom Metazoa; phylum Chordata; class Actinopteri; order Cypriniformes; species allo-octoploid hybrid of Carassius auratus x Cyprinus carpio. The sequence goes on along the minus strand of CM045000.1, from coordinate 21,100,920 downwards.
AATGTTAACTTATTACTTATTAATCATTTATGAATGTATAGTCATGTTTTGTAAATGATTAGTTCATCATTAACTAATAATTTATAAATGACTTATAACAGAACGTTATTATAAAGTGTTACCAAGACATTCCTCTGACATAATGCAATTTTACTGTATGTGTAATTGTGAGGGACTGAGAGACCCTAGACTTTGCAAAAAACAAACAAAACACACACACAAAAAACATCTTAAGAGTCCAGAAGCATTCACTGCACTATGAAGCCCATTAGAATGCAGTTAGAAGGCCCTTATAATTCAAGCAATGAAAGAAAAAAATACTTATGTATGAGTTTTTGTGTTTTTATATTCATTGCACAAGCAATGTACTTTTCTGAATATCAGCACATAAATATGCTAATAATTTTATACAACAGTGTAGAGCAACGCGGTGTTTCATTCCTTGAATGAATCTGTTTTGGAATGAATCATGTGAGCCAGTGATTCAACGGTCCATTCACTTGTTTCATTTCTAGTTGAATCAGCCGTTTTGAGTGAATCGTTTGATTTGAATGATTCAATAAATAATTTATTAAAACAGGGATTTGCTGCCACCCACAGGTGATTTTACACCTTTATTTATCCATGACAGTCCAAAACCAGCCAAGGTGCCAGCACAAAAACACATTCAGCAAAATATTGTTTAATTAGCAGTATTGACCCAAATTTCTCCATTTCAGAAAAAAGCTTAAAAATAATAGTTTGTTTTATAAGGCAAATTTTTAATTAACTAAAAACATTTTTAGAAAGATTTTGTATTTACTGTGTAAAATTAGCTAAGGGACAAACCCCAAATACCCAACCCCCCACCACCGGAATATTTGTACAATTCGACCACTGTATGTATATATGTATGTATGTGTGTGTATATATGGATGTGTGTTGTTTATATATATATATATATATATATATATATATATATCCTATATATAATATAATAAACCTTGCTATGTGTAGGCCTACTGCATTGGGCTAACTAAGACTTGTCATAGCATTTGAATTTGCTCTTTTGTTGGTTTTGATTGCTTCTATGGTCGCTTTGCATAAAAGCTTCTGCTAAATGACTAAATGTAAATGTATTTAATAATTAATGATCTACTTAAAACCATACCAATACAAGTGCTCATCGTTATTTCAAATGACATTTAAACTATATCTGATTTTTGTTATATTGTGTTTTAATGTATATTGTACTCTTCATTGTGAATAACTATGCACGTGATCCCAAAAAAATGGTGTTCTTTAGCCGGGAATGAATACGAGGAAGTGACCGCATATTGGATACAATATTCTAATGTTCCAAATATAATTGTTTGCGCTCTACTTTAACACTGGATTCTGCTATAACCATAAATATTTGACTGAAACTTGTCTATTAATATCTGTTTGCATGAACTTTTACTTTGAAATGTTTTAACTGTTGCCCTGCCTTCTACTTCTCAACCTCTTACTGTCTATGGTATTATTATGGGAAAACAGAAAGGATCAATGTGCCTGCGAGTTACCCATCATGTGTTGGTAGTGGCGTGTACCACAGTTTGCTTTGCCGATTGTGAAACGTGATTGGTAAACAGTTTGCCAGAATATACCCTGACCTAAACAGTCTCTCGCTGTCGGTGCTTGTAATGATTTTTGTGTCTTATTCGAACAGTTTTAAATGCCTCCACACTGCTCACATGTTTGCTGCATTGGTACGAACCTCTATTTGATTGTGCCGCGTCATTGTTCGGTACAATTTATTCAGTCTTTTTGCTAATTCGGTTAGTTTCGGTTGCCGAAAATTCGGTGCATCCCTACTTGGAACCAAGCTTCTTTGGTGATGTCAGCTGTGTAACTTAGCAGTTAAGCAAAACAGAATATCAACAATAACTAAGTGGCATCTACTCAGTCAGTTTTGTACAACATTGCACTTCAATATTATACAATCATCCTTAAAATGAGGCTGCTTGGTATTTCTGCTTGCTGGATGTTTTTTTTTATTGTTTATTTTGCTCATCAATAGTAAATGTGATCACACCTTAAGGAGGATGTTTTGAGTTTTGAATAATTGGAGTGATATTTTATTTTTCAACCAATATATATTTTTAACCATTGTGATCTTTCCTAAATAACAGGATGGTGAATGTCTGAATTGTATTTGTTAACAGGAGCAATCGAACCAGGGAAACAAGAACTCAAGTGATCTGGATGAGAGCGAAGGCTCAGTCTTTGTTCCTTCAGCAGAGGAGTGTACTGATGATGATGACCTTCATTCAGAAGAGTCCCAGCTTGAAAAGACCAATCGAAAGACTGTAAAAGACACAATATTTCATTCATCTAAAAAGGTCAAGAAGGCAAAGCAAAAAAGTACAAGAAAAATGACAATCAAAACAAGTCAACGAGATCCTGAAGGCAAACGTACGTGGAACAAGAAACAGTACTGTGTCTTCTGTGAAAAGACACCAGGCAAGATCGCTAGACATCTTGAAAGAAGTCATTCCAATGAAACAAAAGTTGCTAAAGCCTTGAGTTTTCCCAAATGTTCAAAGAAACGAATAATTCTTCTTGAACAGCTTCGGAACCAGGGTAATTATTATCATAACATAAAAGTCTTGGAAAACGGACGCGGCGAGATCGTTACATGAAGACAGCCAACCTCAGTGAAGACAGTCAATCGCTCTCCTCCAGACAATCAACACATTACAGAGATGTTCTCAGGTAAGGAATGAGGATCACTCTGCTGCTCTTCTGCACAACTTACACAACCTGCTCACAGCTTCCCTGACAAGCTTGATATCTGTCTGTAGACAAGTTTCCATCCAGTTTTGTTATCAACAGAATCAAACAGAATCATCCAGTTGGTCTTTTACCGCTAAAATTATGTGCATTGTCACAAATTTTGTTTCACAAAAAATCTGCCATTTAGCAAGTTCTGGACATAATTTTAAATATATCCCAAATTATATTGTTTCTTGTGCACTCCAAATATTTCTAATAATGTATAGAAAAATTTCACCAGTTTAGTGCTTACTGTTTTTACAAATATGCTACTGTAATATTGTTAAAATAGGATATATCAAAAGACAGCAGCACAGTGGAGCAGCTCATGAAACCCATGGGTTGTATCATCATGTATGCAACATTTTAGGGTTCATAAACATGACTGGTCAAGTCAAGTAAGCTTTATTTATACAGCGCTTTTAACAGTACAGATTGTGTCAAAGCAGCTTTACAGTATTAAATAGGAAAATAGTGTGCAATCAAGTGGAGGATAATCAGGATTAGTATAGTAAAATGCTCAGTCTTTGCATATAGCAACAATCATGCAGTTTGATGTGGCCAAGAACATGTAGTATATAAAGAATGGTGAACGTGGGTCCTGCAGAGTTCAGCTCCAGCCCCAATACTTGGATGGAAACCTGGCTAGTGATGAAACCTGTGATTATAGAGTGAGGCTTCTTTATACATTTAGCTGCAATTTTGTAAGGTTTTGTTTAGTTTGACCTTTGGTTCTGTGTTTCAGGAAAGAAAGTTCCAAGGAGGTCATGGAGCAGTGAAGAGCAGAGCGCTGTGAAGAGTACACTCAGAACATGCTTCTCCTTCAGGAAAGTTCCTGGAAAGGCAGAATGTCAGTCATGTCTAGATATTAATCCAGTACTGAGCTCAAGTTTATGGCTTGATGTTAAAAACGTTGTCCATAGATCCCGGGCACAAGATCCCGGGCCCTATGCATAGGCAGTCCTGATGGTCCCCCATACCCCCCCTTATTCAACCACTAAGTGTTGGGACGGGCACCAAATAAATGCCTGCTTTTCTCTTGCAGAATGAAGTGTTGTTCTTGTGTACACAGATCTACACATATTTCTGCCGAATTTTAAATTCTCACAGGAAGTGAGGTAATCCTGTAGGAATGAACCCTTTATTATGGGGTAGTCTGTAAGTCTTAAATTAAGACCCAAACTTTATTATTTTCTCTACAGTCCATAGCAGTTTATGTAATGAAAAGATGGTGAAAATTCAGCTTTGATCAAAGCAATAAATTACAAACCTGATTCCAAAAAAGTTGGGACACTGTACAAATTATGAGTAAAAAAGGAATGGAATAATTTACAAATCTCATAAACTTATATTTTATTCACAATAGAATATAGATAACATATCAAATGTTGAAAGTGAGACATTTTGAAATGTCATGCCAAATATTGGCTCATTTTGGATTTCACGAGAGCTACACATTCCAAAAAAGTTGGGACAGGTAGCAATAAGAACCTGGAAATGTTTAATGTACATATAAGGAACAGCTGGAGGACAAATTTGTAACTTATTAGGACAATTGGCAACATGATTGGGTATAAAAAGAGCCTCTCAGAGTGGCAGTGTCTCTCAGAAGTCAAGATGGGCAGAGGATCACCAATTCCCCCAATGCTGCGGCGAAAAATAGTGGAGCAATATCAGAAAGGAGTTTCTCAGAGAAAAATTGCAAAGAGTTTGAAGTTATCATCATCTACAGTGCATAATATCATCCAAAGATTCAGAGAATCTGGAACAATCTCTGTGCGTAAGGGTCAAGGCCGGAAAACCATACTGGATGCCCGTGATCTTCGGGCCCTTAGACGGCACTGCATCACATACAGGAATGCTACTGTAATGGAAATCACAACATGGGCTCAGGAATACTTCCAGAAAACATTGTCGGTGAACACAATCCACCGTGCCATTCGCCGTTGCCGGCTATAACTCTATAGGTCAAAAAAGAAGCCATATCTAAACATGATCCAGAAGCACAGGCGTTTTCTCTGGGCCAAGGCTCATTTAAAATGGACTGTGGCAAAGTGGAAAACTGTTCTGTGGTCAGACGAATCAAAATTTGAAGTTCTTTTTGGAAAACTGGGACGCCATGTCATCCGGACTAAAGAGGACAAGGACAACCCAAGTTGTTATCAGCGCTCAGTTCAGAAGCCTGCATCTCTGATGGTATGGGGTTGCATGAGTGCGTGTGGCATGGGCAGCTTACACATCTGGAAAGGCACCATCAATGCTGAAAGGTATATCCAAGTTCTAGAACAGTTCCCATCCAGACATTGTCTCTTTCAGGGAAAAAGAAAGTGCTTTGGTTAAAAAAGAAGTGCTCTCTAACAGCAGAACAGAAAGAGGTATTTTTTTTTATCTGACATGATTAACATTTTTCAAATAAATTGTCTTAAAAGATGTCTTGCCAATCCAAGATCCATTTGGTACTTTATCCCCACCCAAATATTTGAAAAATATTTATTTTATTTTAAACTGCTGATGAAATTTGGACAAGGTAATATGTAGCTTAGAAGGTAAATAGTTGCAGTGTCTCCTTGCTTGGAAACGGTGTTATGTTCATCTTTTTTCACCTCATAAAACACTGTTATTGAATAACAGTAATATCGCTGTCAGAAATAAATCTTTATTTTTCACCAGCTGGTTACAAATAATATTAACAGTATCCTCTCCTTATTTGATGACTCAGGTAACCTTTTAACTTATGAGAAATTTATGACTTACCACAATTTACTGATTCCTCCAATAGAGTTTAATACAGTGGTTAAAGCAATTTCACCTGGGTTAATTCATCTTGTTAAAAGCCACTCTCTATATAATCCAAGGAGAACAGTCACAATACAGTCTACTTTGTTCTTGGGTGGAATTTATTTTTTAGACAGGAAATGTACCAATTAACATCTACGCCAAATCTTTCAATTCAAGAAAAAAAATTCTCCAAGAGGAAAGCTCTATTGGAGATCTCTGGTAGAAGATATAGATTGGAAAAGGGCCTGACTTTTACCTGGAAAATACTGTATTTCCAATAAAGCTAAAGAAATACATTTCAAAATTTTACATAAAATATATCCTGTAAACTCTAATATTTCTAAATATCTGGACATTGACGGCTCATGTGCTTTTTGTGAGCAATCAGAAGAAACATTTGCACATCTGTTTTATGATTGCCCTATATCCAAGCTATTTTGGTCCGATCCTATATATTAGATTCTGCCAATGTTACTTATTCTTTCAGTCTAAAAGACATTCTTTTTTATACTATTGTTGATAAAAATAGACCCCTAGAGTACATTGTTAATTTTATATGGCAAATTCTTTATTCATAAACAAAAGTTTGCAAATAATATTGCATCCTATCCCCATTTTAAAACTGAATTAATGAAATACTTTTCATAAATGTTTCTTTGGCTGCATCACATTTTTTGATCTGGACATCTGAGACATATTATAGTGTCGTTTGGCCATGCATGCTCACAGACATGACAAAATTGTCTCATTTTGAAGAAAACAACCTAAAAGTAAGAGCTGAAATAGCATTTTAGGCTAGTATGCTAGCACAGATGTAGTTATCAAAGCAGGAATGTGATGCATTTGACCTTATTAGCTGCTGAAGTTTCATTGGCTGCTTGTGAATGACCCAGATATGGTATTTGTTTGCATTGTTTACTTTCTTATTTCATTATATTATCTTTAAATGATCTTTTAATTATTCTTATATTCCTCTATTTTGAATATTTGTTTTATTATTGTTATTATTATTTTTTTTTTGGCTTTCATTCATTGAATGTGAAAGGTGGAAGCAAAGGACTTTTATTTTAACATAGTAGTCATTTGCTTTGGCAGATATTTCATAAACATGATTGAAGCATTCAGAGATTAAGCAAATCTCAAAATGCATGTAGCTAATTTGTTTTAAAAGCTTTACAAAGTTCATGGTTAATAAGGATTTTTGCAAGCAAGGTTTTGGCTACTGCTTTAAGTGGAGATCAAGGTAAAAGCATTGTTTCACATCATTTGTAATTTTTGTAGTTATTAGGGCTGCCCTTCGCTAAGGATTTTTCTGGTCGACTAGTAGTCATTCATTTGAAGCATTAGTCGACTAATTGCATGTTTATTATTAAACTATTTAAATCATTATATTGAGCCTTTACCATATTTTCCGCACTATAAGGCGCACCGGATTATAAGGCGCACCTTCAATGAATGGCCTATTTTAGAACTGTTTTCATATATAGGGCGCACCGGATTATAAGGCGCATAGAATAGAAGATACTGCAGTCAAACGTTTGACTGGGTTTGCGTTATGCATCCACTAGATGGAGCTGTGCTAAAGGGAATGTCAACATTTTGACAGAGCGCCTTGATCCATATATAAGGCGCTCCGGATTATAAGGCGCAGTGTCGTTTTTTGAGAAAATTAAAGGCTTTTAAGTGCGCCTTATAGTGCGGAAAATACGGTAATTGCCTACATAGCCTAAGTACATGCATAAAGCTTGCCACAACGCACCAGCAGAAGTAATGATTATGAATGTGTCAGTGAAAAACGGTAAGGAGACTGCATTAACATTTTAATAATTTGGTAAACTAGTGCTTTCTTTTTTTTCAGCTTCAGAGATGAAGTCAGCGACACTGACTCATCATCAAAAACAGTAATGATGTGCCTGTATGCATGTTTCATACGGATTACATAATGAAAGTAGACATTTCACTCTATATAGATGTATTTTTAATGTCTGTAAGGCCACGATATACACAGTTTCGTGCTCAAGTTCACAGACAGAGATGGCAAAAAGCGCATCTTGTTTGTTTTCATTATTTACAAAAGTGTTGTATTGTGAGTGCACACAAATAAACGTAAAGTATTTACAGATTTGAAAGATGTATTACTTTTATCTGTATGACCAAATATTAGGAGTATTTTAAGTGCAAGTGAGCGCACCGGCGCCTCCATCTGTCCTGCAGTGAGCTGCTGTTCAGCTTCCACACAGACACTTGAACAGCGGACATTTCTCTAGGTTAACATCAGATTGAGTGGCCATGTAAAGTTGCTACCTCAGTCTGTTAAATTAGATAACCTCTCCTCCTCCATCATCACCCTGAACACCGGCGTGCCACAGGGCTGCGTACTGAGCCCTCTCCTGTACTCCCTATTCACCCATGACTGCGTTCCTGTTTATGGCACCAACACCATAATCAAATTTGCAGATGACACCACGGTGGTAGGTCTGATCAAAGATGATGATGAGTCAGCCTACAGGGATGAGGTGCAGCACCTGGCTGTGTGGTGTGCCACCAACAATCTGGAATTAAACAACCAGAAGACAAAGGAGATCATTGTGGACTTCAGGCGGACTAGGAGCCATGCACACACACCCATCTACATCAACAGAGCTGTAGTGGAGCGTGTGTCGAGTTTCAAGTTCCTTGGCATCCACATCTCTGATGACCTCACCTGGTCCCATAACACCTCCACCCTGGTCAGAAAGGCACAGCAGCGCCTTTACTTCTTACGGAGCCTTAAGAAAGTTCACCTGAATCCCAGGATCCTTGTGGAATTCTACCGCTGTACCATTGAGAGCATACTCACAAACTGCATCTCAGTGTGGTACAGCAATTGCTCCGCATCTGACCGCAAAGCACTCCAGTGAGTGGTGAAAACTGCTCAACGGATCACCGGCACCCAGTTAACTTCCATTGAGAACATCTATCACAAGCGCTGCCTGGGCAGGGCAAGAAACATCATCAAGGATGCCTCTCACCCTAACCATGGACTTTTCACTCTCCTTCCATCCGGCAGACGTTACAGGAGCCTACGCTCTCGGACTAGCAGGCTCAGGAAGAGCTTCTTCCCCGAGGCTGTGACCCTTCTGAACGCCACACCACCAATCTAACCGGCACCTACTGTACTTTATTACTGCACTGGTCAAAGTACTTTACATACATGTATTTGCACTACTCATATTTTGCACATTGCACACTGTTCTAGTTATCGCACTGTAAACTAGTTGTTACTGTACAAAGCACAGGAAACTATTCTATAAAAATATAATTGCACTACTGTTTTTGCATAGAATTCATTTTAACAATACTTTTGCACACTCATCCAACTGTATTTATTACCACTGTTCTCACGTTGCTGCTGTTCATAATGTGTATATATAATCCTACATTGCTCTGTTCATAATGTACATGCAATCCTACACTGCATTCCTATTTATATTCTGTATATACTCTGCCCAATACTGTATATAGCAACCCCACTGTACATTCTGTAAATCATAGCTTCTCTTATTTTGCACTTTTTATGTATATAAAACACTATATTCTTGCACTTCTGGTTTGATGCTAACTGCATTTCATTAGCTCTGTACTTGTACTCTGCATAATGACAATAAAGTTGAATCTAATCTAATCTAATACTTACAAATTTGAGATGATAAGCCATATTTGAGGTCGATGAATGATGGATTGGATGACCTGCTGATGTACTGTATTACCAAAGACTAGCCATTAACGATCTGTTAGTCACGGACTGCAAGACTTCACCTGTGGATTCTTTTTTTTTTTTTATTATTCTGCGACTAATAAAATTTTGGTCAACCAAGCTTCTTCTGGTCAAGTAACGTTTAGTTGACTATTAGGGGGCAGCCCTAGTAGTTATATAACAAAACATGGTTATTTTGTTTCGGACACCATTTTGATAACTATACGTATGGTGAATTGTGTGGTGTTCATTTATTTTCTTTTCTTGCTTCATATTGTATTTTGTAACCAGACTTTTGAATATTTATTTATTTCCACCATCGTCTTCACTATGTAAGCAGGGTCTTTCATGTTGTCTGTGCCCTGCATTCTGTGAGACACAGACGCCATGTAAGAGAGATCTCTCTTCTTGATTGCAAATAGCAAAAATGCATCAGAGATGAATGTCTTGACATTAACAGGCTTCGAATTGAGGGGACATGCAAAAAAATAACAAAAAGCATCCCCTTGGTAAAACCACCACACACCCCCTTATTGTGCCCTTTGGATTAATAATGTGTATTATGTAAAACTTATCATGCAGATGAAATGTTAAAATTCAATACTTATAATATTTCACAAACTAAATAGCACCGATTGGCCAATCAGAATGCGGTACTGTAACAAGCTGCTCACAAGCGGAAGCAAGTTTTTGTCATTTTTCGCGCAAAATGGTTCATGCGCAACTTTTGAAGTTCTTTAAAAAGAAGACAACAGAAAAGGTATGATTTTTTCCTTGATTATAATTTAAAGACATTTCCTGACATTGTTATTGTGCTGTATGTGTGACTGTGAGGGATTGAGAGACGATAGTAGAGCTGACATTATTGAGTCACCGACTTTGCAAAAACCAACAAAAAAACACTTGAGAGTCCAAAAGCATCCACTGTGCGATGAAGCCTGTTAGAATACAGTTATAATGCCCTTATAATTTAAGCAATGAAAGAAAAAAAAAACACATGTATGAGTTTTTACGTTTTTACATTCATTGCACAAGCAAGTACTTTTCTGAATATCAGCACATGTACGCGAGCGCAACAGTGCTTAGCAACATGGTGTTTCGTTCCTTGAATGAATCAGATTTTGAACGAATCGAGTGAGCCAGATTCAACAGTCCATTCAGATGGACTCACTTGTTTTGTTTCTAATTGAATCAGCCGCTTTGAATGAATCGTTTGATTTGAATGATTCAATAAATCATTTATAAAAACATGGATTTGCTGCCACCTACTGGCGGTTTTATTGTCACAATTATTTATCCATGACAGTCCTAAACTAGACTAGGTGCCAGCACTACCAGCACAAAAACACATTTAGCAAAATATTGACCAAAATTCCTCCATTTCAGGCACCAGAAGGGAAAAAAACCTTATAAATAATACCTTTTTAAAAATTATACAAATTACATAATCATAATGTAAAATTAGCTACAGGAACACCTGTGTCTCTCTTCTGTATGCGTGGTGTAAAACAATCACAACCCCATAGTTAACTTAAATCCAAATGCTATATCTTGGAAATAAGCCACATACTAAAATATTGCTACATCTGCCTGCTTTATTAACTCCATAAACTGGAACTGGATAAAAACTAAATGACTGATTTCCACAGAAAAGCACAGATAGACATCGTCACTCAGCAGGACTCACAAACACACACACAGTGATCTGTCTATATGAAGATTTATGAAACACATTTATTCTGATTTATTTTAGTGACAGAAGTTCAGCTGCAGTATTAATGTCATGAAGAGACTCTATAACATCTCACTGTCACTGATTTATCATGCAGCTCAAAGCATTATGGGTCTCTTGTCAGTCTCTTCTGATTCATCAACACAGTTTCACTGATGATCCAGTCCAAACCCAGAACCCAGGATAGAGCGGCTGAGTGAATCTGGTCTGGACTGTGTGGATGAGGCTCATTGTGTTTCTGGAGATGCTGTAGAAGGACAGAGTTCCTGCACTGTGATCCACAAACACTCCTATTCTCCTGCTGATGGGCTTCACAGGGAGAACAGTCTGTATGTTATTGTGTCTGAATGCGTAATAGAAGGAAGAGCAGATCAAACTCCAGGACTGATCATTACATCCAAACCAACATTCATAACTTTCTCCCTTCCTGCTGATGCTCTTATATGACACTGATATAGACACATAATCTCCACTCCACTCAATCTCCCAGTAACAGCGTCCACACACACTCTCTCTACACAACACCTGACACCAATAATTAAATCTGTCTGGATGATCAGGATACGACTGATCTGTAGAAGTGTAAATAATCACTCTGTTGCTCTCAGACAGATGAAGATACGTATTCACTGTGTTCTGATCCAGAGTGAAGTGATGGAAATCTGATGGAGAGAAAACACATCTGAATCAGGAATTATGAATCTGTTTGATCTGTTCATGTAGCTGAACTCTTCATGTTCAGTGTATCATCAGTGTCTCAGTACAGCAGATATTCTGTGAAAATCATCATTTACATGATTATTTACAAAACTCCTCTATCATGTTTTATTTTACTGTCTGCAGGAGGTACATAAACACACATTTTGATGGATAATAAAATTCTTCAGAAGTGTCACCAAGAAGGTGGTTTAAGAAGTTAACTTTAATTTTTTTAATTAATTTAACATAGTTCCTGTCCTTTCTTTGGAAGAATGTGCTTATGTTGCAATAAAGCAGTGGTTCCCAATCGTGGTCCTGGAGAACCCCCAACACTGCACACTTTTGGTGTCTCTCTTATCTAACACTTTTGAAGTCCTGGAGTCTTCACTAATGAGCTGATGAGTTGAATCAGGTGTGTTTAAATAGGGAGACATCTAAAATGTGCAGTGTTGGGGTTCTCCAGGACCAGGATTGGGAACCACTGATCTAGACGAGCTTCACCTGTGCTGAACTGATTGATTATCTGAACGTGCTCCACCCAAACCTTGTTAATAAAACATCAATTAGGGCTTAGTGAACGATTTTAGGTGGGGATGTGTGTTACTGTCATCATTAAAACAACACTTCTGTTCTATCTATTAGCAAGATTGTTGCATCGGAATGATGTAAGCATGCTCAGAAATGGAAAGCTAAAGTGCAATGTGAGTGTAGGCTACACTTGCTCGGTACTAGTGTGAGTATTCCCTGAGTTGGTGTTAATGACACTGTGTTGGACCTATGTACACCCTGCAGACAGTGATAGAGTGTAGATTCTAGAGACCTGACACTCACCTGTGTATTGGGGTAGTGATAGTAGCTTCTTGACGGGAAGCCGTCACCATACTCTGGGAGAGGAATTACCTCAAATATTGAATTGTGTATTCAGTGTTTTCAAGAAGGGAATTACCCTAAGGTACTGTAGTACTGTATTCTTTTGTTTTGACAAGTCAACAAAAGTTGACTAAATTGTCATAAGTGGACAGCAGATTGAGTTTTATAAAAGGTTGTTTTATTTCCAAACAACACCCAGTGAGTTTTTCTACTTGTTTTCTTAGTGACTTACATTGTAGGAAGTCGGTCCTGGAAACCACACTGGTGATTCTGACTGTGGAAATCAACAGACATGAACAGTGAATTATCATGTCAAGAGAAAAAGATCCTGCATCCACTTCTAACATAATGATATCATGTTTGATACATGCACTGATGTAGTGATTAGTTTTACTATATGGCCCACTTTCCATTCATACAGAAATCTAAATCACAATATAAAATGTGGCATAATGTGGTAAAAACAATGACCAAAAAACAAACAAACAAAAAATCATCTTCTTATGCAGGATATTCACAATTTAACAATGATAAAGTAATCCAAGGAGAAAATAATCTTTTTCAGTTTTTCTCCCCCATAGACAGGGGTGCACATGAGTTTTTCAGTCTGGTTCTCATGACGGCACCTGAAGATTTGGTTTGGTGCTCACACTGCATATAATGTGACCCATTAAATATAACTATAAAGATATAATAATTAATAATAGTATTATTGCACTTTATTTACCCAGCGCATTTTATATTTTGGTTGTGCATGCGCACCACTTATGTGCACCCCTGCCCATAGAAATCTAAATCTTTAGACAGTGGTCAAGTAAGGACAATCCAAGTTTCAGGTGTCCCTAGAATGTGTCTGTGACGTTTCAGCTCAAAATACCGGACAGATCATTTATAGTGCATCTGGAAAATATTCACAGCGCTTCACTTTTTTTCACATTTTGTTATGTTACAGCCTTATTCCTCAAAATTCCACAAACAATAGCCCATGATGACAACGTGAAAAAAGTTTGTTTGAAATCTTTCAAATAAATTTTTTTTTTATTTAACCAGGTTAAAACTCATTGAGATTAAAATCTCCTTTACAAGAGTGACCTGGCCAAGAAGGCAGCAACAAATAGTAAAAGTATACAATTATACAATATACAACAAAAACATAAAAAAACACACTCATAAATCACAACAACAATTTACCAAAGGATTTTGAGGAAAATAATGAATTTAATTCATTTTGTAATAAGGCTGTAACATAACAAAATGTGGAAAAAGTGAAGCACTGTGAATACTTTTCAGATGCACTGTATTATTCCATGCTGAAAATGACCTTTTAAACAGAAGCAAAAACACACTGTTTTAGTGCATGTCTCTTTAAATGCAAATGAGCTGCTGCTTCCTGCTCCCTTTCCAGATGAGGGCATTATAGCTCGTACCTCAGTTACTCGAAAACTAACTGAACATCAGTTTGGTTTTGATTATCATGTCTATTGTGATCACGCGACACTGCAGTTCACACAAACACGGTTATGTCTGTGAACATAAACAGCTGAAAAACAAATCGCATGTGTATGTTATTAGAGCTGCGTGACCTGAGTGTAATATACAGTAGCTACTGCTGTCTGTGCTGTAAATACAAAACAAACACAATAAAAATAGAAAAGCACTCACTGCTCTTGACTGTATAACTTAATTAAGTAGTTAATTAACTTAAGTTAAATAAGTAGCTTTATAAGAATAAATTCTTGTTTTATAAGCTTTATAGGAATAAATGCTCTGGCGAGGAGGTAAACATGGAAGAGTGTGTACAGCTTATTTGAGGAGGAGCTAAGTTAATAAGGCAGAGATTGTTCCCAGTCGTAGGCGGGGCTTGTACTAGTCTGATGTCACTTTGGAGCACATTCCTGAACAGCTCATTTTGAGACACCGTTTTTTATTAATGGGCAAAATAAAAGTTCGAGTGTGGTGTTTGTTTGTTTGTTTTTTGTTTTGTTTTTTTGGCAGCATTTTTTTAAAACACAGATTGAATAGCATATGCAAATAAATTACCATTCATTTTCCAAATTGAATGATATTTTATTAATTATAATCTTCAAAGAGTATTACACATGAGTACCTGTCACGTTTTCAGTTTGTTTTTTATCAGTTTTCATGTCTTTTCAGGTTTGTCTTCTTGTTCTAGTATGATTGTAATTGCTAATTGGTTTTAATCTGCTCTGTTTCCATGGTGACACATTGCTTGATTGATTCAGTACTTTGTGAGAGTTGTAATTTAGAACATCCACTGCTGTCTGACAGTACCAGATTTATGAAAATATAGCCTTTTTGCAGAAAAAAAGAAGCTTTAGAACAAAAAAAAAAGCCTCTGCTAATGCTAAAGCAGTTACATGAGGCAAGATGTGAGCAAATAAATAAAACAAAATAAAATAAAGATGAAAATAAAGCAGTAGCCTAGTCTTTGATCATTATTATGTGTTTTAAAGTAAAAACAGATGAAAACATGGTAACATTTAGTGAGGCAATTTTAGTAATTTTCAAATAAACATTGATTGACCAATACGTGTCTCATGCTCAAGAAGGATGTGAGATAATTCTTCTGTTTATTATGAACATTTCCATTAATACATGGATGCCATGTTTTAGTTATAATTATTAAAGATTATAAAAATAAATCACTGATGTTTGTTTCAAATACTGATTTTAAAAAACAGGTCTTAAATTCTTAAAAACATATTCTAATTGCATATTCATTTATTCCTTCAACCCTTGGTAACAACAGAATGAAAATTATTTTAAATAGTTTATTTTAACAGTAAATATGGGCTACAGTAGGTCCATGTTTGTAGTGTTAAAAGTTGCACAGTTTTAAAATATGTTGAAGGTTTTTGAATATGTTAGACAAGTCAATGTTTTCTCACCATGTTAGTTATGATGTTGGACTGGTTTTGCCAGTTTTAGCCATTCCTTTCCTCAATACAATTATGATGTTATTTCTCACAATTTCTAGCTATCACACTGGATGAATATAATTTAAAGCCTTCTAAAAAAATACTCAATTGAAAAGATAATGATTAGTTTAAATGATTACTTGCATAACTGGCAACCCAAGGTATGTAATATTGTAAGTATATTTTTTTCTGTGCAACAATAATTAAATATCTGATGACTCAGTAAGTGCAATTCACCTTTATCCCTCAAGGTGGCACTGTTTAATAGCCAATGATGATGCTTCACATAATTACCGCAGGCATGAAACAAAATAATATCAGCAAAAATTAAAAACTGGCTTGAAAGGCTTTACTGCAGAGCAATTACTGTATGCAATGAAATATAAGTGTCACTGTCATTTGATGGTGGATGTAGTGAATAAGCTGCCAGCCATCAAAATATTGACTTTGAAGTCACTGAAAACAATAGTTTTGAGAATATGGTTAAGATGGCATACAGTAGGTGGCCATCCAAAACGGTGGTTCTACCGCCGCTCGTACCGCCGCCGCAGCGTCTGCAAAGTGCATTTGCAGCTTTTGACCACTGAGTGGCACTTTAATCACAAGTTTTCAAACAAGCGCATCAAAGCACATTTTCACAAATAGACGTCAGCTTTGCCTCGCCGAGGTGTTATGTTTGACTGCAGTCGGGGAAAATGAAAGAAACAATATTTAATATTCACAGATGAATGTTTAGTCCTTATGAAGATATGTGCGTTTCTTAGAACAATTCAAGCAGGATAAATGTCAAGCCTATGAGCCTGTGCTTATATTTTCTCTACACCATATTTTAGATTTGACACATTTAAATAGTGTGCAGTATTATTTATATAATATGAATTGTGTAATATTATTAAAAAGAAAATGTGGTTTACTTTGCATTGGAGAATTAAAAGTGGTAGCATAGTGAGCTAGGCTTGAGTGTTTTATAAATTATTTTCTTTATTTTAGTAAAACGGGAGGCACTGTATAATTTCGCTCCCATTATTTAGGCCTAATTAAAACAAGAAATGAATAAATTAAACCTGCACGATTTAGCTAAATCATTGAAACTCTAAAGAATGGACGGATTAATAAAACGTCCTCATGATTAAACTCAAGTTCTCGAAATACACACGATGTAAAAAAGAGCTTAATTAATTGACAACTTCAGTCTTCTTTACTTGCTTTCATGTAATTTAAGTAAAAAAATAAATAATAAATAAATAAATAAATACATTGTAGCCACATTTAAATGCAGGTTTGTATAATATTCCGTAAAATATCAGAGTGCAAGGTTTGCTCGGCGCTCATGTTGCTGAGTGCACATGCAGCGTTTATTCTTATTTGTCTACATATTTTATCTTCATTACAAATCTTGTGTGGTTTTATTTTGGATAACTGCGTGTAAAAAAAAAATATTTGCTTTGTAATGCATATGCAAAATGTGAATTATTATTCATATTCAAGTGTTTGTGGGAAAATTATTACGCGTGCATGACAGGGAGGCGCCCTCTCGGTCACGTGATTTTTTTCCTGCTAATGAAATAACTGAAAATTGTGGTGTCTCGCACACATGAGAAATATATCTACAGAAAGCTTGAAATGTCTTTTAAACAAATCAATTCAAAATGAAAGCATTATGTAATCTGTGAAGGTGCATTTCTCTCTAAATTCGCGTCCATGTGGAGAGAGGCAGCACTGTGAATTTCATCTTGCAGCCAACAAGAAAACATTTGTTTATTAATAAATAATTAAAATGTCTTCTTTTTCACAATTATTGGGCTACTTCTGCCTGCGCTTTGTGGCAAACTTAATGTGTGTGCTTGAGAGCGGAAAATATTATATACTAGGGCTCATTATGGAGTATAGATGTAAATTTTATATAAACCTGCGATTAGTTGAATAATGACAAATGAACGACTAGTAACTAGAAAAATCTTACGTGGGAGGCAGATCTAGTAAACACCCTCTAGACATCTCTGTTAAAGTTTTTAAAGCATTTTATACGCGTTTGTATAAATTCTTCTTTCAGAACGGTCTGTAATGGAGAGATGTCTTAACATTGATTTTACCTCTGAAACACAAAAACGAAAATTTAAATAAATTGATTTTATGTTTTGAGAATGGCCAGCCCTTCTCTGCAGATATTGTGTTTCTGGTTTGTGCATTTTAAATTACATAAGGTCTACAAAATGTATAAAAAAATCTTGTTTTTTGTCACGTCTGTATAAAAAAAAAAAAAAAAAAAAAAAAGCCTATTAAACATGTTCATAAACGGATACTTTACTGATGTCTGGACTCTGTTTGGGATTTAGAAAAACTTCAATATATTGGTCATCAATAGGCTACAATCTGTGAAAATTTATATTTCATGCTCTAAAAAATATTGTAAGGACGCAACAAAATAACACGGCCGATGCTCCACTCAGGGCTAGTGGTTCTGATTGGGCTTCACCCTCCCCCGCACGTTTGAGACACGCTGCCAAGCAGAGTATGAGCGGAGCGGAGTGATTCTGACTGGAGCGAGGAGAGGATTTTTTAAAAGTCGGAGCATCATGGTTTTCACTCGCTCCAGCACCGCGGCATCACAAGTACAATTCATGCCAACAGCCCGTAATATAACTGCATATTTTGCAAGAATTCACATGATAAACATATTTAGCTATAGCTTGATACACATAATCTCTCTGATCAGAAGATTATAATGATGGGAGTAGTTGAGCGTTACAGGCTAGTTCTCAAGGAGTTTGTCTTCCTTTTACTGATTATTTTCGGGTTAAAGCATGATTTAAACAGATACAGCACATTCACACGTAATCACTGTTGCAATAATGCATTCAAACAAATGTAATTTTACAGTGCTGCTTCATCTGTAACTGATTTTGAAATCTGTAAGAAATGCATCGATTTGTAGATAAAATAACCGAAAATGTACTGTTATTTTCATCACAAACAAAATTTGCACAGCAGAATGCAGCAATTATACCTTTTAATGCTGACAATGTTATTAGTTTGGCGTTTGGTAGGAAAAAAAGTTTGCACACAATAGCCTAATCCCCTTTGAAACTCTCCTGTTATTTTATTTATTTATTTATTTATTATTTTATTTTTATAGGCTACATTATGAACATAACATTTCAGCTTTATCCACGGAGCGAGTGCGGAGCAGTGTTTCTGGTATCAGTGAGCGCGGAGTGGAGTGATTATTAAATGCTAGGAGCGCGGAGGGAAATTGTTGCTGCTCCACTCTCACACTCTGCTGCCGAGTGAGAGAGATGTTTCGCCCTCGAAATGAACAAGTCCGGTGTAGACACAGTTAGACAGTGTCTGCTATATTTACAAATAATTGATATAAGAAATAAAAATAAATACATAACCTAAACCAGTGGCATAAGATGAAAATATAGACTAGAAAACATATTTAGACTTGCTCTGTCCTACGTCCATGACACGGACTCACTGCGGAGCTGCCAGTTTTAATCTGAACAGCTCTTAACGCCAAGTGGACGGTTAGATGCATGATGGGCTAGTATTAGTAATCAGATTTTTTTGTGAAAAAATTGTTGTTATGGTTTAAAATCCAACGGATAGGCCTATATTATTGTACATTACAAATATTTGGATCATCCCTTATTTTCTTAAAGAGTAAATACTTATTTTCTTCAAGAATAAACATTATAAATAAAGAATAAAAGAAAGAACCTCTATTAGTCCTTATTTGCCATTTCTGAAGTTAATTTGCAACTCTAATGATGATGTGACTCCCCTGACAGTGGCACGTTCCTCAAAAAAAATAAAATAAAAATAAAATAAAACCTTGTTAGAGCTATGTGAGCAATTAATTGTTTTAAAAAAGAAAAAAAAAGTGTGTGCTTGGTTTCCGAAATGGAAAACAAATACAGCTCGTAAAAAATGATATGATGAAAAGAAATAATTTAAGCAATTAAAACCTTTTTTTTAAAATACCATATTCAACTTGAATTTCAATACTATTAAACTGACTTTAAAATCTTAAGGAGTTTATAAGTTGAAACGGTAAAATGTCACAGTGCATGTTAAATAGTCTAAATGAACTTGTATCTTATATAGTATCTGAAGACCTTGATTGCATCTTAGCATAAAACTAACAATATATTTTAACTTTTTTTTAATGAACAATTCCTGTATATAATATATGACAGCAAGCTTTATATCAAACATTCTGAAATCGTCCACAGCTGAGCATCGCGGGAGGCAGATTGAGCACGCGGAATGAATGTGATGCACAGTCATTTTCAGATGCAATGGAAAAATATAGCTGGATAAAATTATAGCTACATGAAACTTGTAAATAGTTAACAACATAGCTTAGATTAGGCCCATTCTCTGTTCCTAAGTATATAATGTAAATTTGTTAACCCACAATAACATTTTAACCGATTAATCGCCTATTTTGGTATTTTTAAACATGCTAAAAAAATTAATTAAATTTGTGAGAGTTGCATTTTATTACATTCAGAAATAATAACGGCAGGCCTAGTAACGCTATAGGCTAATGTACCAACAGGATATTTTTAGTTCCCTTCACTTTACAACAAATCTTTTAAATTTAACAAATTTATCAGAACAGAACAAGAATTACAAACATATAATTCTAATGGATAAATATAATTGCAGTATATAATAGTATAGGCTTATAAACAAAACAAAAATATTAATAAAAAATAATTTAAAGCGATACATAAGGTTTGTCGCGGAGTCACAGCCTACACCCTCTCCACACGCCACGCCTACTCATTCACAATCACCAGAATTCTGAGCACCTGTCCATCATCAGCAGGCTCTCATATAAGGACTATCACTTCCCCTCACTCCTCGTCTGATCTAGCATTGACCCACATGTACTTACCTGAACCCTCGCTACCAATGTTGTTCCCCTGGATACCCGTTGTTCCTTCCTCGTCAGTTCCTCTGTGCCGCCTTCCGATTCTGTCATCTACTTCCATCACAACCAGAGCTAAGTTCCAACCTTCTCCGTGTCAAGACTATTCCTGTTGCTTCACCTGTGTCTGAAACCTCTATCACAATAAATACTGCTACACGTTCACCTACCTCTGTGTTCCCGTCTTGTGTCTGACAGAAGATCAGACCTTATGCAGAGCTCTCCGGACACAGACGGGGACCGCACCGCGGATCCATTTGCTGCACTGGTTCACGCTGTACGGTCCTCACTACCACAACCCACGACGAGCCTAACCCATGTTTCTCCCGAGATCATCACGGCCGTACAGCAAGCACTCCAGCAGCCACCTGCAACAACGACTACTTCGTCAGCTGCCTCTTCCAGTCCCGTGGCCCGACCAGCGACATACAGCGGCGCGGCGGAGGATTGCAGCGGGTTTTTGCTTCAGTGCTCGCTCTACATCGAGGCCAACACTCACCTGTTCCAGAATGAACGCGGTCGAGTTGCATTCGTCATCTCGCTTCTCTCTGGACGAGCACTACAATGGGCTCAACCCCTCTGGGAAACAAACGCTTTGGTAACAACTTCACTATCCACCTTCTTTGCTCACATGAAAGATGTTTTTGGTAAGCATACCGCTGAACTGTCCGTCCATGATCAGTTATATCATATTCATCAAGGAGAGGAGTCCGTCAGCATGTATGCAGCCAACAGTCGTCTACGACGACACCATGGGATTGAGAATCTTATTCAGAAGACTATCAGAGTGTCACAACGTTTATACGCCTCCCACATGAATACTCCCGCTGTCAATCCTCTGCCTGCTTCAACATCTGTCGCCGCCCCAGCACCTGAACCAATGCAGGTTGATTCAAACCATCTGACCAACGCGGAGCGTCTTCGACGGATGAATAATCGCCTGTGTCTTTATTGTGGGGGAGATGGACATGTGATTTCCAACTGCCCGGTCCGACCTCCACACCCAGCGGTGAGTACACTCCAATTTCCACCTCAAACCTCTCAACTTATTAAGACTCTGGTCCATGTCGGTAATTCTCATTCCTGTGTTTCAGCGCAAGCCCTCATCGACTCTGGGTCGGCTGGGAACTTCATTAGCACCCAAATCCTCCAAGAATTAAATGTTCGTCAGAAGAAATGCCCAGTCGACCTGAGAATACTCACCATCCAAGGAAAACGGCTGGGTACAGGTCGTGTCCGCCATTACTCCCCCACACTATTCCTCCGCGTTGGCAGCCTGCATATGGAGGAAATCACGTTCATGGTGCTGGAGGAGTCAACCGCGGACATCATCCTGGGACGCCCCTGGTTAAACGCCCACCAGCCACATATCCAATGGGCAACTGGTGAGATTCTTAAATGGAGTGATGAATGTTTTGAGAAGTGTATTAATCGCCCAAGAAAGCCCCAACCGAAATCTCCCGCAACTCCTGATCATCTTCCTGTCCTGTCCACCTCTGTGGAGAGCCCGGCGACTAATGTGATAGTGGAAATCCCACCAGCGTACCGGGCGTTCCAGGATGTATTCAGCAAGCGGTTGGCTACACGTTTACCACCTCATCGGCCATGGGACTGTGCCATCGACCTCCTGCCTGGAGCGACCCTCCCAAAGGGTCGGATCTACCCACTGTCCATCCCGGAACAGAAGGCCATGGAGGAGTACGTTCAGGAGGCCCTGCGTCAGGGATTCATTCGTCCATCTATGTCCCCTGCCGCTTCGAGTTTCTTCTTTGTGGCCAAAAAGGATGGAGGCTTGAGGCCATGCATAGATTATCCCCTTCCTCTGGTCCCAGCAGCTTTGGAACAGCTACGAGGTGCCCGTATCTTCTCTAAGCTCGATCTCCGAAGCGCCTACAATCTCATCCGCATTAGAAGAGGCGATGAATGGAAGGCTGCCTTCATAACCCCGTCAGGACACTACGAATACCGGGTTATGCCGTATGGCCTGTCCAACTCCCCATCCGTCTTCCAGAACTATATGAATGAGATCTTCCGTGAGTACCTGAATCGCTTTGTCATCATCTATATAGACGATATCCTGATATACTCCAGTGACATGAAAGAACATGAAAAGTATGTAATCCAAATCCTTCAAAAACTACAAGAACATCAACTGTTTCTAAAATTAGAGAAGTGTGAGTTCCATACCTCCACCGTCCAATTCTTAGGCTACATCATCAACCAACATGGTATCAAGATGGACCAGAGGAAGGTGGAAACCATCCAGCAGTGGACATTACCCAACACCGTGAAAGAACTTCAACGCTTCTTGGGATTTGCCAATTTCTACCGGCGCTTCATTAACCAGTACAGTATGCTTAGTGCTCCTCTCACTTCTATGCTAAAGAACCGGCCCAAGTCTCTCTCATGGACAACACCTGCCCGAGAAGCCTTCTCCCTACTGCAACAGGCCTTTCTATCGGCTCCGGTCCTGGTTCACCCCAATCCAGATCTGCCCTTCATAGTGGAGGTTGACGCCTCAGCAACCGGGATCGGAGCGGTCCTCTCTCAGCGGCAGGGTGACCCCCCACGGCTCCATCCATGTGCCTTCTATTCAAAAAAGTTATCCCCGGCAGAGCAGAATTACGACGTGGGAAACCGGGAGCTCCTAGCCATAAAATCAGCTCTCGAGGAATGGAGACACTGGCTGGAGGGAGCCAAGCAACCTTTCCAAGTCATTACAGATCATCGCAATCTTGAGTATCTCAGAGAAGCCAAACGCTTGAATCATCGCCAGGCCCGATGGGCTCTCTTCTTCACCCGATTTAATTTCCAGGTCACCTATAGATCAGGTGACAAGAACTGTAGAGCGGATGCCCTTTCTCTCCTTTACCAAGCCGATCCTGAACCATCCGTTCCTGAACCCATTCTCCCTCCAGCCGTGCTTGTTAACCCGATTCAGTGGACCATCAACCAACAGATTACTAATGAGAATCTACAAAACCCAGCTCTGCCGGGAGGTCCAGAGGGGCGTCTCTACGTTGCCCCAACCCATCGCCAGCCCCTCTTGGACTTAACTCATACATCCCCGGGCTCTGGACACCCAGGCAGGAGAAGGACCCTCTCGCTCCTGAAACAACGCTACTGGTGGCCCTCCATGTCTCGGGACGTCTCTCGGTATGTGCAAGGATGCTCAGTCTGTGCCGTTGCTGACACCCCTAGGACCCCTGGTCGTGGTTGATTGATTCTCTAAATCTTGCAAACTCATTCCCCTCAAGGGTCTACCTACTGCTCTACAGACGGCAGAAGCACTCTTCCATCAAGTTTTCCGCCACTTCGGACTCCCAGAGGACATAGTCTTGGATAGAGGTCCCCAATTCATCTCACGCGTCTGGAACACCTTCTTCCGTCTCCTAGGGGTGTCCATCAGTCTCTCCTCTGGATACCATCCTCAAACCAACGGCCAGACTGAGCGTAAGATCCAGGAAGTTGGGAGATTCCTGAGACTGTATTGCCACCAGAACCAGGACAGCTGGAGCCAATACCTACCCTCGGCTGAATACGCACAGAATTCACTCCGTCAAACCACCACTGGGCTCACCCCGTTTCAATGTGTCCTGGGCTATGAGCCACCCCTGTTCCCCTGGTCAGGTGAGCCCTCCGAGGTTCCAGCTGTCAACCACTGGTTCCAGCAAAGCGAGAGGGTCTGGGACTCGGCTCACGTGCATCTCCAACAGGCAGTCCGGAGACACAAGGAACAAGCTGACGCCCGAAGAGGTCCCACTCCGCAATACCAACCTGGCCAGAAGGTCTGGCTATCCACTCGGCTTATCCTTGCCGTAAGCTGAGTCCCCGGTATATTG
Organism: allo-octoploid hybrid of Carassius auratus x Cyprinus carpio; assembly: GCA_024542945.1. Taxonomy (NCBI): domain Eukaryota; kingdom Metazoa; phylum Chordata; class Actinopteri; order Cypriniformes; species allo-octoploid hybrid of Carassius auratus x Cyprinus carpio. The sequence continues at coordinate 21,076,586 of CM045000.1, read as the reverse complement.
GTCCATTTACCATCGAGAGGCAGCTGAACGAAGTAACCTACAGACTCAACCTCCCTGCTCACTACCGTATCTCACCTTCATTCCATGTCTCGTTACTGAAACCTCACACTGACCCTTTATCTCCTCCCTCCACAGAGTCTGGTGATGATGCAGTACCTCCTCCTCCTGCCATCGATGAGACTCAAAACATCTACTGGGTACGGGCCATCCTCGACTCCAGACGATGGGGTCCACAGCTGGAATACCTCATGGACTGGGAAGACTACGGCCCCGAGGAAAGATGCTGGGTGAACCGCAACGACATCCTGGACCCTACTCTACTTACCCAATTCCATCAGGAACACCCAGATTGTCCAGCTCCTCGGGGTCGTGGCAGACCCCGTCGTCAACATCCTGTCCGGCCGCCGGGAGCCGCCCGTGGAGGGGCACTGTCACGGAGTCACAGCCTACACCCTCTCCACACGCCACACCTACTCGTTCACAATCACCAGAATTCTGAGCACCTGTCCATCATCACCAGGCTCTCATATAAGGACTATCACTTCCCCTCACTCCTCGTCTGATCTAGCATTGACCCACATGTACTTACCTGAACCCTCGCTACCATTGTTGGTCCCCTGGATACCGGTTGTTCCTTCCTCGTCAGTTCCTCTGTGCCGCCTTCCGATTCTGTCATCTACTTTCATCACAACAAGAGCTAAGTTCCAACCTTCTCAGTGTCAAGACTATTCTTGTTGCTTCACCTGTGTCTGAAACCTCTGTCACAATAAATACTGCTACACGTTCACCTACCTCTGTGTTCCCGTCTTGTGTCTGACACTAGGGATGATGCAAATTATTTACATAAAATGGTGGGTAAACTTTAAAATGATATATTCACTTGAATACACTTACAATTCAGAAGATAAAAATAATTTTGATTCTTTTACATGCGATTGTAAAGTTAATAACTAAAAGGTAAAGTTGTTTATTACAACACAAAGAGCACTGGACGAAATGGCCAGGAATGTAGTCAATTGAAACCAATTCTGCAAATGCATCCTTTTGTTTGTCATCAATCAAGAAGTTTATTAGTTGAACACCTGCGTGTGCTTTCTGTGAACAATTCCACAGGTCTACATTCGATTTCATTTCATAGAGATAATACATTTTACAACCAAACAGACTGTAAATGAATGTAAAACTGGATGTGTAATAAGTGATAGTCTTATTAATCATTTGATGTATGCTGATGACTTGGTTTTTCTGCCCCCCTTATAGTGCTGGGCTACAACAGTTGCTTTGTGTATGTTCAAACTATGGTGTGCAGTATGATAATAAATGTAATACTAAAAAGAGTGTGGTTATGTTTGTTAAAATTAAAGAGGATTGTAAGCAAAATGTCCCCTCTTTTTATTTAGGTGACCAACTATTAAACGTGGTTAATAAAATTAAATACCTGGGTCACATTATTAGAGATGATTTAAATGATGGTGATGTGCAGCGCCAGTGCTGTAAGTTATACAGACAGGCAAATATGTTGGCTAGTAAATTTTACATGTGCACTGATGATGTTAAAATAGCACTGTTTAGAGCTTAATTTACTTCATTTTATTTGTCACATTTATGGTGTAGTAATAATAAAGCTAAATTGAAAAAAAAAATCTGGGGGCATTTAATCACACATCAGGGAATTATATGTACAAGTTTTGTGTGTTGATTATGTGATTCAAGAAATAAAATCATAATGGTCTTAAATGATCCCACATTAAGTGACACAAGGTTTCCCCCCTTGTTCTGGAAGTATTGGGATTCAAGTTTGTATGTTTTTAAATAGTATTTGTATTAAAAATAAGATTACATACAAACATACATTGTTTGCATGTAATATTGTTTTTACTTTTGTGATATAGATCTAAGGGTCTGAAAGAAAGAAATAATAAGAATAATAATATAATCATTTAAATAAATGTTATATCATCTACATTATAATATATGTGTGTGTGTTTTATCTGATACTTTTTACTCTTACTCAAGAGTTGTTTTGTTTTGCCTTTGAATTAAGATTATTTTTCTATTTCCCCATTGGCAAATAATTGTTCTTGTTTTAAGCAAAAAACAACAAAATGTTAATACATTTTTCAGAAAACAAGTTAATATCTTAAGTCATCTTGATTCTCAAGTAAATGCATCTTGATTCAAGAATGTTTAGATACTGATAAAAGAAAACAAGACACATTTTTAAAAAAAGAAGAAGAAAATAACTTTTTGCTGTGGAATACTCCTCTTGATGTCTAAGTGCCTGTCATGTCAAACAATAGGAGAGCCACACTGCACATGTACATCTCATTAGCCGCTTTTCCACTGTTGGGCCAGTGCGAGCCAGTTCTTTAAATGGGCCAAGCGGGCTAATAGCCCCGGACCTGTAGCACCAGGCCAAAATAGCGCTGCATTTCCACCGTTGTGCCAGAAGCTCCGCTGCGCTTCACTCAAACCCGTCCTTTACACACCTCTCAGGAACAACGTCACGCAACCACATAATTTTACCAGCAAAAAGAAGTTATCAGAAAACTAATCAGAAATAAATCATGGAAACTAGCGCGATCACAAAACGAACATGATAAAAGCAGCCGTTTGTTTTCATGCTTTGTTAAAGATTTAAATCCAAAAGCATCGATGTTTTACATTGGGCATAAGTGATACATTGATCATGTATACATTTATCATGATTGAAAATTAGTCACACAGAAATAAAGCGTTATGAACATATCCTGCTGTTTAGTCAAGTCTGTTTCGGCTAATTGTAGTCACAGTAGCCTATATATATCACATTAAGAAAGAATGATAATTTCTGTATTTTTATAAAAGCTCCCGAACGAAAAAACATTGTTATATTTCTATGAAATAGGCTACACAGAGCTTAACTCTTGAGACGAGACTTATGATGGATAAAATATGTTACTAAATAAATACACGATTGTGATAGAAAATAAGAAGCTGACGTCTGATTTCTTCAAATGATCACATTTATCATGTTTACTATGGTAACGTTAATGGCGATCGTGCAGTCTTTTGCATCGCTTATAAATATTTCTGCCTTGTATGGTGATTATAATCCACATCGGATCAAGTTATTTCAAACACTCGCTGCTGACAGAAAGTGAGTTTTGAGCTCAACTTATTTTAAAAAGTGTTTAATGTTGGTGTTATAGCTGTTAGCTTTATGAAATGATCCGCGGCGCTGATGCTCTCCAGACGCGGAGAAACTCCGCCTTTGTTCATAACCACTCCTCTAGCCCCAGCTGGCCCGCTTTGGCCCAAGGTTTTCGTCGTGCCAAAAAACACGGGCTGTTGGCCCAGAGGAAGCACCGATGAGGCACGATCAAGCCCCGGAAGTGACAGTGGAAACGTGACTGGCCCTTGCACGCCCGCTTTTGGCCCGACAGTGGAAATGCTGCTATTGTGTCATATGTTTTCATGTAGCGGTCCAGTAAATCAGAGATATAAGCTGTGTCATTCTAAAGTATTACATCTGGTCACTGTCTTCTACATGAGCATCTCCCATAAGTTTACATTTGGGTAAAAATTTAAAGAAATTAAAGATGTTGACAGATGAACTTGAGCCTCCTTTGGACTCATGGCAGGTCAACTTCTCGTGTGACAACAAAGCTCCTTCACATCTGTTATGATATCCATGTTGAAAAAAACAGCATATGCTGGTTAGGTATGTTTTGAAGCATGGCAGCTGGTTTAAGCTTGTCCTTAGTTGGTCCTTTGCTGGTTTGAGCTGGTCATGTGCTGGTCCTAAGCAACAAGCTCCTGCTCAAGACCAGCTCATAACCAGCTTAAACCAGCTCTTGATCATCTAGGGGCCAGCTTAAACCAGCTGCCATGGTTCAAAACATACCTAAACAGTATATGCTGGGGGTTTTTTAACAGTGATGGAACCATGTTGGTATACATGTGTCAGCTAGGAAAGAACCAGAGAGAGGACACTCATGTATACTAGTGTCTGGCAGTTGAGCCTCTGTTTGATTTTTAAAATGGTGGTGGTGAGAATAGTGGAACAAAAATAAAGTCAATTTCCAGTAACAATTCAGAGAAAGATACTCCACAGCAGAGGAAATAAATGCATGCTTGCAAGCACACAGACCTAGCAACCCTGACCCTGACCTTCTCTCATTCTTATCACCCACAGATGAGTGGTGTCATCTTGATTATGCCTTTGTTAGTAAGTACTATCCCCACCATGTACCTCATTCACCTAATGGGTGTATATTAATATACACTGCTCAAAAAAATTAAAGGAACACTTTGAAAACACATCAGATCTCAATGGGGAAAAATATCATGCAGGATATCTATACTGATATGGACTGGGTAATTTGTTAGGAATGAAAAGATGCCACATTGTTTAATGGAAATGAAAATAATCAACCTACAGAGGGCTGAATTCAAAGACACTCAAAATTAAAGTGAAAAAAGGATGCAGCAGGCTAGTCCATTAAGCTGAAATTTCATTGCAGCAACTCAAACTCGTTTCTATGGCCCCCACGTGCTTCTATGCATGCCTGACAATGTCAGGGCACGCTCCTAATGAGACGAAGGATGGTGTCCTGGGGTATTCCCTCCCAGATCAGGCCCTCAGGCCACCCTCATGAAGTCTGTTTCTGACTGTTTTCTCAGAGGCATTCACACCAGTGGCCTGCTGGAGGTCATTTTGTAGGGCTCTGGCAGTGCTCATCCTGTTCCTCCTTGCACACAAAGGAGCAGATACAGGTCCTGCTGATGGATTAAGGAAACTTCTACTGCCCTGTCCAGCTCTCCTAGAGTAACTGCCTGTCTCCTGGAATCTCCTACATGCTCTTGAGACTGTGCTGGGAGACACAGCAAACCTTCTGGCAATGGCACATATTGATGCGCCATCCTGGAGGAGCTGGACTGCCTGTGCAACCTTTGTAGGGTCCAGGTATCGCCTCATGCTACCAGCAGTGACACTGACCCTAGCCAAATGCAAAACTAGTGAAAAACAATCAGAAAAGACGAGTAGGGAAAAAACATGTCAGTGGCCTCCACCTGTAAAACCATTCCTGTTTTGGGGGTTTTCTAATGGTTGCCCATCTAGTGCACCTGTTGTTAATTTTATTAACACCAAAGCAGCTGAAATGAATTAACAACCCCCTCTGCTACGTAACTGACCAGATCAATATCCCAGAAGTTTAATTTACTTGATGCTATACTCTGATTAAAAAGTGTTCCTTTAATTTTTTTGAGCAGTGTAGTAGCTGTTCAAATAATGTATATGCTGCTGTGAGAACAGGACAGTTTGGTAATTGCACCTGTTAAATACAGTCCCAAACATAATTCTAAATGCAGACAGTTTGAACATAGCAAATGTTTTGAGGAAATTTAAAAAAAGAAAGTATTTATAAAAATGTGCAGATGACACTTACTTGAAGAGAGTGTAGTAGGGCTGACAGTATCACTGGCTTCACTCACTCCCACTTTACCCACTATCCTGTAGCGGATAAGGTACTGCTTTTCAGATATCAATCCAGTCAGAGTAAAGTCTTCATCAGCTGTGTCTACGACAAGCCACTGTTCCTCAGCTCCAGAATCTGCTTTCATCTGCTTGTACTCTACTCTATACTTCACTGTTTCTCCAGATGGGGACTTCTGCAGTTTCAGGGACACAGTTTGGTCCAGAACATTCTTCACTTCTGGTGGGGGTGGCTTGGACACGGGCTGGAACTGTGTATCTATCAGATTTCCTTTTTCATACAGATAGATCGAGGAGCCTGGACTAGAGGAATCAGAGATTGCAGAAATAATGAAGCGCATTCTCGTTTCATCTTTATTGGTCTCTGAAAAACTTCTGAAGTGAGATACGTTTTGTCTCATTTTTGAAGTGGATTTATGAGGGTCGAATGATTTTTGGACAGGAGATGTCAGGGAAAACTTGTTTTTCCCATCTAACTCTTTAAAGGGATTAGATTCTAAAAACTCATTCAGGATTGAAAGATGTTGGTCTTTATATTTTAGAGATGTGAAGGTCAAGCACACCACAACATCAATATCAGGGTCAAGGAGGCTGAAGAGACGATCTGAATCTTCAATTTGGATCCCCTTCAGTGTCTTGGTGTAAACACTCAAGAGGTCAAGTTGTAACTCTGTGTCATGTAACCACTGATTAAGTATGCTAGCATTAAAAGGGGAGCAGTAGTGGATCTTCAGGATGTCTGCCAGTGACTTTTCCTCCATCCCTCCTCCTCGAATAGCAGGCAAGACTCTGGCCAGTGCTTTCTGGAGCACCATCTTGTAAACGCTAAATGAACCCTGAAATGAGTCCAGCCTCTCTTTGATGTCACTGAAAAAATGTACCATTTTTCTTCTGGACAGGTCTTTGCATCTCCTCTCTACTTCTCCCAGCTCCTCTATTATATCTTCAGTGTTGGAAATAAGACGTGTGCTGATATCTCTCACCAACCGAGCTGCTTTTGAATCCAGTAGAGAAAGAGGATAGAGCCAGACTTTTACTGGCACTGCATTCTGTGGATTCTCCCTCAGTAGAGAGGGGAGCTTCTTGTACACCTCTAGGGCCTCTATGTATGTGGTGGGGTTCTGCTCAAGATGGACATCACCATGAAATGTGCAGGTGATATTCTCAGCCTTTTTCTTATCATCATCTGTCATTTTTACAGCTCCTTCTCCCTCAATGGAAAATGCAGGGATCTTCTTGACCATGACATTCAGTTCTCCCTCAATCTCCTGCCTGTTTTCATCTTCTACAAATGACCGATCAAACACCATGAAGGCCTGAGCTCCATACAGCACAGCTGTGACCACATGAGTTGCAGTTTTCTGCTCAAACACCTGAGGGTAGGTGAACTGGCCCAGATGAGTCATTGTGAGTTGTTCGAATCTTGAGGTTTCACTGTAATGCATTGTTACTCTGGACTGTTGGTTTGAAGACTTAGTGTTCTGCAGGTACTTGGCAGATCCTCCCACCTCAACTAACCCTCCCAAAAAGCTGGCTTTCAGGGAAGCACTTACATCCAGGAGACTGGACTTATCAGAGAGAGAGTCTGAGCTACTGAACTTTAAATCTGTCATGAGCTGTGGACGACTGTCCAGATCTTCACTCAGTGATTTCTTATCCCACAGAGTAACACCTGAAATGAGAAACAATTTTAACAGTTACGTATGAGCATACAATGTACAACTGAAGTAAAAATGCATCCTGTATTTGTAAGAACATTTTAAACTAATTTAATATTTGTGTGCTTAATTTTATTCTCTCAAATTGTCTATATAAGTACTTTTGGTAACACTTTATAATAACTAAGTTATTAACAAAAATTTATTGACAGTACATTAGTTAATATATAGTCCTTTAACTACAAATATTAGATAATGTGCTTGTAAATGTTTGCTAATGTACTCATTGGACATTAGTTAATAATGTTATAAAGCAGTCTCTCTTTAATAAAACACCAGATTCAGTGGGTGCTTCTTAATATCCCTCCTCGTTTCCTCGATCCTCTGTCCTCCACTGCTCCGGGTGTGTGTTCACTGCTGTGCACTTTGGATGGGTTAAATGTAGAGCACAAATTATGAGTATGGGTCACCATACTTGGCTGCATGTCACGTCACTTTCACTTTCATCCTATGACCAGGAAATTGATCGAGCGCAGCCATCTTGAAGGACATCTCAATTCTCTAATTGCACCATGAGGAGGCGAGGAGTGAGGAGGCTTCCTGAGGAGTCTTGAGCGAGGATACACAAGTATATCCTTTGAGGAAGTATTTTTCATTGAAAAACCTGACGCACCTATAAATTCTCCTCCCCCTTACATCTGCTGTAATAATTTAAAAATGAGTGTCCTACAAAAGGTGAAATTCAAAATGTGCAGTGCTGGGGCTCCGTTTACATTTACAGAGGTTACTGTGGAAACTGCTTTTCCATAAGCGCCACCTACTGAAAGACAGTGGATCCAGCCGATCTGCTGTTTTTGTTCAGACCAGTGCAACTTTTTTTGTTGTAAATCTTAACTGGTTTCTGGAGCAGTTGAAGTGCCTATAATGAATAATTTTGATTCATCATTTTCTATAAATAATAAAAAAAGGCTGAAATGTGAGGTTTGTCATTTTATAAAACTTTTTTTTGTCAAAACTTGAACATTTGAATATGTTATGTTGTCACCCAAGCATTATGTTTATTTGTTTAAAATCAGTTTCTGTTTGACATAAAACCTGTTGAAATTATTTTAGTGTGTTTATCAGCATACTTTAACAGTATAGTGATATCTTTGCACCGATAGCTTGGTGGGCAGCGCGTCTACATATAGGACTGTTGCGCTTTGGGCAGTCCGAATTTTGAGTACTGGCTTGCGGTCCTTCCCCAATCCTGCCATACTTATGTCATATAATCACCATAATTGCATTTATGTATACTAAACTTTGCCAACAAAAGTAACAAATTAATAAAATAATATTCCTTATGGAATGACATGCTCTGCAGCAAGATGAAAACATCTCAAATTTTCAGAATGCTGCAAGCGCACCGCAGGTCATGTGACAAGAACAAATCAATCAGCTTCATCCTTTCCGTAACAACTAGGGATGGGCCATACCCCTCATTTCGTTTTCGATACGGTACCGATATTTTTAAAGACCATTATCATCGATACCAATATGATACTTCTAAACTGAACTCTTTAATTATGAAATGTATTAAATTACTAAAAGTAAAATGGGTAGGTATCCACTTAACTTTATATTTGAAATGTATTTTAACATTCAAAACGCCTTAATTGCAACTTAGTAAGTTATTTTTGTTTACACATGGTTAAAATATATTTATTGTAGAGGTGATCATGGAAATCTACAAATACTAATAGTTGAACTACGGTTGCTTTAGAAAAACAATGGTTCCTTTTCAAAAGGGACTGCCAGTGACAAGCTGTTACATGCATAAAATGCAGCCTTTTTATTCTGACAGTGTATGATTTATACTAACATTACAGAATAGAACATGATTAATATGAACTTTTAACATTCAATTTAAATAAATGTAATTGCACAAATGTAGACTACAATTTCAGTTCATTTATTGTGAAATAGCTCAAACATGTTTTTCTGTCCTCTGATAAGAATTTTTCTGTGATTGATTGGTTCTGTCTTGCAATATTTGCGTGTGTTCAGATGAGCAGGAAAATAGTTTTATTCTACACAATTATTCACTAACATAGGTTAATCATCCAATTCAATGCATATTGTATGAATTTTTTTTTTTTTTTTTTTTGTTAAAATCACTGGTAAATACAACACCTTATTATCAATATTTCTTATTTGAGTATTAATACTTTCATTACTCAAATCTGTCACGGCACGGTAGAGGCCGCCGTGGAAAAAAACAGGGTCTGGGTCCAAGTGCAGGAAAGAACCTTTCTTTTAATAAACAAAAAGCCAACAAGGCAAAACAAAACAGGTTCAAACTCCGTGACGGCTAATCAACATCACATACATAACTGGAAACATACTAGTACTCGAAATGCAATTCGCAATTCACAATTAATTCAGCCAGGCAGAGTGGTGAGTGAGACGAGAATACATAGTCCATGACAATGGGGAACACCTGTGTGTGTGAGTATGTGACCAGGTGTGTAGAGTTTGGGATAAATGAGTCCGGGAAAATGTGAAATGGCACCCTCTGGTGGTAAGAGGGAGAAACACCGGGTCCGGACTTATGACAAAATCAATATTGACATATCGATACTTTAGGATCGATACGCCCATCCCTAGTAACAACACTGAAAGCTCAGCCAAAATGGAGGAACAGCTGATCACCGCTGTACAGAGATAGCGGAGCTACTGCAAGTGATTTTCAGTACTGGAAATCCATTTTCCTTTCCTGAAACTTCCGTGTCGTCATGGAGAGCATAGGTCATGGTTGCTTAACAACGGCAGATGCCACAGGTGTTAAAGGAGCCAAGCTGAAAAGCATGTCTGAATAAGTCTATGATCACCCTGCTCGCATATTAATTTTATCTAGAGTCATTCTTTCATCCATTAAATTTAAAAAGCATTTTGTGATGTTTTATTAATAAGAAGTCAAGTCAGACTATTTATTATCCATTTAGTGAGAACTTGATTGTTACAAAAACAGTAATGTGTAGATTTTAAATCAAGTTCATGGAATAGTCAGTTAAAAAGCATAGTTTATATTGGGTTAAAACTGAGACTAAAATAATGAACAATATAATGATTAAAAGAGTGGTAAGACAAACTCAGTAATCAATACAGATACAGTAATCAATGCTGGAGTATGTGAATGTGTGTATACTAAATTGTCATCCTCATGCTTATGAGTATAGAGTTTGAGCATTACTTCCCTGAATCTGTTAAAGCAGTGCAATCTGATTCTTTACTGTTATTTGTTATACCTACCCTCTGTGTCATGTAAGATAGAGCACCTAATCTGTTCACATTTATTTTGTTTTAGTATTTAGAGCGGGACACCTGTTTCAAGAATAATGTGTCCAGTGACATGTATAGTATTTGCAAATACATTTACATTATAATATATATTGTTTTGATTCTTGGTTAAAGAAAGTTGTTACAGTAGTAATAGAGTTTCAGCGTTCAATATGTGCTGAGTTCAGGTGTACAAAAAGTGCTCCCAGTCTAAATGTTTTCATATTTCTTACAGAAATAAATGTTGCACCAGTGACGAGCACCTCCTTATTCTTAACAAGTGTAACAATATTAACCAATGAGCTGTTAAAATTTTATAATGTTTAATTAATATAATTATTAATGAAAATCATTATAACATGTTCCCATACTTTTTTGTCGATTTAAAATTAGTTTAATTAGAAACAAAAAGCATTTTTTAAGTAGGTAAATCACCTGGAATGAAGGAATCTTCACGGCAGTCATACAGCATACCAGGAAACAGAGGTCTTCCTAGGGCTGCCATTTCAATGGGTTTTGATTCCATGTCTGTAGTAAAAACAAACAAACAAACAAAAAAACAGCAAGAACAAAGGGAATATTTTTTTAAATTGTAGTCTTTATAATAATTTTATCATTCTAAATGTAACATAATTCAGTGTAATCTAATTCTGTTTAAAAATCCAATTAATGTAATCCTGACATTACCTTTACTTTTTTGTACTCATTTCTCTGAAGGAACATTTCAAGACAAATTAAAAAATCCACCAGCCATGAGCAAGGCCAAGCACAAAATGTAAGACTACATAAAAAAACAAACAAACAAACAAACTTTCACTGTCATGCAACGAAAGTGTTTTTATATATGCTTATGAAATTGTTATTTTCTAGTGTAGTCCTCCTGTCACCTTCTGTGATCGATGCAAGAGTCTCAGAGAAGACAACAGAAAATTGCAGTTGGAAAACAGGGACCTCAGAAAAAGGTTAAAAGCATTGAAAAGTAAAATATTTGAAAGTATGAAGTATTTAAAGTATATTTAATTGAAATAATATTAAAGTATGTTATCTTTATTTAAAGGATTGGTCAGTAATTTTTGCCTTCCTTCCAAATAGTGTTACCAGGTGTTGTACAGAGGCTAGAGAATGTGATGCAGTCAGAACTGCCTGTGCAAGACCCCACTCCGTCTCTGGCCAAGTCAACTCCAGATGTTCCAAATGTCTGCATCAACAGATACAGATCCTGAGCTAGAACCAGGCAATGACACACATTTAAGTTTATCTTTAAAGAGTGAAGCAATTTAAGTTCAGCAACAAGTAAGTCCTGATGATGAAACTCTGGACACAAGCCCAAAAGAGCCAAGCACAAGTCAAGCTTCTAAAGAAGAGAGCTTGAGGAAAAGCCAAAGAGTTAGGAAACTCACTGAAAAATGGCAAGCTCTGCACAAAGAAAAAATGAATAAGCTTCAAACTTGCTTTAAGGCAAGCTATGATGAATGGAAAGCTGCTGCTAAACAAGTTAAAGGAGCACTTGAAGCACCTGTCAGTGCAAGATTATATGATCACATTGTCCAGATCCAATATACCTCAGCAGAAGTAAAAGAAGCCTATGACAAGCTGCGCAGTCATGAAACTGCTGACGGAGACACTCGTCGCAGAGTGGACACATGTGATGCTGTTTCTCAAAAGCTCATACAACAAGCTCAAGAATGTCTTGCAGAAGAAGGAAATGTAAAAGATCCAGCAAAGAGATCAACACGCTGGAGAAAAGCTGGTTCAGTGTTCATGTTAGCAGCGTTCCAAGAATCTAAAAGCTCAAGAAATACAGCAGCCTCCCAAAGATCCAAAACTTCAAGAAGCATATGTTCAAGTTCAAGCAGGTTGTCTGTAAAGAAACAAGAAGCAGCAGCTGAACTAGCTGCAACTGAAGCACTCTGAAAGTTATGAAGGAAATGGATTGCGAAAGAAACAAGCTTGAAAACCTCGAAGTAGAAAACCGACAAAGATTAGCAAAAGAAGCAGAAAATGCTGAAAAACTAAAAGCATTAGAACAGAAGCGATGACCGCTAGAACGTCTAGAAACTGTAAAGAAAATGAATGCTGCCAAAGCACAACTGAAAGTGTATGAGCAAGAAATCAACTCAGACGAAGATATCTCAGACCTCCTACACGACAAAAAGAAAGAAACAAAGAAAAGCTGCTCCTAAGCCAGTAAGTCTGCCTGATCTTCTGCTCCCACCATCACAACCCACTGCAAATCTGCAAGATTTCAGCTCCCCAACAGACCACAAGGTGGCAACGTACAACCAATGCCACACAAGAAGATAGCACCACATCACTGGCTAGCTAGAGCGTTAGCAGAGTCCATTAACATAAATCCTCTACCAGTACCAGAGCCTGCTGTTTTCAGTGGCAACCCTCTCAAGTACAAAGATTGGAAAATGTCCTTTCAGACACTAATAGACAGGAAAAACATTCCAGTGAATGATAATATTTACTATCTCCACAAGTATGTTAGCGGACCAGCCAGAGGAGCTGTCGAGAGTTACCTCCTGCTGGGTATATGAATGAATGAATTTTTTATTATTTTTGTGTCTTGCATACACGTATGCCCAGCCCTTTTAAGGGCTTGTAAGACACCATCAATTTACTAAACAAAAAAACAGCTGCCAAACAGTAGACACAATATACAGAAATTAATACACATTTATCTGAATAAAGGAGTCTGCCGTTTCTTCCAGGCTTTAAAGACAAAGGTAGCTAACTTATACACATTGAAATACTGAGTTATCTATTTTGGCAAATGAACTCTTCAAATGTTGTCTTTACCTTATATTATGGTATAATTTTTGAACTGGTTAGTGTTTATCTTAAAAATGTGAGGGAAAAAAAAATGTTTCACAGTTGTTGTTGTTGTTACTGTGCATCAAACGTTAAGTGTGTCAGAATGTCCCACAACATTTAAATGCAAACAATGCACCCTCCCCCAACTCAGGTGAGCTCCTCAGGCGAGGTACAGTCATGGACAAAAGTTTTGGCAGTGCCATAAATTTTGTGTTTTGCAAAGTTTGCAGCTTAAGCTGTTGTGGTGTCCATTCACATTGTTTCTAGATTATTGTGTAGAGTGATCAGATGCATTTTGAATAATTGCTAAAAGCTTCCTTGGCCATAAAATAAACTGAACTGAAACTGATTTCATTGTTTTTTGATCCTGACACAAAATGACCAGCTAACATTAATTGATTAATCATATTAGCAGCACATGTGAAAGTGTGAATGAGTACTAGTCAGGTCAAATCACTATCATAATAATTAGATTGTAAGAGCAGACTGATGGAGGGAAGAAGTGCTTCCAATCATTGTGTTCTTGTTAGCAATGGTTACCCCCAAAAAATAAAGAATGGTATCAAAACGTCCTGCAACAGCGACTAATTCCACCGATCCATGAGCAATTTGATGATGATTTGTGCATTTTCCAGCATGATGGAGCACCATGTCACAAAGCAAGAGTGATAAAGAAGTGGCAGGAAGATCATTACATTAAAATTTAGGCTCTGTGGCCAGGCTATGCCCCAGATCTCAATCTCAAAGAGAACCTGTGGTCAGTCCTCAAAAGGTGAGTGGACAAGCAGAAGCCCACAAATTATGATCAACTCCGAGAACTAATAAGGCAAGAATGGATCGTCATCAGTCAGGATTTGGCCCAGAAGCTAATATTCAGCAGGCCAGAGTGAACTGCAGAGGTTATGAAGAACAAGGGTTAACACTGTAAATATTGCCAATAAAAGCCTTTAAAACTTATATGCTTATCATTGTTTTTCAGTATTCCACAGAAACATGTGGAAAAATAATCTTCAAATACTGAAGCAGCAAACTTTGCAAATCACAAAATTTATGTCACTGACAAAATTTTGGCCATCGTTCTGTCCCGCTCACAACTGAGCTCTTAAAGCATCAAGGTAAAGCATGAACTCGAAAGAACGTGGATGAATGATCACCATGTAACACCAATAAATGTTTCCAAGGTCTTGCATTCTACAGTGTATTTTGTCAGTATAATTTGGCTCTACATTATATTTATAATATAAGGGAAAAATTATGTTTGTTTTATGATTATTTAGTTTGATGTATTTCAATGTTAAGGTTTCAATTATTATATTGACAACCTAAAAAATAACTGGGTTGAATTTAGGTAGAACATATTTTAACATCCAGAGTAATCAGATTACGGATTTTTAGGAATAAAAATACCTAAACCTCATTTAGGGGACCGTCATCACATCCCTATATGTTGCCTTGCATATAATAAAATTATTTACAGCACAGTAATGATTTTATAGATCAAATTAAACGTACACAAACATGTATTTCACGGAAGAATTGCACTAATTCGGCGGTGTTGAGAACCACTCTCTCCAGAAGATGAAAAAGTCCACAGACCCAACCCATGTGTTCGGCAAAAAATATATATACATAAATGACCCAGCATTTTTAGAGTGTACTAAAAAGTGTTTAAAAATTTCCAGGAACAAGGCACATAACCTACTGACGTGCATTTCCAATTATAATATAGATTAAGAACTATGCAAATTTAAGGACATAATCTCTAAAACTGTGAATTTTATGAAACATTTTGTAAGACCATGTCATGTGTGTTTAGAGAAGAAGAATAATAACTTGCTAAAAAAAAAAAAATGATTTCTTGCCCTCTGTAAGCTTTCCTGCATGCTATTATCTCATGTCTGGCCCAGCAAACTGCCCCATTCATGATTCTATTGTTCTCACCCGATGAACCTTTCACATCTCCGCAAGATATAAGACATTATCCTCATTATTCCTTTATCATTCTTTTGTTTTTATTCAGTCATTATAGCCTATATTCTGGCATTACAAGGTTTTCCAAGACACATTTTTCACTCCCAATATACATTTTACCACCTATTATTAAGATATTTCTTAAAAAAAAAAAAAATACAGCAAAAATTTTTTATGGCCTTACATGAATTATTATGACGAAATACATTATGAAGAAGAACTGCACCTGTTCTGCAGCTGCATTAGAGCTAACATTAGCATCAAGCTACATCAGACAATTTATGACATTAATAGTACTTTTACTTAAAACTTACTTTAAACCACCATCAAGTGTTTATTATAAACTCATTTTGCCATCTTATGTGGAATTTGATAGGAAACAAGGGGCAGAACACACTTTAAATTCTGATCTAAATGAGTGAATTAATGAGACACACCTGAGATCAGTGAACACAATCAAACACAAGGGAAAACTAGAGGGGTATTGCACAAAAGTAGAATTAAGAAAGCCAGGATACCAGAAAAGGCGCGGCTTGACCTAGTTCAATCAG
Organism: allo-octoploid hybrid of Carassius auratus x Cyprinus carpio; assembly: GCA_024542945.1. NCBI lineage: Eukaryota > Metazoa > Chordata > Actinopteri > Cypriniformes > allo-octoploid hybrid of Carassius auratus x Cyprinus carpio. The sequence goes on along the minus strand of CM045000.1, from coordinate 21,060,789 downwards.
CACATCCTGGCTTAGTCTGTTGCACATTTGCTAAGCCAGGATGAGAGCGTGCAGCTATGTCAAGCCAAGTGTAGATAGTTGGGATAAGTGCACGTTCATGGCATTCTGAAACAGACCACGGGATCGATCACAGAATCAATGATGCAAAAATGGATAAAACCCATGCGGCATACTGAGCAACAGCTTCTAATGGAAACATATGAAGAGGTGAAACATATAATATGTAAAAAGGGAAATACAGCTTCTTTAATAAAACAAAGACAAAGTTTTATTTCAGCTTATAGATTAGATCAAATCAATTAGATAGAAAAAAAACCTAAATAAAACTAGATAAAAGAGATAGATGCGAAAGATTAAATAGACAGATAAAATGACCAAAATAGATCAAATACTGTAGATGCGCATAGTGTATAAGTGTTTGCAATTAATCATACATGTGCTTGCATGAGTAACATGCATGTTCACTGGTCACATTTAAGGCAAAGTGTCCAACTGTTAATTTAGGGAAATGACAAATAACTCCTTGAATTGTAATTATGATGGCTTCAGTGGAGCACTGGTTATTTGGAATACTTATGCATTCAGTTGGTCCGCTATTGTCTGCCAGGCTTACCCACTTATCCACTATGCGTATCTACAGTATTTGATCTATTTTGTTCATTTTATCTGTCTATTTAATCTATCTCATGTCTATTTTATCTATTTTTATTTAGGTTTTTAGTTTTCTATCTAATTGATTTAATCTAATCTGATAATTTGATCTGTTTTTATCTATCTAATCGTTTATTTATCTCTCTTATGTATCTCTCCTTCTTAAAGAACAAGCGTGTCTGGCCAAAAAAGGACCTGGCAGCAAGTACAAGAACATTTTGCAGGCTGGTAAGTGACTTGATGTGTGAAAAAAAAAAAGTCAAATGAAGTGAATAGTGTCTGCTGCCATATTTTATTGTCTGTTTTGATTTTAGCATTGAAAAAAAAGACTCATATATCTGGCACGGGGGGTGGTCCTCCAACCCAAGACTTGACCACAGCAGAGAAGCTGGCCCTGGAGATGAATAAAGGGAAGCCAGTGATGGAAGGGACACAGTGAGGGACAGCCACTGACTCTGGCCCAGCAAGAGAGACTGGCCTCTTCATACAAGGTACATTACTGCCGTACTACTGCACATGGAAAACAATCAAGTATTTAGATTTTGTTATGTGGACTGTCTGACTTTGCCTTACCTTGCAGTGTCTGGTAACACACTTACACTTCTGGAGCCACCAGACTATGATCCGCTGGTGACTTCTCTTTATTAAAATCATAGGCTTGGCACGTCCTGTCAAAACTATCAATACAAGTTCTGTTGAATATAGCAGATCTGCTGATGATGCGATCGTGTCACTGGACTCCAGAAGGCTTGAATTGTCATGTCAATTTTGTGTAAAGAAGATATTTTGAAGATTGCTGGTAATCAAACAGTTGGTGGCTCCTACTGACTTCTATAGTATTTTTCCCCCTCTTTTATGTTCAACATAAGAAAGCAACTCATACAGGTTTGGATAGAACTTCAAAAGAAGAATCAGATGATCCAGAACATATAAAGGTATTTTGTTGTTTACTTAAAATATTTATAAGGTTGTTGCCATCCTCAAGAGTAGAACCATTTTCAAAATATATTTTATTATTCCTTTATTCGAGTTGAAAGAGACTAACAAATGGAACATTTATTTAGAATAAACCTATATATACACTACATATTGACCTCGTCATGGACTTAAATGAAACCACATTTGCAACCTCATCAGCCATTTCTTATAATCTCAACAACTGCAATAATATATGCATTCATCAAACCTATAACAGCAATATGAACAGTCTTCATAACAACACTAAAATAGGGATACTTAGATGAATGACAGTATATGTCGTATTTTAATGCATGATAATTAAAATGATGCAACATTTGCCAAAGACCATGGAGTGACTGTAAAACATTAATTTCTAGAAGGATTGACAGCAGAACTAACAGATAAATCACTAAGATTAATCTTAGCCTGGTTGTTAGCCTGCTCCGGAGCAGGCTAGCTGCAAAGTGTAAATCTCCATAGTAACTTAATGTAGATTAATTTAGCCTCCCTTCATGCAACTGAGTCAGGGCTAAATTCAGCCAGGATAACTGGAAAATCCCAGCTTAATCCCTTATCTTGCTTTTGAGCAATAGCCCCCAGGTCTGACATTTTACTTAATCTGTTTTTTTTATCTTAATTATTTAGTGCAAAAAAAAAAAAAAAAGTATTTTTAATAACAGTGACATCCATTTAATCTTGATCAGCAACTAATGATCAATGAGTTAGAGTGGCATCAATCTGTTAGATCATTTTAAAAATGTCAAATAGCCTTCAATTTATAGGTTATAATTACATCTATCTATGATGTAGACACCATGTAGACTGGTGAAGATTTATTTTAATGGGGATCCCACACTCTTGCGTTAAACAGTGAAGTTTGCATTAAGCAGTGAAGGTCTCGTGTGACTGTGAAATCTAAGATAACTGTACTGTACTGCATTGACCTGCAGCTCAACACTAGTGTACTTTACTCACATGTACAGTCGTGGCCAAAAATATCGGCACCCTTGGTAAATATGATCAAAAAAGGCTGTGAAAATTCATCTGCATTGTTAATCCTTTTGGTCTTTTATTTAAAAAATTCACAAAAATGTATCCTTTTATTGGATAATAAGAATTTAAAATGGGGGGAAATATCATTATGAAATAAATGTTTTTCTCTAATACACATTGGCCACATAGCCCCCTTTTATTCAATACTTTTTGAAACCTCCATTTGCCAGTTTAACAGGTCTAAATGTTCTCCTATAATGCCTGATGAGGTTAGAGAACACCTGACAAGAGATCAGAGACCATTCCTTCATCCAGAATCACTCCAGACCCTTTAGATTCCCAGCTCCATGTTGGTGCTTCTCCTCTTCAGTTCACTCCTCTCATTTTCTATAGGATTCAGGTCAGAGGATCAGAATGGCCATAGCAGAGGCTTGGTTCTGAGCTCAGTGACCCATTTCTGTGTTGTTTTTGAGGTTTGTGTTTGGGTTATTGTACGGTTGGAAGATCCAAACATGGCCCATTATAAGATTTCTAACAGAGTCAGTAACTTAATTATTTTTTTATCTGTTGGTATTTGATAGAATCCATGATGCCATGTATCTAAACAAGATGTCCAGGACCTCCAGCAGAAATATAGGCCCACAACATCAAAAATACAGCAGTATATTTCATTGTACACATGGGGTACTTTTTTTCTCTGTGTTCACCAAACATATCTTGAGTGTTTGCTGCTAAAAAGCTCATTTTTTTAGTTTCATCTGATCATAGAAGCCAGTCCCATTTATAGTTTCAGTCGTGTCTGATAACTGAATATGCAGGAGTTTGTTTTTGAATGAGCTAGGATAATTTTTCTTGTAATCCTCCCAAACAACGTGTTGATGTAGGTTCTGTTTGACAATTTTTTTAAAGGTTTTCTGAACCAGACACTCAACTATTTTCTGCAATTCTCCAGCTGTGGTCCTTGGAGAGTCTTTAGCTATTCAAACTCTCCTTCTCACCGCACATTATGATATGGACACACGTCCTCTTCCAGGCAGTTTTGTAACATTTTCTGTTGGTTGGAAATTCTTAATTATTGCCCTGATGGTGGAAATGGGAATTTCCACTACTCTAGCTCTTTTCTTAAAGCCACTTCACCAATTTGTGAAGCTCAATTATCTTTTGCTGCACATCAGAAATATATTCTGTTTTTTCTCATTGTGATGGAGGATTAAGGGAATTTGGGCTTTGTTTTCCCTCCTCCTTTATATTTCTGTGAAACAGGAAGCCAGAGCTGGATGATTTCATGTTTATAATCATGCTGGAGTGCTCAAAATTGTGAATATGAATGGGAATATACTTCAGAGATATTATACTCATAAGAATTTATAGGGGGGCCAATAATTGTGACCAACGAGTATTTGAGAAAAACATTCATTTCATAATGATATTTCCCCTCTGTTTTAAATTATTATTATCCAATGAAAGGATACATTTTTGTGAATTTTTTAAATAAAAGACCAAAAGGATTAACAATACAGATGAATTTTCACAGCCTTTTTTGATCATATTTACCAAGGGGGCCAATATTTTTGGCCACGACTGTAGATGTTCAGCAGTTTAAATGCACTTTAACTGTCTTACGTTCATTGTGAACAACAGCCGCTCAATATAGTGAAATATAGCTTTTGGTATTTCTATTTACTTTATTTGTGGGGTAAGATAAGTGATTTTGTGTTATAGTTAACTGGGGATTTTCAGCACATGCATGAAACCACAGATTATGTGTAAATTCATTAAAAATCATTATGATATGAAGCTATTCTGTCCAACTTTTCCAACTTCACACTTCATGGATCTACATTTAAAAGCAAACAAACTTTATACATTTATGGACACTTTATTTTTGCAATGGGAGTTTCAATATTGAGAGTTTTATATTTCTATAATTCTGTTGTTCAACACCTACAGTGAACTGAAGTAAAACAGTTGTATTGAAGTAGAAATGCTGCTCGTTGTATTAAATGAGTGTGTTATAGAGCTCATCGTATAGAACTGTCTGCAGACGCATGAAGATGTTGAGTGATAGTTTCTGTCTCAGAGTAAAGAGTGCATGATGAGAAATACTGAAATCACAGACTCAATAATAAACATTAAAATGAGAGAAACAGTGATTTCACATGATGTGACAAAAATATCAGAATGATCAGCTCTGACAGACACTTGATCATCTGTTTGATCACAACATCAAGAGTTTTAAATAAAATCATCAAAATGACTTCAGCACAGCATTAAACTCTCAGAAGCTAAGAGTGACCAATGAAACATCATAAGATGACACTCATACATGAAAATAACTAAAGAAAGATCACTCACCTCTAACAATATTTCTGTTTCTTCCTCTGAACTGTTGTGTTGAACAGCAACTCTGAAATTTCTTTCACTTCTGTAAAACAAGTGAAAAATTCTTCCTGTTTTCTTTCAGGAAGAGACTTGAGAATCAGCAGAATGAGAGTCAGACATAAACAAACACACACATCAATGTAATTTCAACTACATATTAGGGGTGAAGCCAAAGCTGACAAATTCTGACAAATAATGGAAAAGATACACAGTAGTTTCATGTGCTTGCTGGTGTGAATGAGGTGTTATAGATAATTTGGACAGAAAGTGCACAGATAATTATCTGACAGATGCTGAATGCCTACAGATTCATCACTTGCAATTCTGCCGAGTATACTGAAATGTTTACCACATATACCACATGTGAAAATACGTATTTTAAAGCCTTTGGCACAAGTCAAATGTAATTTGTATTTAAATACATTTAAGATTAGTATTTTTGTATTTTCAAAATACATAAAATACTTTGTGCCAGTCAACCTCTTTATCAGGGTGCATATTTTGTGCATCAACTAGTTCAGACACGCCCCCTCCCTGTGAGCTGCAGATGTACTGTACAGCTCCATTCAGCATGGGGTGAGGGACTTTTCTGGAATAAGATGAAGTGAGGATGTCATGGTCAATTGTACTTGTTGATTAAAGTTAAAATAGCGCATCATTCAGGGTTGCCAGGATTTTGCAACAAAACCCACCTTAATTGCTACTCAAAACTAGGCCAATTTTGAGGGGGTTCCCCGTTAAAAATTGCATTCCGTGGGGTAAAATACATGTATTTTGACGGGGATCCTCCAGTAAAATTCACATTCCAGCAGCTAAATATCACGTTACTGGGGTCACTTCAACCCGCAGACATGAAAAGCAACCCGAAGCAACAGTGTTAAAGTAGCCCAATTCCACGGGAAAACGGCGGACTTGGCAACACTGACATCATTTGCCTTCAGTTAACATGAAAGAATAAAAGAGCACCAACAAGGGGAAAAAATAGTGTTAGCCAATCAGACTGATAGGTAATTGGTTGTTTTTTATCAGCAGGCTTGTCAAATGTGTTTAAAGCATTACTGAATGTTAGGGCCGGGTGATATGACAATACATATCGTGGCAATGATATGAAGTGTGAATAGTTTAAAGTGTGAATTGATTGAACTTTTCTAAATCATTTACATGGAAAAAGGCATACATCAGGGTAACCATATATATGGTTGGAGTGGGAAAAAAAGTATAGAAGAATGGTTGAGTAATAGAGTGTGATGTGCTTGGTGCAGTTGCACTTATTATAAGTGGAAGCGTGGCAAGAGTGGAAGCGAAGAAGCGGTTTGTGCAGTTGAAGCCTTGTTTATACTTTCATCTGCCTCTACACCACAAACCTGCTGACTGTGCCCGCTCCTCTCTAAACGGTCACAGCTTTTTTGACACTTGCTTAACAATTTTTACACTTGCTTGCATTTGTATAATTGTGTGAAACAACAGGGGGACAATTCGGAGTAATTGTTCTCCAAACCATCAGAAAGCAGTGGTGAAAGGAAGTAGTTTGCCAAGTAGTTTGTCAAACAATCATTTTGTGAGAAGTTTATGAATAAATGTATTTCTTCACATATAAACTGATAAGGTCGTATATATATATTTAAATACATGGATTAAAAGCTAAATGTTTTCATTTTGGTTCATTCTTGGTTTAAAAAAAATCCTTCAGGTTCCATTTGCAGATCGAAATGAGAACGGTCCAGCATTTAGAAATAATTCTTATTAACTCTGTTATTATTCTTTATTTTTCAAACTGCTAACACTTTGGATTTTCGAATTATGCCTTTACTGTGTGACCAAAAATTGAGTATTATCTGTTTCAGCTGTTTGATTGCACTGGTGCTTCGTGCACATATTCATTAGAAACAGTAGCTGTTCACCGTGCCATCCGGCGTGAGCAGCGGTCCACTTTGGCATATTTTTGCTCATTATGATTTTTATCCATCGATACTGAAACACGCGTGAACTACAAATCCTATTTTACCTAATGAATAATGGTTAAGCTTCAAATGGGCAACATCACGAATATGGAAACGTTTGGATTTGTCCAGAATGAGAGAATTAAGCCCAACCTTACCTTATATTTTGCTTTAAATTATTATATATTTTTTTGTTGTTGTTTATAGCAAAGCCTATATTATTATATACTGCAATAATATTTATCCATTAGAATTATATGTTTTTAATTCTTGTTCTGTTGTAATTTGTTGTAAAGTGAAGAGAACTAAAAATATCCTATAGTGTTTATAATGTTGGCACATTATAACATTATTAGGCCTGCCGTTATTATTTGTGAATGTAATAAAATGCGACTTATACATGACTTATATATATTTTTTAAAATATAGCTTATAAAACATGCAGCCAACAAAAATAGGTGATTAATCGGTTAAAATTCATTACTGGTTAACAAATTTACATTATAGTTGTAGCAACAATCACTTTCTGGGGAATAATTAACTCAAATGAAGTGAATATTCATGAGTCTATGAATATGATGTGCTTATTGCTTACAAATATTAAATTACCCAAAGAGGGAATATTTAATCATTTAAAGGTAATCTTTACTAGAATTAATGTAAGTTATCTAGACAATCTGTTCATCCCGCGAACTGGATGCTAGACTCCCTTATCAAATATCAATAAAAATACCCTTCTTACAAACTCCAAGAAATATTAATCTTCTGATCAGGAAGAACAATATTTTCTGTGTCTGTAGTATTTAGATTACTGAATAGTAATTCCTAGAAAACAAAGCTTGTAGCTTAGATCACACGATTCAGGGACTTCGATCTTGATGAGCAATAAAACGGTTCAATTCAAGCAAATTATGGTATTTAATAAAAGCGGACTAAAGAGTACATAACTACAATTCACACAGAGTAAATATGAGTATATAGCAAAACAAACAATACAATTTAAACAAGATAATCAAACGAAAATAGTAATGAGATAGAGAGGGAGAGAAAGAGAGAAAGAGAGAGAGAGAGAGAGAGAGAGAGAGAAAGAGGGAAGGCAGATCTCAGAGTGACAATTTTCAAACAGTTAACTTTGTGAGAGACTCCAAGTCATTGGATAATTTCACAAAAGTGGAATAGCCTAGACAACCTTAAACAGCAATTTTTAAGTTGCGATATAAGAAAGTACTTGCTTTGATCTGGCTCTTGTGTGTAGCTGAGCTCAAATTGTCCGTTGTTGTAGCTTCTGCGTTGTCCGTTCCGGAGCTGATGATGCGTGAGTTCGTGGTTAACGCGAATGTAAACTTTGCCAAAAGATGATTAGACTTAAGTTCGTTTGGCTCGTGAGGAAAATTGAACAAAGTCAAATATCAGAAGACAATAAAGAAAAACTAAGATAAAACGAAAAAGTAAAGAAGTACAAACGGAGGGACTTCTTGAGAAGTCCGATCGCGAAGCTGAGAAACCCCCATCTTTCTCTGGCGGAATGCCAAGAAGAAGGGTTTTCCTTTGTTTTTATTGAAAGGTTGGTTCACACCTATGTCACCTTATGAACCAATGAGGTGTGAGAAACTGAGGCGGGAAAAATCTTCTTTGTCTGCTGATTTCCGCCCACTGGTCTAATTCATGGCGATGACAAAATTACACATTTTTCTTCAGAGAGATTGTACTTCTGAAACAATGCATCTTTTTGTAATTTGCCGTTGAGATTCGTCACAGTCGGGTTTCTACAATCATACAGACACCATAAACTATAACTTTGCGAGTCGGGGACACAGAGATACAGGGTTGTTCCTAACTACAGGCATATAAAGTTTGATTAAACACACAGTAAACATTATATCTATTCCACTATATCACGTGAAGACGTCTAAGCACATAAAGAGATACATTTAATACATTTAGAGGTAGTTTTATCAAAAATGTTCATGTGTGAGCCAGAAATGCTCGTGTGTGTGTGTCTGGAATGTTGTCGTGCTGTGAGTAAAAAGGCGGGTGTTTGTCTTTCCTTTGAGGCTCACGAGAGTATCTCTGGACTGCCTCGAAGGTGTAATAAATGTCACTAGGGCTGAGATGTTGTCGACATCGCGGCGCCCGTGTATGTTTATGTTTTTATCCAGTTTTTTTCCCATTGCATCTGAAAATTACTTTAAGAAACAAAAAAAGTCCCCCCAACCCAAAAAAAATTGTGCATGCACATTCACTTCGTGCGCTCTGGCACAGAACCTGCTTCCTGCGTTGCTCAGCTGTGGATGATTTAAAAATGTTTGATATAAAGGTTGCTGTTCCAATTAATACAGGAATTGTTCATTTTTAAAAAATCCAATTATATTGTTAGTTTCATAGTAACATGCAATCAAGGTCTTCGGATACTATACAAGACACAAGTTCATTTAGGCTATTTAACATGCACTGTGACATTTTCACCCGTTTCAACTTATAAACTCCTTGAGATTTTAATGTCAGTTTAATAGTATTGAAATTCAGTTTGAATCTAGTATTAAAAAATGCTTTAAATTGCTTAAATTATTTCTATGAATTAAAGTAGCCTAACTTAAAAATATGTTATCACTTTTTCATCATATTATTTTTTTCATATTATGTTTTTTTCTGAGGAAGGTGCCACTGTCAGGGGAGTCAAAAAATAATTAAATCATCATGAGAGTTGCCAATTTATTTCACAAATGGAAAATAGGGGCTAATTGTGATTCTTTCTCTTTTATTCTTTAAGAAAATAGTGTTTATTCTTGTAGAAAATATGTGTTTATTCTTTAAGAAAATAAGGGACAGAATAAGGGAAGATCCAAATATTTGTCTATAGTCTATTGTCTATATCTGCCTGCAGTTAAAAAGTTATCAGAAATAATCATATTTGTTTTGCTTCACCCATTTATGTACAATTATTCTAAAAAAAAAAAAAAAAATGTTAATGTCATACAAAAACTGCCATCGGCCTGAGTAAATTTAGGAGGTGAAAATACACTGAAATTACAAATGGCATGGAATTTGAAAGCATAACAACTGAAGGTCTATGAAACGTTAGTCAATAAAGCATTTTTTATACAATGGCACTTATTATTTTAACCATATAGCCTGTGAATAAATAAAATGCATACTTTTCAATGAAAGAACACTTAGAGGGTGTAGGTTGCGTCTGGTGTTTAGATTTGTACTTCAATATAATGAGGTCCAAGTTTAAGAGTAGCCTACACTAGTTTTTTTTTTTTTTTTTTTTTTAAATCTCTATTTAACAGCATTAACTTACAATGAAATATGTCTTCCTTCAGGTAGACTGAATGTTTTCCTGCCTAAATGTTGGGCTCATGATCAATAAGTTGCATTTGCCCAAACTGATTTTGTAAATTCAAAATGCTGGTGAACCTGGATGCAGTTAGCGCGAGTCGCTCTAGCTGTGAAGCGGGAGCAGCTGGCAGCAGAGGCGTGTCTACGTGGTGGCCAGGGGTGGCACCGGCCCCCCCTGAAATTTGGCTGGCCACCCCAGGTGCCCCCCCCCCCCCCAGATGTCTTGCGATAGACTTGTTTTTAGTAAATTTCTAACTGCATCTGGCAGTGGCGGATCCTGGCATGTGTAGCTTCTCCTCTTTATACTTAATTTTAGGCGGTTTCTATAGCGTGATATTTGACAGATATCGAGAGCGCATAATGTTACGTGATCCATGTAATGCGCAAGCACGAATCTCCACTCGCAAGTGGATTTCCTTCACTCACACAAAACTGGATATGTGCTTTTAAATATACATTTTTTTTTTATGAATTGGCTCTGCTTTTGCTCAAAGATTACGTGTATGCTCAAACATTCTTGCATCACTGAAGACTAGAAGCGCTTTTTTTCTAATTCAGATGAGGAGTAGGCTTATCTCATTAAATGGAAGCAAGCTGATTATAGTCAGCCTTCTTTAGTTATTTATTTTATTAATAGCCTTCTTATTTTAGTTAGGTGCTTAACTTATAAATATACATTTATTCAATTGTTTTATTAAGTGCATTTGTATTTTGTTGTTTTTGTATATAGTTTTGCAATAAAAGCGTATTAACCAGGTTCCAGAAATAATCACTGAGGGTGCTTCTAAAATTAGTGAGGGTGCGCTAGTCTTAATGCCCATTTTCACATCCCGTCTATTGCTTTGTGTCAACTTCGAGAGTGAATCCCACATAAATATGCAGATGTCATTCCCGAAACTTTGCAACGTGTGTGTGGCTGAAACACAAAGTTCTACATTTTAAATGGATCGTAGACTAGAAAGCTTGCAAAGAGTGCTCTTTACCACTAAAAAGCTGTCACTCTTTGTTTAGTGAGTGTATACACGATGTATTTTAACATACATCGTGCCCCCCCCCCGGCCACCCTCTTTTGAGCCAGTGCCCCAGACTGGCCACCCCATTTAAAATGCTCTAGACACGCCCCTGGCTGGCAGAGGATGCCGCTTGGTCTTAAAGCATTCCTCAAATGCCTACGTTCACAAACAACAATGATTTTTGCAAAAAGAATGATTAATAATTGATTGAGAATTTGTTATTATTATGGTCTGGTGAAAACAATAATATGGGCTGCGAGAAAATTATAAATAAAAAGAGTAGGGCTGCTGTGAGTGCAGGCAGCATATTTCAACCCAGCAGCATGACAACGTTCCTCGTAGCCAAGAAAACAGACTGAATTCAGTTCAGCTGGAGGGGGTTGGGGTTTGGGGGTAGTTCTTTATAGCTTGTGGGGGTTGAAATAAAGGTGTGAATCTCTTGCTCTTTCATATGGTCAGTGTCTTAGGAGGGTTTCAAACTTGTTTGGCACTAACTTGTTTAGGCAAATTAGGACAAATGTCTGATTTGGTTTGGCTTTTGAAATTTTTGCAACTGCATACAGAGTATCACATACAATATAAGTTTGTTTTTTTTGTCAGGAGAGATGAAGCATCTCCGAGAGAGAGACAAAGAAACTGGCGAAAGAGAAGATAAATCTGCCAAAGAGACAAAAACTTTTGTTCTTAATGTATATGTAGCTTTGTAGCTATTATTTTCAGTTTTGCACTGTTGTAATTGTACGTGGCAACGCTGCAGTTTTTTTGGCAATACAAATGTAAAAATATATTGCAGTAATAAAAAACTGTCCTGAGACATCACGCAGACCTAATTATTTTTAGTTTCATTACTGGGCAATTCGTTACTGATGTGACAAAATGTGACACAAGAAGACTTCTTGGTTTTAGGTTTTAGGACAACTTTTAAGAAAGGTTTTGAGCCACTTCAAATGTTGACTACTGTATAGCGCAATATAGTTTTTTTAGTTATTATAACTTAAATTCAAAAGAAGTTGCCTTAACTAAAAAAAAAAAAAAAAAATGCAAACTGTTGCATTAATATTATTTTGTTGCGTCCAAACAATATTTTTTAGAGTGTGAAATAAATTCTCACAGAATGTAGCCTATTCATTACCAATATATTGAACCATCTCTTTATGTTTTTCTAAATCCCAAACAGAGTCCAGACATCAGAAAAATATCTATGAGTGGTTTATAGGATATTTTAGATTTGGGAAATACACATGCGTTAAGGACGTGACAAAAAAGACGAGAGTTTTTGGGAGACAATATAATTTGTAAACGTTTTGTGATTTACAATGCACAAACCAGAAGCAACAATTTCTGCAGAATGGAGAAGGGTTGGCCATTCTCAAAACATAAAATATCAATTTATATCAATATATATATATATATATATATATATATATATATATATATATATATATATATAAATAATCATGGGTATTGTTATCATATTCTACTGTCTGTAATATTTTTATACAAAAGAAAAAAAAAAAACCTTCAGTTGCACAAATGAAAAATTCCATTAATGCATCATAATTTATAGTTCATGCCGAGTTCTTATTATAACAGAAATTCACTATACAAAAAAATTATATGTAAAATTATATGTAATAGAAATCTAATAATTTAAAGTAAATAAGCAAATACATCAAACCAAAATAATAATACAAAATAATAATTAAATTACATTTCAAATAATAAATAATGGATCTACGTAGTGACAATCTGTATAAAATGTAAGGTAAAAGGCAAATAGTCAATGCAATATAATATAAATATAATAGAATAAATTATTGATATGATGTTCTGTGATATGCATCAAAGCATTGGTTTTTGTTCAGACAAAGGAATAATTTCATCTATGATCTAGCACAGTGCTATTCCAAGTTATGATCGCGTTGCTGAGTATAGCTTGCATTCAGTTCATTTTACCCTAACTGGGCAACTCAACCGAGCGGTCGAGCACATTTTCTAAAGTAAAATAAGATGTACATTTTATCACCATGTTTCTGCCATTTAACTAAATTTACTGTTAGGAGGTCTAGAACAAGAAAATCAGATTAATTTGTTTTAATCTCAATTTTTGACGTTACTTGCAGTTAGTGTTTGAAGAGAGGCGTCACGTCAATACATTCCGGTTTTGTTGCGGCTTTTCAGTAACAATATATTTTTTCTGCAGTGCCACCCAGTGGATATAATTGCCATTACACACTCTATTCAATGTGAGGTTTAAGGACAAACGTGATAACGTGGCCAAAATGGGGTTTGGCGAGTTTTAATTACAGTAATTTGATCGCAAAAAAAGGTCAACCGTGCGGTTACAATACACATTAAAGGGTTAATAAATCTCTTTTGCATTAAATAATAAAGATATAAAGCAAGTTAAATATTATTGTACATTGTCAAAAATTTTAATTTTTTACATGCAATTATCTAAAATAAAACCAAACAAGATTTGTAATGAAGATAAAATATGTAGACAAATAAGGAAAATGCTGCGCGTCGCACTCAGCATCATGTGCAAATCTTGCACTCTGATATTTTTGAAGGAATATGATACACACCTGCATTTAAATGTGGCTGCAATTTCTTTCTTATTTTTTACTTTACTTAAATTGTATGAAAGCAAGTAAAGAAGGCTCCCTTTAAAATCACTGAAGTTGTTAATTAATGAAGCTCTTTTTTACATTGTGTGCAAGTATGTGCGTGACAAAAATGCATGCTGTTTTATTAAAGGAATTTTAAAATATAAATTAAAAATGTATTTGTGACAAATATAGGCCTAATATGTGAAAATATTGACATTTTGCATATAAATCCATGTAGCATAGCTCACTAAAATAGGCTACCACTTTTAATGCTCCGATGTAAAGTAAACCACCATTTCTTTAGAATAATATAACATAATTCATATTATATAAATAATACTGCACACATATTAAATGTTTCAAATCTAAAATATGGTGTAATATTGTGTAGCTTACAGAAAGTATAAGCACAGGCTTGACATTTATCCTGCTTTAGTTTGTTCCAAGAAACGCACATAACTTTGTAAGTACTAAACCTTCATCTGTGAATATTAAATATTTTAACTACAGTGTTTTTCTTTCATTTTCCCTGACTGCAGCCGTCAAATGTAACACATCAGCTAGGCAAAGCTCACGCCTATTTGCGAAAATGTGCTTTGATGCGCTTTTTTGATAACTTGTGGTTAAAGCACCACTCAGCGGTCAAAAGCTGCAAATGTACTTTGCAGACGCGGCGTTACTCACGGCAGCAAAAAGCTCATTTTGGTTGGCCAGCTACTGTATATTCAGACAGTTTGATTAAAAGAGATGTGATCCAGTATATTCATTCTGCCTGTAAGAACAGTCTTACTGGTTTCCTGACCTTGCGCTGCACACACATCAACATATCTCCGCATGAGAAGCGTTTATTAGACGGGGGAAGGGCGGTGTCTCAAAATTAAAGATGAAAGCTGCAACATAATGCCAGCAGGGGTCACTCATACTTCATTAAATAAATAACAAACAGTTAATTCTGCTGAAATACATTATAAATTTAACAGTTTAGATGCTATATTATTGATTGTTTATGTTGCTAACGGTGTTGCTCAGTGATACACAGAACCGTTGGGAGAAGCGGTCATAGGTGTGCTGTATCGTAAATAAAACAAAGCTGCTGGCCAATCAGAATCAAGGAATGGAACTAACTGTTTTATAAAACAATACATATCGTGGCGATGATATAAAGTTTGAATAGTTAAATCAAGTGTGAATTGATTGAACTGTTTCTAAATCGTTTACGTAGAAAAAGGCCAATTATGGTAAGCATATATATGGTTTGAGTGGAAAAAGAAGTATGGACGAATGGTTGAGTAATAGAGTGTGATGTGCTTGGTGCAGTTGCACTTATTATAAGTGCAATATGCCATGAAAGGAAATTCAAGTTCACACTCGCATGCTGGCAGGCAATTTTTTGTGCGCGAGCTCCAAGATGGAGTGAAACGCCAACAAGTCGGCCTGCACTTTTGACTTAAAGGCCAAGGCACTTTCACACGGGACGCGGCATGTGGTGGAATCACCGTGCAGCTGCTGCTTTCTCTCGTAGTAGAAGCAGTTTGTGCAATTGAAGCCTTGTTGTCTGTCTCTACACTGCAAACTTGCTGACTGAGTGCTCCTGTCTAAACAGTTGCAGCTTTTTTGACACTTGCTTGACACTTTTACACTTGCTTGCCTTTGTATAATTTTGTGAAACAACAGGGGGATGATTCTGAGTAATTGTTCTCCAAACCATCAGAAAGCTGTGGTGAGAGGAAGTAGTTTGCTAAATAGTTTGTCAAACAATCATTTTATGAATAAATGTATTTCTTCACATTTAAACTGATAAGGTTGTGGGTCATTTTGGAGGACATGTGAAAATGTGAAAGTACACTACATAAACCCACACAAAAGAATCAAATCATGTAAAACCCAGTAAACTTCAGATAATGACTTGTGACTTTAGAACTGTTTAAATATGATAACATATGTATAACACTAAATTATACAATATTGATTGAACAATACTGATACAAACACTGATGAAGTACACCACAAAAATGTATTGCTCATCAGAAAAAAAAACTACTTTGAGAAAATAGTGTTAAATGCTATTTAAAAGAATTCTATTTACATTTTAGATAAACTTTCTCATTTGAATAAACTTTATATACAACAAAATAAACTATACATGAAATAAATATATTTTTTTGTTTTTTAGTTTTGTATTTCCTACAGGGCAGGGTAATGGAAGAGGTATGTAAAATGTTTTTCTTTGCATTCAGAATAGGTCCAGATAGATTTCAGCCTATAGGGATGCCTACACTGGATGGCCAATTTCACATGTATTTTGTGTATTTTTAAAATGCTGTATTTGTATTGAAATTAAAAATTTTCCACACAGTATTTTGCATTTTTATTTTAAATACTTTTTCATGTATTTACGCCCATCACAACACCAAATTTCCAGGGGCCTCATTTATCAACAGTGCATGCGCATAGATGTGTGCGTAATGAGTGCGTAAGAACAGTTTCCCGCAAAGTGTGGGATCTACCAACTTGAACTTATATGTAGGAATGTGTGTAAATATAAGCACAACTCTGAGCATGCTTACACAGAGACTCTGGTGGTAGAATGGTGATACTACAAAGGGAAAGTGCCATCGTGTGTGTCCTGTGTCCTTTAATTGCAAATACTCAATTAGTAATTCCATAGTTCAAGCTAGATATTTGCATAATTGGTGTGAAAAGCTATAAATAACAGCTGGGAAGTCATTTAAAAATGTAGCTATAATGTCATGGCTGATCTTGCTTTGCTGGAAGATCTGGCAAACCATGTGATGCACAGTGAATGCGTTTTCAAAGACTGCTCTGATCTGTTTAGTGAGAGCACAGAATGGCTTCTCAGTCTCTACCCCTTTCTTTCCCATGATTTCAGTGAGGACATATATTCACATGATTTATAAAGGGAGGTGTTGTCACTACATATAAGGTTAATTGGAGGCGTTTCTGAATGCACATGACCATGAACATGAACGAGCCTAGTGCTTAAGAACATGTGGGATTTATTAACAATGATTACTAGTTGGTGTGAGTTTGAACCCTGTGCACGTTCGATAAATACAGATTTTTCTGTACTTACATTCTAAATTTCATTCTTAGGACAAAATATATAACCTTTTCTACAGACTGTTGATAAATGAGGGCCCAGGTGCTCACATGAGAACCAGGCTGGAAACTTATTGCAGCTCTGATTATAACCAATTACACAGGTTGTGTTGAGCCCATGTATGCAATGACCCAAGTGCTATGTAAAGCGCTTTGAGTGCCCAGAAAAGCGCTATTTAAATGTAAGGAATTATAATGATCAATCAGAGGCTTTTAGATTAGTCACCAGTGATGGAGAAATCTGGAAAAATGCTAGAGATCAGTTTATTTCTATAAATAAACTTCTTTATGTTCAGTTTATTCACCCACTTAATTAATTCTGCACTCTCACAAATACTCATCATAAACAAGAGTGCACATTTGATGTAAAAAAAGAAATTCATATAGCGGTTTAGAAAACCAGATTCAGTGAGCACTCTCTAGACTGAAATCATCAGTTTTAGTGATGGGGAACTTTCGTTTGCTCGTTTTCTGTACGATTAAATCCCAATTTGAATAACCATTCAAATAACCATAAAACAGCAATGTGAAAAATGTGGGAAAATTCCTTAATGTAGTCTATTAATCGACATTAATCATCATAATCACATCAATAGCAACCAACAATGATTTTCTGCAGCACATACTGCAGCTCTATTCAGTGATAATAGTCCATAAAAGTCTTACATTTACTTGTATCAAATTAAGACTTAAATGCCTGAACTAGGAGAGCAGACATATTGGGAGTAAAGGAGCTAAACAAAGCTGAATTACCTTCATATGTGACCTGATTAGTTAATCTGGGCCAACACCACTGAGGACACTACGAACCAAGGAAAGACACCATCAATAGTCAGCGTGTGAGAAAGAACCCACCTAGAAAGTTCTGCTGTAGAACTTTTTGGCACATATGAAACTGTAACTTGATCCTCTGACCAAACTAAACCTGCTGTATGTTACAGTCACTGTCTTTACTTGGTTTCTGAGAGGTGACTGAGGGTCTGACCCATGTGTTTATTCATTCAGCCTGGCTTCCAGAGAATAAATATGTGTTTGTTTTGTAATGTTTAATCTGGCAACACTGCTTAGAAGAAATGCTGTAATTTAATATAATTTTTCTTGCTGTTTTTGATTCCAGACAACAACAAAAATAATTAATTAATTAAAAAGAAAAAAATATGATTTGATAAATCCCATGAGAAAGATTGTGGACTATCCAGTCGTACATTGTTGGGGTAAAGAGATGAGAAAATGGTTTTAAAATAAGGCCACATATTTTAATTTGCTATTATCTGCTGTGTTGATAATTTTACTGATCATATGTTTTGGTCCTTATGTACTGCAATATTTGTGGGGAATGATCAAGACAAGGCTTGGAATTATTTATAGATCAAAGTATTAGATTATAAACTGAAGATTGCATATTGAACTTTATTCTCTTGCTATTATTTGAAAGGTACTGTCACTTTAAATAACAGCCTTAGCAATTTTCATCAAAAGTGAAGCGCTAAATCATAAATGATTTAAAATGGCCATTGTTAATATTTCTTAACTCTTGGGCTTCATGTTTGACTGCCTTTTTTTTATGTGCTCATCACGAGAAAAAAAAAGACAAAACAAGAACTAGACCTTGGACACACTGGTACACCCGCACAAAATCAAAGACTAAGAACGTTAACTGCAAGTCAGTCGTTAACTGCAAGTCAGTCGCGTGTTAAAATCATTCGCAAAGCGATGGATTGCGAAAATGAATGTAATTGTAAAATGTTGGTTTGTTAATGGAGATGAAAGGAGGAAGTAAAACAACAATAACATTATAATATAACATTGTAACATCCTTAAAACCCATTGGAAAATTTACAGTGAGTTAATTTCAAAACGTGGGATAGTCTTAGGCTCATTTCGGTCCATTCTTGTTTAAAAAAAAAAAAAAAAAAAGCCTTCAGGTTCCATATGTAGAGCGAAATGAGAACGGTCCAGCATTGTTATTATTCTTGAATTTTCTAACTGCTAACCGTTTGCATTTTCGAATTATGCCTTATGTGTGACCAAAAATTGAGTATTATCTGTTTCAGCTGTTTGATCGTGCTGGTGCCTCACGCGCACATACATATTAATTGGAAACAGTGCAGCCGTTCACTGTGTCATCCAGCGCGAGCAGCGGTCCACTTTGGCATATTTTTGTTCATTATGATTTTTTTTCGTCTAATACTGAAACACGGTGAACTACAAAGCTTATTTTCAAATGGGCAACATCACAAATATGGAAACGTTTGGATTTCTCCAGAATGAGAGAGCCCAACCTTACCTTATGTTTCCTTTAAATTATTATTATTATTATTTTATAACTAAGCATCATATACTGCAATTATATTTATCCATTAGAATTATAATTTTTTAATTCTTGTTCTGTTCTGATAAATTTGTTAAATTTAAAGGATTTGTGGTAAAGTGAAGGGAACTAAAAATATCCTGTTGGCACTTATAACATTATTAGGCCTGCCGTTATAATTTCTGAATGTAATAAAATGCAACTTTTTTTTCCTCTCAAAAAAAAAAAAAAAAAAAACATGCAGCAAACGAAAATAAGCGATTAATCAGTTAAAATGTGTTACTGTGGGTTAAAAAAAAAAAAACATTATATACTTAGGAACAGAGACTGGGCCTAATCTAGGCTATGTTGTTAACTAGTTTTGTGTATGGTTTTATCTCTTTTTTTTTTTTTTTTTTCATTGCATCTGAAAATGACTTTGGGCATCACATTCACTCCGCGCGCTCAATCTCCCTCCGCGATGCTCAGCTGTGGACGACTTCAAAATGTTAGATATAAAGGTTGCCGTCCCATTTTATACAGGAATTATTTAAAAAAAGAAAAAAAAATCAAAATATATTGTTAGTTTTATGCTAACATGCAATCAAGCTCTTCGGACACTATATAAGACAGAAGTTAATTTAGACTATTTAACATGCACTGTGACATTTTACCGTTTCACCTTATAAACTCCTTGAGATTTTAAAGTCAGTTTAATAGTATTGAAATTCAAGTTGAATCTCGAAAAAAAAAATGTTTTAATTAAATTATTTCTATGAATTAATAAGTTAGCATTACTTTTTCATCATAGCATTTTTTACGAGCTGTATTCGTTTTCTGAAACCAAGCACCCACTATTACAAATATTTGTAATGTACAATACTATAGGCCTATATCTGCCTGCAGTTAAAAAGTTATATTTGTTTTGATTCACCCATTTATGTTACAATTAGCCTATTCTAAAAATAAAAATAAATAATGTCATAAAAAATGCCATCGGTCTGAATAAATTTTACCATTATAGAATTGGGGTAGTAATTAGTTAAAATACAGTGAAATTACAAATGGCATGGGATTTTAAAGCATGACAACTGAAGGTCTATGAAACATTTGATGCATGTTTTTAAACAATGGCACTTAAAGTTTTCAACTAAAATATCACTTTTTCAACCATATAGCCTGTGAATAAATAAATAAAATGCATACTTTTCAGTGAAAGAACACTGAGAGTGTAGGTTGCTTCTGGTGTTTGGATTTGTACTTCAATATAATGAGCTCCAAGTTTAAGGATAGCCTACACTAGTTGTATTTTTTTTTTTTTTACTCTCTATTTAACAGCATTAACTTACAATGAAATACGTCTTCCTTCAGGCAGACTGAATGTTTTCCTGTCTTGCTAAATGTTGGGTCAGTTTGCGCGAGTCCCGCGCGCTGTGAAGCGGGAGCAGCTGACGGAGGATTCCGCCTGGTCTTAAAGCCTTCCGCAAACGCCATGTTCACAAATAACAATGATTTTGGCAAAAATAATGATTAATTATCAATTGATAATTTGTTATTATTTTGGTCTAGTGAAAATAATAATATGGGCTGCGGGAAAATAATGAATAAAAAGAGAAGGGCTGCTGTGAGTGCAGGCATGTTTCAATCCAGTAACATGACAACACAGCGTTCCTCACAGCTAAAAAACAGACCGAGTTCAGTTCAGCTGGAGGGGGTTGGGGTAGTTCTGTATAGCTTGTGGGGGTCGAGATAAAGGTGTGAATCTCTTGCTCTTTCATATGGACAGTCTTATGAGGGTTTCAAACTTGCAGAACAGGTTTTAGGACAACTTTAAAGAAAGGTTTGATCACTTCAAATGTTGACTACTGTATAGCGCAATAAAGTTTATTAGTTATTGTAACTTAATTTCAGAGGAAGTTGCCTTAACTTAAAAAAAAAAAAAACTGTTGCATTAGGGCTGGGTGATAGCCATATGGCCTAAAAAAAATCCCCGATTTTTTTCACAAAAAAATCCGATTTACAATTTAAATCGATTTTTTTTTGCCTCCCTACTTAAAATCAATATTCAAATGACAAAGAAATTGTTCAAAACAAGTTTTAATATAAGAATATATTATTTTTTAATACTAGCCCATCATCCCATCCACTCGGCGTTAAGAGCTGTTCAGATTAAAACTGGCAGCTCCGCAGTGAGTCAGTGTCATGGACGGAGGACAGACCAAGTGTAGGCCTAAATCAGTTTTCTAGTCTATATTTTCATCTCGTTATGCCGCTGGTTTAGGTTATGTATTTATTTTTATTTCTTATATCAATTATTTGTAAATATAGCAGACACTGTCTAACCGTGTCTACACCGGACGGTCTTGTTCATATAGGGCGAAACATCTCTCACTCAGCAGTACAGTAGGCCTATGTGAGCGGAGTGTTGCAGCAACAATTTCCCTCCGCGCTCCGAGCATTTAATAATCACTAAGCTCCGCGTTCATTGATACCAGAAACACTGCTCCGCCTTCACTCCGTGGCTAAAGTTGAAATGTTATGTTCATAATAGCTTATAAAAATAAAATAAAAATAAATAAATAAACAAAATTACAGGAGAGTTTCAAAGGGAATTAGGCTATTGTGTGCAAACTTTTTGTCCTACCAAACGCCAAACTAATAAAATTGTCAGCATTAAAAGGTATAATTGCTGCTTTCTGCTGTGCAAATTTTGTTTGTGATGAAAATAACAGTTTACATTTTCGTCAGTTATTTTATCTACAGATCGATGCATTTGTTACAGATTTCTGCTCATTCAAAATCAGATACAGATGAAGTAGCCTACTGTAAGATTACATTTGTTTGAATGCATTATTGCGACAGCGATTACGTGTGAATGTGCTGTATCTGTTTAAATCATGCTTTAACCCGAAAATAATCAGTAAAATAAAGACAAACTCCTTGAGAACTAGCCTGTAACATCCCGCTCTACTATTGCCATCATTATAATCTTCTGATCGGAGAGATTATATCAAGATATAGCTAAATATGTTTATTATGTGAATTCTTGCTAAATATGCAGTTATATTACGGGCTGTTGGCATGAATTGTATTCGTGATGGAGCGGTGCTGGAGCGAGTGAAAACCACGACGTTCTGACTTTTAAAAAAATCCGCTCCTCTTCAGTCAGAATCACTCCGCTCCGCTCATACTCTGCTCAGCAGCGTGTCTCAAACGCGTGGGGGTGGGTTGAGCCCAATCATTCTCAAAACATAAAATATTTATTTTATTTCAATTTTCGTTTTTGTGTTTCAGAGGAAAAATCAGTGTTAAGGCATCTCTCCATTACAGACCGTTCTGAAGGAAGAATTTATGCAAACGCATATAAAATTCTTTAAAAACTTTAACAGAGATGTCTAGATGGTATTTAATAGGTCTGCCTCCCACGTTACTAGTCGTTCATTTGTCATTATTTCAACTAATCGCAAGTTTATATTAAATTTACAACTATAATCCAGCCTTAATATATTCCACGCTCAAGAACATGCATTAAGTTCGTCACAAAGCACAGGCAGAAGTAGCCTAATAATTATGAAAAAGGAGACATTTTAATTATTTATTAATAAACAAATGTTGTCTTGTCGGCTGCAAGATGAAATTCACAGTGCTGACTCTCTCCACATGGACGCGCCTTTAAACAGAAATACAACCTTCACAGATTACATAATGCTTTCGTTTTGAATTGATTCGTTTAAAAGACATTTCAAGCTTTCTGTAGATATATTTCTCATGTATGTGAGACGCCACAATTTTCAGTTATTTCATTATTAGGAAAAAAATTACGTGATCGAGAGGGCACCTCCCTGTCATGCATTAATAATTTTTGCACAAACACTTGAATATAAATAATAATTCACATTTTGCATATGCATTACAAAGTAAATAATTTTTTACATGCAATTATCCAAAATAAAACCAAACAAGATTTGTAATGAAGACAAAATATGTAGACAAATAAGAATAAATGCTGCGTGCACTCAGCATCATGCAGAGCAAATCTTGCACTGATATTTTACGGAATATTATACAAACCTGCATTTAAATGCGGCTGCAATTTATTTATTTATTTTATTTATTTATTTTTACTTTACTTAAATTATATGAAAGCAAGCAAAGAAGACTCCATTTAAAATCACTGAAGTTGTCAATTAGTAAAGCTCTTTTTTTTTTATTTTTTTTTTTACATCGTGTGCACTTTGTTAATAAGTGAGGAAGTTTTATTAATTCATCCATTCTTTAGATTTGCAATGATTTAGTTAAATCGTGCAGGTTTAATTTATTCGTTTCTTGTTTTAATTAGGCCTAAATAATGGGAGCGAAATTATACAGTGCCTCACGTTTTACTAAAATAAAGAAAATAATTTATAAAACACGCAAGCCTAGCTCACAATAGGCTACCACTTTTAATGCTCCGATGCAAAGTAAACCACATTTTCTTTTTAATAATATAACACATAATTCATATTATATAAATAATACTGCACACTATTTAAATGTGTCTAATCTAAAATATGGTGTAGAGAAAATATAAGCACAGGCTCATAGGCTTGACATTTATCCTGCTTGAATTCGTTCTAAGAAACACACATATCTTCATAAGGACTAAACTTTCATCTGTGAATATTAAATATTTTTTCTTTCATTTTCCCCGACTGCAATCAAATATAACACTTCGGTGAGGCAAAGCTGACGTCTATTTGCGAAAATGTGCTTTGATGCGCTTGTTTGAAAACCTGTGATTAAAGCGCCACTCAGCGGTCAAAAGCTGCAAATGCACTTTGCAGACGCCGCGGCGGCGGTACGAGCGGCGGTAGAAACGACGTTTTGGATGTCCACCTACTGTACCAAGGATCAACGACCAAACAGTGGAGTGGGACTACTACAGAGAAGTGGGGCATGACAAAGACTGGCTTCTTCAGCTTGCTTCTGGTAGGGGGGACAAATATGTAATGCTCAGCTGACATTTTCCAGTGGGTGTACAGAAGTTGGTAAGGTAAAAAATGGAGGATGTCCAAAACAGTACAACACTTACTTATCTACCTTACCAGGGACCACTGATGGAGCTGCAACCAAATAATGGAGTGAGACCACATCTGCCTATCAGGAGCAGTGACTGGTAAAACATCAGATGTAAGGTCATTTAAACCACCAAGAATAACAAGTTTCAGCTAAATCAATCACACACACACACACACACACACACAACCCCCCAAAACAATCCTAAATTAACAAATATTGTAAATAATCACACTACATCACCTTCTATTGTATGAATGTTGGAAACTGCCATGCATATTACATATGGAAACGTGTTTGTGATGACCATTATGGATATTGCACATTCATTTTAAATTTTTAACACTGTCATTCGTGAGGGATTTTTTATTTTTTTTTAATTTACAGTAAATTGCATCTGACTTACAGCATGTACAGAGTCCTGCTTCCATTTGGGCACACATTTTGCTCGGTTGAATAATTTACTAACCTCTTGATAAACCACATATCAAAAGAAGAACATGTTTCTGTGTGGAGTTCTGAAATGGCAGGAAATGTTGAACATCTACCATCTTCAACACAGGGCTTGTAAACAACACTTTACTTTGTATAGAAATATCACAAAATTACTATAAAAAAAACTTTACTGATTATGCAATGTACAATAAAAAAATAAAACAACATATATTACAAAATGAATTAACTTAAACAAATGACTTCTTGGGCTCCCAAGTAGGAGTCCACTGTTTCCCACTGAAAACAGAAGGGAGACAATTATGTTACATGTGACATTTCAATTATTCGATTGAAACACATTGGCACATTCTTCAAAACAGGTCTAGGTAAAAGCGATTGACTTCAAAACTTGTGTGAGTGTGAGAGTGAAATAGAGAGTCAGAGCAATCTTATTTCTGTATTTGTCATATAGTAGAACACATACCATGCTGCACAAGGCTCCCAGAGTCAATCAGCAATTCTGTTTGGCCCAATGACAGGAACAACAATACATGCTTACATATTTTTTGCATCAGGCTTTGGTAATAGCCATGTTTCCTGTTTCATGTTTTAACATGATATTTAAAGTATTTTAGTCAAGAGGCTGTAGTATATACTGTATACAATATTTACATTATTTGACTATTTCCCAGCTTTACTTCTGTGATTGACAGGTATTTTAACTTAACTGCTTGACTTTAGTTTGACATAAATAGAACAAATAAAGAGTAGTATGGTGTTCTGCTATGCATGTCTTACCTTCCTCACTCTTTCTTTCAGAGCACTCCTAATTGGATAAACACCCAGGCCTGTGTGGTAGGAGCAATCTGAAGGCATCAAAACTCAGATTAGGAACACAACAACATCATTAACATATCCAGGTCAAGCATTCACATCAAAGTGATCAAATATCAAATCTGAATGCAAGTGTATTAAGTCATTTAAACTTCCCTTTTTTTTCTTTTTTGCTTTTATCCATTTCTGCCTCTGTGGGCTAGAAAAAACAGACATATATCCACTCAAAAAAGGCAAACAATTCAAAAATGGTCTTGCTCATCATAGCATTTATTACAAATATCAATATCATTAAAAAAACCTCTCACACACACAGAACAATATGCACACAATGATCATAAACACCCAATCAGAACTAAATCAATCGGTTGAGAAGTTGCACAGCAAAATTGCTGAAAAAGTTGTTGGATACAGTACATACCATACTCTCTTATGTGTGCAATAACCTCCATTGTAACAACTGACATCACTAGTTTAGCTTGGCCAAATCACAGGAGTACTTGGGCCAAGCTAAGCTAATGATTTCAGTTGGAGACAACTAGCCTTCAGCTTACATGCTAGTCGGCCCCTCTGACTTCAATTGAATTAGGCTAATAGGGGAATATGTCGAACTGGGATGTTGCATGCAAATACAAAAAAATTATATGTCCCTCCCTAATCTAACTCTCTGGTAGACAGCAAGTGAGCAAATTAACCAAAACACGGTGGAATGTTGCTTTAAGAGCTTTAAAAGTTAGCTGTAAGAGTTACCTTTTTTAGGTAGATGTATTTCACCCGCCTCCTCCACGAGGCCTTCAGCCCCACCTTCTCCAAAAGGCCTGTCGTCTCCACAGCGGGGCCTTCCAGCCCCGCCTTCTCCACGAGGTCTTCCAGCCTCCCCTCCTCCACAAGGCCTTCCAGCCCCGCCTTCTCCACGAGGTCTTCCAGCCTCCCCTCCTCCACAAGGCCTTCCAGCCCCGCCTTCTCCACGAGGTCTTCCAGCCCCCCCCCCACCTCCGCGAGGCCTCCAGCTTCTACACCGGGGCCTTCCAGCCCCGCCTTCTCCAAAAGGCCTGCTGTCTCCACAGCAGGGCCTTCCAGCTCCGCCTCCTCCATAAGGCCTTCCAGCCCCGCCTTCTCCACAAGGCCTTCAGCCTCTACACCAGGGCCTTCCAGCTCCGCCTCCTCCACAAGGCCTTCAGCCTCTACACCAGGGCCTTCCAGCTCCGCCTCCTCCACAAGGCCTTCCAGCCCCGCCTTCTCCACAAGGCCTTCAGCCTCTACACCAGGGCCTTCCAGCTCCGCCTCCTCCACAAGGCCTTCCAGCCCCGCCTTCTCCACAAGGCCTTCAGCCTCTACACCAGGGCCTTCCAGCCCCGCCTTCTCCACAAGGCCTTCAGCCTCTACACCAGGGCCTTCCAGCCCCGCCTTCTCCACAAGGCCTTCAGCCTCTACACCAGGGCCTTCCAGCCCTGCCTTCTCCAACTATATACTGTACATCTCACCTGCACAAACCAACTCATAAAAATGCTGTCATTTTGCTGAGGTGTTGTGTAGCCAGCGGGTCCAGCTCACATCCTGGGGTGAGGGAAGTTATTTTAGCCATTTCCTTCCTTCTGAACGAGGAGGAGTGGCTTGTAGCCCATTGCATGTAGCTTCTCAAGCTGCAAAGACATTTATTTGTAAAGGATAAAAAAAGTATGTTATCAAAAAACCTGAGTGTAAATTCAGTTTGAGGCAAGACTTGAAATTTGTTGTAAGACCAAACATTGACAAAAAACTGCCCATTATTACATGTCATATTATACTTAGTTCCTCTGATCAGATTGACAGAATTTGAATGCACTTATGACCAGCAAAAGCAAAATTACTGAGTCATCCTCAAAAGTGAATTTTCTATTTTGTCAAATTTACTGTTTATGAAAAATAATCTCTGGCTTGAATTTGATGTTAGAGTTATTAACAGATCAGGACTCAACATTTTAAAAGTGGTTAAAAGTCAAAATCTGGTTGCCACTTGTATGAATTTGGTAGCCAAGGGCAACCATTAATGTTGAGCCCTGTAGATGTATAGATTTTTTCCATCCATCCTTCATATTTACCACCCCAAATGAATAGGTTTACACTGAAAATCAATGCATTTCAATACATTGCAAATACATAACAGGATTAGTTCTACGAGGAGGAAGGTGAAGGATCTGTGTTTAAAGTTAAACTCCACTTTTAACACTAGTACCTAAATTCCTTATTAATATTACATGAATGCCATGACTACATTAAATTCATCACATACTACTGAAAGGGGGAATCCCATGCTCAATTTAAGTCAGTTTTTCAATAAAGATTTACCTGGCCCGCAACTTGGAGCCAGTTTTTAATTGTGGACCACCGTGTGTTTGAGTTTAACACGCCTGCACTAAGCTTTAACTGTGTGAAAGCGAACCTTCAAGTTGCATTTGGTGTTTAAACTCTGTTTAGAGGTCAGCAAACCCTATATTTCAGAAATCTGGTTTAAATCACTCTTTTCAAAAATAAAAATAAAAGCATTTGAAAAATATATTATGATCTTCTGTCAAAAATGTCACTCAATCAGGACTGGTAAATGTGGCGACCCTATTAAAAAAGGTAGTGTTAATTGTACACACCAAAATGATGGCTTCATCCCGCATGGCTGCCTCATTGTGGGTTTTTTTAAGATTGCCAAGTCACTCCCCCTTCTTCATATCAAGGGCCTGCAGCCTCTTCATCAAACGAGCCTTCTTGGGCTGCTCTGCCCCACAGGCCTTACAAATCTTAGTGGCACAGGGCAGGACCTGGGGGCAGTTGGGGCATTTATTTTTATTAGAAACCATGTTGTCTGAGAAAAAAAGAAAGAAAAAAGAGAAAGTTATTTATGTATAATATAGGCTACCCATAGAAACATTCTGAATTAATATCACATGATTTAAAATCACACTATGCAAGGGATGCTATGTGCTTTCTTAATTTCAATGGTCAAATTGTCTTAACCAGTCATTCTTCTGAGTTTTGAACTTTGTTCGTGATGACATTGTGATAAGGGTAAACATTTCTCTGATTTTTAACTGCCATTTACACAAGAATAGTGTGTGTGTGTTGCCCAGATGAGAGACAGAACATAGTCCTATTGATAAAGGAAAAATGTGACAATTTCATGTCTACTGCATGCCAAATGTTAATATCACATTATTAAATTACACGAAAAGCGAAAAGGAAGAGTTGAGAAAATGTTTGTGAACTAGTAGGCTACACTAACATGTGACATGCAGTTAGCACTTTATAGCGTTTTATATCAGACAAATGGAAACACCAAAACAATGTCACAAAAGGTTAAAATAGGGCATAAGGCAGTCATGACAATACTCCAGCAACATACTTGACTAATACACTTTTGCATACATATTTCATTGAATTATATAGGCTACTTCTTCATGATGTTGCCAATAATTTTAGCCTACCTTAATCAATGACTCCAGAGAGTTAGTAATTGGTGAGAGCTCCGTCATCCGGATATTGTAAAAAAAAAAAAACCTTTCCGCAAAATGTAATTAAATTAAAATTATTTTTATTATTTCAACAGGGCATCAGAAGGAACTCCCTGGAGCTTTAAAAAAAAAAAAAATTCGGAGCTTAACTT
Organism: allo-octoploid hybrid of Carassius auratus x Cyprinus carpio; assembly: GCA_024542945.1. Taxonomy (NCBI): domain Eukaryota; kingdom Metazoa; phylum Chordata; class Actinopteri; order Cypriniformes; species allo-octoploid hybrid of Carassius auratus x Cyprinus carpio. The sequence continues at coordinate 21,031,528 of CM045000.1, read as the reverse complement.
ACTGTCACAAAACTGAGCAACGTATTGTATTGCTGGTGACAAAAACACAGATTAAATGTACTTTTTTTTGCTGTAAGATGCACAATGGTTCTTTTTTTATTTTTTATTTATTTTTTATTGAATTTTTAAAATTACAGAATTCAATATCAAGTCCTTGACACATTACTTTTACACATTTTCACATTTACTAACAATATAGTTAAAAAAAAGAAAGAAAGAAACTTAAAATAAAGGGCATCACAAACGTATGTTAAATTCATTTAGCAGAGACAGGCCTACAGATCTTTGAGCTTTTAATTTTTTTTAAAAACTTTAGACTCTAAAGACTCTTAATATATTGTAAAGGCTGCTTAAAAATGTGACAGCCTATTACTGTTGTGAATGACCTGCTGACCGCTGTCAGATTCTGTGATATGAATGTCCGCATTGCATTGTGGCTAATGGGCTTATAATTTTAAAAATATCAATAAACAGCAAAGCAACCCAGCTTCAAAATAATAACCGAAAAAGACCGAAATAATAATACATACTTAATATACAGCATCGCCACTCCCACCAAGCGCATCACGCGCTGTGCGTAGGGCACCAAAAATAGCCTAATGAAAAATCAATAATCATAGTCAATAATTATAATGCCGATATAGGCCTTTATCACAGTCCGCGTGTCGTCACATCCGGCTCCGATTAGTAGCGTTAATGAATTTCCGCCTGCTTTATTGTCAATGGACAGACGGCAATTTTGTGAAGAAAATTAAACTAATTTAGTTTAGTTGAACATTGACGCAATAAACGTCAACGCAATAAAACTGCGTATTTATACCGATTCCATACCATGTATCATGTCATCCTTCATTTTAATGTGCAGTCAGATTAATGAAGAGCACGCAGCTCAAATAACTGCCAGAGGAATACTCGGACTGATTAAATGTTATTTTTAATATTATTTTGTTTATTTTTGCGATTAACCTCCAGTTCTTTTTCACAGTATAATGACATTCAATCGTTGCACGCAATCACTGAGAATATAACTTAAGATGATCAAACTTATTTTTAATTATCGTCTATGGGCTGGAAATATTTCTTTATTTTAACAACTTCAATTTGATGCAATTGAGATTGCACAATAAAGTCAGCATGTGAAAAAAATGTGAGCTAAATGTTTAATACAAGTTTGCCCTAAACCTTTAATTTAATCCTTCTGTACAGCCTTAATTTAGTCATAATTAATGTTTTAAGCTTTGGCTAATTCTAATACTTATGTGATATGTTGTTTGTATATTTTTCTCGCTGTTCTGAAATGAAATAAGGAGATCAGACTGTGAAGAATTGCCTATACACATACAGCATGGCTCACACACTCCTGTTTAAGTCGGGATATCGTGACAACTTATTCCTTCGTTTCATAATACTCAATTAATTGTTTTAAACTGAGATTGGTGTCTTTAGAAGACATATATGTGCTGAATTCTAGATAAATAATCCACAACAATGGCATGCTATGGGCACAGCCGTTGATAGAGGCTGCAGCAGAAGTTCTTTTACGCTTCTATTTGAATCTTCCGCTTTTCAAATGCGGAAGTGTGATAAAGGCCTATTATTTCAGTATATACCTTTCAGGCATAACAAAAGAGTATTTAATTGCTCTAGAGATGGTGCCCCCCAACAATTCGATATCTCATCAAGCCCAGTGGGCTTGCGCAGCACCTGACGAAGTTTGACTTTAACAGTAGGAGGTATATAAAAGACTGTCTTTATGTTTAAAATCATAAAGGAATTATGGTTAGGGCACCAAAATGGCTAGCAGCAGCACTGCACATATATAAACCGTGATAAGATCTCATGAATAAATGTTGATTAAACAGCTTCTCTGCCTGCAGCCCGACTGGCAGAAAGAATCGTGCTGAAATGAATTAGTTTAAAAAATGTGCTGAAATTACGAAAATAATGAAATAAACGTGTCCTTGCCACGAATAAATAGATTAAACTACGTGACCAAATCACGAACTGCCGTGAGACTGGGTTGATCCAGTAGTATATTATAATACTGTTTCTCATGCATGATCGAGCACATTTCCTTGTATGAATATATGTTTGAACTCAAAGACAGAGGTCTTGATTCTTGAAAGAATCGATCTTTTGAGCTGAATGTTTCGTTGATATAACATTACACTGACTTGTTAGGGAAAAAATGCATAGTGACATTGCGCGATGATGTAAGGAACTGATTAATCTTTCTTTTATTTTTTTTATCCAGTTATTGAACCGAACTGTCCAAATGAACTGGTTCACGGAAATGAATTGGACTTTGCATCACTATTCACTTCTCTTAAGAGGATGGGTTTCAGAGGAACTCTTATAACACTGCAGGACCAGCTTAAAGCAAACGCTGAACCAGACTATAATTGAAATGTTGAGCAGGAAATCGCATTGGCTGCAGCAGTGGCCAATCAGCTTGTCATGTAGTGATGAATAGACATTCACACTGTACATTATAATGTTGAGATACCCAACTTCTCCTGTAGCATTTAAAAGGATTCATTTTAGTTTTTTTAATGTTTGATTTTAATTCATTTAGACAAAATAGTGTAACATCAGTTGGGGGTTCTGTGCCTTGCTCAAGGGTCTCATCTCAGTCGTGGTATTGAGGGTGAAGAGAGCACTGGCTATTCACTCCAGCCGGAGCTAAGACTCAAACCCGTGACCTTTGGGTTACAAGTCCATCCGACTCTCTTAACCATTAGGCCACAATATGACAACATGGGAATTAACCAACTGTCTTACTAAAATAATACCTTTATTGAACCAAGTATGATAGAACAAAGATTTGTTTATAAATATTATGTCCTTGATATTTCATATGAAATAATTCTGGGGTGAAAAATTGTATTTATAAACCAATTTATATGCTAGCAGGTCTTGTCTGTGTGAAAACCGACAAAATAGGAATTTAGTAAATTTGTTGACAGAAAAATTACATTTCAATAAAATGTCAATGGCTCCAAGAGTATTAAATATATGATTAGGAAATACATTTTCCAAGGACTTTATCTGTTCTTCATAAACTCTATTAACCATTTAATTTAGAAAGTGTCATTAAGTGTAAGACTTGCAGTTTGTCCCCCTGCTCTTTAGGATTACGAATTGCCTACGAAAAAGTTTTTTTCTCTCTCTCTTCAAATGAAGTTATAAAGAATCACATTTAGATCACAGATCTAGATATATCTTAATCCTTTGACAATAATACCCTCCCAAATATTCAGATATCCCCCATTAACCACAAATTAAATTTCTTTTTTGTTTTCTCAATAATTGGTTCAAAATTTAACTGACTCCTTTGTTTTTCATTTGTACAAATTACTACACCTGGATACGTCTGCAATACCTTTATGCCGAGAGGCGTGACTTGCCATTAAGTCACCTAGGTCATCATTAGCATTCCCCTCTGATTGCTGCATTTATTCTGGTCTTATCTATCACCTTCTAATCACTGAACAGAGAGTAGTGCCAAGCAGCCTGACAGCACAAGATCTCTTTTTTTTTCTTTTGCTACAGCCACTTGGACTAAAATCTGAAAATGAATTTATCACTGAAGATCATTTTGATGTTCAGCTTGGTGGCTGCAATGACTGCACAATACCGTGAGTGTTTTTTTTCTTCCTGTAACAAATGTTATAATTTAGACGTTTTGAAGTACTCTCATGTGTAGCTAAAAAAAAAAGAGCAAAAATTCCTGTACTCGTAGTTGAAGACACTTATGAACATCAATATTGTGATTTTTACATGATTTTTACATCCCTATATGCTCAGGATTATTATTAGAGGATAACAAGTAGCCTGTAGAAGTAGATATGCCAGCTTTTGCCATTGAGGAGTAATTAATAATCCTAAATAATTTTAGGACATTGTATTGTTCTGTATAAAAGCAGAACAGATTTCCTGCCTATCTGCTGATAGGTTTTGCCAGTTGGGTAAAATAATTATTTGAGTTTCGATCAGTGACTTAAAAATATGATTCTTAACCTCACTAACCTCATAAAGTTGTCAGTGAAGGGTAGGGTGGTGATATGTTGGACTTTACTCCTAGTGCCTGATCCTACTTAATGTGCAAAGACAGATATCTCTCTTATATTAAAAAACATATATTTTACGTATTATATTCATAATGGTCATAGGCTATCAATTAATTGTGCTACCTCAAGTATACTTGTTTTGTTTATTATTTGAAAAACATTATTACATGTACATATACATGACATGCTTATAGTGAAAGTGTAGTTTGAATGTTTTTTTTTTGTAAATTTATTATACATTTTATATTATTATTATTTGGTTTTATTTCTTGCTATTCATGTTCTAACCTTGAGATGCTTTCTTTTGGATAGGAGATAGTGTGAACTTTCTGATCTTCATCAGAAAGTGTCAAGAGTCACTGCTGACGTATTTATTGCTTTCAGAGTCCTTAGCAATTTGTACTTGTTTAGCTAGATGATTTCTCACTTACCTGACATGATAATGCTTCACAACTGGAGAAGTTGACTGACTTTTTTTTTCAGATTATTCATATCGTAGAGTAACATTTCTGGTAACATCTACATGATCACATTTACAGTAATCCCAAAATGTATTTGGGTACTTCTGGATGCTTCACAGATCACACATTGGATAATGAGACATTTTTCATCAGGCAGACTAGACTATGGAAGACTATAAGTGATGGTGTTATTTTCCCAGCTGTTTTAGTGAGAGAGCAGTACAGAGAGAGGTTATGCTAATGTGTCACTCTGTTCCCAGGTGATATTTCATGTTCTTCCATTGTTCATCACAGTAACTTTTAATCATAAGAAGTCTTTTTCCTTAAAGGGACAGTTCACCCCAAAATGTAAATTCTGTCATTATCTACTTTTTCCCACCACAGTACAATGACGATAGTTTTTGGCGTGGAACTGAGTCAATATTAATATTTTATCATTGTTTTATCCGTCAGCTTTTGAGGGGTCGGGCACTGATGATACCACAGCCACTACGCCAGAAGGTACTCTAATCTTCAAAGTCTGACACCCCACCAGCAGACCTAAAGGCTAAATAGTAACACTTAATCATAAGAAGTCATTGTCCTTAAAAGGACAGTTCACACAAAAATACAAATTCTGTCATTATTTACTGTTGTGTTGATGGTTCAGATTCTCCAGACTTTTTTTCACCACAGACAACAGTTTGATATGGAACTGAATCAAGATGAATATTTTATCACTGTTTTATCTGTCAGATCCTGAGGGGTCGGGTACTGATACCACAGACACTCCTGCCACTACAAAACAAGGTACTCACATCTTCATAGCCAGCAGCTCCACTAGCAGGACCAAAGGCTAACTGAGTAACTTTCAATAATAGGACAAAGTTGTACTTAAAGCAATAGCTCACACACAATAGCTTACCCACCATCACCTCATTACAACCTTGTATGATTTCCTTTTTAATGTGGAACCCAAAAGAAAATATTTTGACAAACTGTACTGGCTCGTTTCTATGCACTTATAATGAATGGGGACTAATGGTTTTAAGCAAAAAGTGTCACCATAGGTTCAGAGTGTCCTACTAGAATAACCATATTGTTTATTCATTTGACAGGTCCCTGTGATTCAAGTCCTTGTATCGGAGACAGTACCTGTGAAGCACGGTTTGACGGCACGTTTGTTTGCATCTGCCGGCCTGGACTGGTTTACAATCAAATAAGCGGCTGCATTCAAAGTATGACTGGCTCACTTTTGAATCATTAATACTTTAAGCTACTGAGATTGCATAAAACAGTCAGCCTTGGTACAGAAATTAAGCTTAAATAATTTAAAAATCTGGTGACTTCTTTCATGTGGTGTGACCTGACTTTAACAATTAAAGTACAATAACTACCTTGCTGTTTTACCATTATGAATTTGGAATGAATGAACACATTCACATATTTTATACATTTGGTATCATTAAACACATTAATGTTTTATACTCTTATTTTTTTTTTAATCAATTGCAGCAAAGATCTTCCCTGGTAGTTTAACGTTGTCTGAGATGTTTAAACCAGAAATGACTGACAGGAAGTCTGAGGAGTTTCAAATTGTATCAAATAGAATAGAGAATGAGGTAAGAGACTGAATTTGCTCTTGGGGAAGGACTGAAGTTTAGTCATTTTTCTTGCTTAGTAAATGATGAGTGCTATAAATAAATGGTTGTAAACAGATAACAGTTGATGTCAAAAAGCATTGCTTTGCATTTTCTCAATCCAAATATAGCTCAGTATAGTCCTTAATGGCAATGGCTACATACGTTCCATCGTTTTGAGTCTAAGGTGAGTGACAATTGTTACAATACTAGTATTTGCTTTAAACACTAACCTGTTTATCTTATAGCTGCTTACAAAGAACAGAATTTTTATTTTACTTATTGAGGATTATAAGTTGCAAATAATAGTTGCCACTTTGACTTATCGTTATGTTCTAAAGTTTTGAAGCTTCGATATGGTAACTAGCTAAAAACTAACAAGTTGAAGTGCTTTACATCGCCACAGGCATTATTTCATATAAAATAAGTTGGATAGAATGTGTGCTTTTCATTGTAATTTCCTTGCATCCATCCTTACAGGCAAGGCAGTATAATTGCAGAAGTGCAGAATTTCTATGACATGTCATCCACTGTCACAAAAGAATTGGTTGAATCTCAGATTCGGGAAGCAATTACTGAAAATAAAATTCCAGGCGCCACCGAATTCAAAGGCATGTCTAATGCTTCTTGTCATTTGTTTTCCAGCAGTACCAGAGTAATGAATGGTTTATAAAGCATTAGAAAGAAGCATAAATTAGCAAGTCTCACATTTTTACTTAATTCACAGAAAACTCAGTGTGTGATCTTGGAGCTTGTGACAATAAAACCACAAACTGTGAGGAACTGGTTAGTGGTGTTGCAATGTGTACTTGCAAAGAAGGATATGTCAGATCAGAGTCCACATCTCAGGCCTGCCTTGGTAAATGTCTTGAAACGTAAATCTTTGTTTACTCACTGTTATGTACACACAACTTCAAAACACTCAGACTGGTTCTCATCATTTTACAATTGTGCTCTCATCTCCTTACAGCTTGTCCAAATGGGCAAAAGGCAGTGGATTCAAAAATCTGTGAAAAGTAAGCACTCGGAACATGTCATATGCAGATTTCTATGATTCTATATGAAAATGTCCCATTAAAAAAATTTCATGCACATTCCATTAATACTGTCCCAGGCCCACTGCGTTCCTCTATGCTATAGTGTACTCATTATGCCCATCCAATAAGATTTTCATCTAATCCCTGTGAATTTAAGTGACAGATCTGTAAAATATATATTAATTAATATATATTAAATAATTCTTTTGAAATCATTTTTAATGGAATATTGCAGTGTTTACTATATAGAAGATTATCAGTGCACATCATTAATTTTTCCAATGTGCCATTATAATCTTTAATCAAAAGAACTCGCAATGACATCTTTTCTCTGATTGTCCTCGTGTTCAACGACATGAGGGCGGGACAAACCCCTCCCCACCAGCAACCTGTCACTCACATGCGATTGCAGCAATAGACCTTAGCCAGGATAAAGCCATAACTAGTTTTTGACAGGAATGAAAATGATGCTGTGAGGGATACAAGTACAGTGCGTTCAACTGACCTTTGTTTGTGAGATGTAAAAATGATATGATATAGGACCTTTATACAGCTTGCCACTGTAAAGACTGTAAGCCTATCCCTCACAGCCTTGTTTTATTCATGTTAAATTTAATATCGCATGTAAGCTGATAAAGGTCTACAGCAAATAGTGCTGCCATCATATCACCAGTGTGTGAGATTGCGATACACAATATTATCGTTCGTGTGTGCGTGGGTGGGTAAAGGTCAAGAGAGAGACTATCTGAACTTGTCATAGGCTATTGCATAACTTTTTGGTGTTTTAAACCACGTCTATGGAAGCGCAAATGATTGAAATAATATACTTTCAAACATACTGATAACATGTTAAATATAAAACTATTTAAAACAGCGTTCATATATATTCGGATACAACAGTCATACATCGCTATTAGGACCACATGTCCTGTGACAAGTTTGCCGCATCGGCTCACGGAAGTTAAAAGGTCTGCAAAATCAGTCAACGGTAAAAATCTAAAGTAATTCTATTTTAAAGACCAACAGTTTAACACTAAATATTGAACATAAACAAACATGTTAAATATAAAAGTATTTAAAACAGGTAAGTTCATATATTTGGAGTAAAGTTCACTTAAATGTTTTAGACTGATAACTTATTATATGCATATTTTTAAAACAAAAATGATGAAGAATAAGCATCAATATTTTTTGTTAATGTGCTGTAAAGAAAATAAAATGCTGATGACGATGCCGTTTTTGGCATGTTCATTCATACAGCTGTTCAAGAAAAGATGTCTCTTTTAGCACTCTTGACATAATTTGTAAATAAAGGTTTATGACCTTGCAGTTCAATTTTGATGTGGCCATAGTTTTATAGTCTGTTTTTAAAACATTTCCGATGAGGAGAAGCCTAATCCTCCTTTGCACATGTGTGTGAAGTGCAGTGTGGTGAAACAGCATTATCATTGATTTCAATGACTATCATCGATACACGATACTATCGTCACAACCTTAATAGCAAACAACAACAATCCAATGATCCAATTAAATCCTGCCCTACATTTTTTCATTGTTTTACTAATATAATAAGGAAGAAAAGACAATCGCAACTTTTGTTTCAACCTGAATACACTGAAGACTACACCATTAAAATTACGTAAACAGTTGGTTGTATTCATTATTCAGTATAATATAATATAAATATTGGTGTTGTGGTTGCACAGTATCACTAAGAGCTCTTTTGCTAATTTTAGATGTCCATTTGGCTATGCTGGGTTCAACTGCAATGATCGTAAGTCATCCCTCCACAATCATCTGAATCAAGCTGCATTTCTCTGTTATGTTCAGTTGGTTGGTTTAAGGAACATTTATGCATCTGTTTGTAATGCAAATTCTCATTACAGCATATCTTTTGGTTGTGATCGTGGTGTCCACTGTGTTGGGTGCATTGCTGATCATCTTTATTGTTGCCCTGATAGTTGTAAGCTTCAGGTGAGGGTCTACGACACATTTTCCAGGCTTATTTAAACAAACATTCTTCCAATGTTACCTAACATGATAACCCTTCATAATAACTTTCATTAATAAATCAATAACAAACATTATATAATGCTTAACGGATCATTAGCTAATATGTATTCAAATAGCTAAAAATGAGATAATGTGCTTACTAATATTTACTAATAAACTCATTAAACATTACCTTATGATTAACAAATAATTATTTATTGTAAATTAAAGTGCTTACAAATGTCATTAGACTTTTAATTCATATCATGCACATCTCGAAAATCTACAAATGATTTTAACAGATGTTATGCGATTATTTGTTAAAATCATTTTTGAAAAGTGCATGATCGTATGAATTGAAAGTTTAATGACATATGTAAACATTAACTTATGATCAGTTAAGCATTATATAATGTTTGTTAATGATTTATTAAGGAAAGTTATTATAAAGTGTTACTTAACATACTGATTTTTTGTCTGTGCATCCTTTTACAATTGTAGGAATCAGAAGGAAGACTCCTCATCCGAGGTAGACTTTAGCTCAAGCTATGGAAATAAGGAATTACATAAACCTACAGGAATTCCCAGGATCCCTCGGGCCAACCCTGAAGCTAGCTGGAAGTCTAACAATCTGGAGATGACCGATAGTGGAAGCAATCAGGCACTGGTTATCAGAGATCGCCCAGAAAGCAAAGCGGTATGTCCAAAAGTACAACACTATTCACTGGGCTTATTACAAGCCAGTGATAAATTTATTATTTATTAATATATAATGTATTTATCTAATAATTCATTTATTATATAATATATAATTAATATATTAAATATAATCATACAATAATTCATTCATTAATAAAGCATCTGCAAGTATTTAAAAACATTATTTGTGTTTTTGTAGCGCTACACTGGTTTCGATGAGGACATGAGCTATAGGGGTCACGTTCCCCCAGCGTACTCGGGCTACGGTGGGAGAGGAGTGGACAACGGTGGTGTCCACAACCCATACTTTCGACATGATGATGACAGAATGCGCAGATATTGAGTGCTTAGAAAAGCGCTATATAAATGTAATGAATTAAAATTATAATTAACACCAATTAATTAAATTAGGACGGTAGGATGCAGGAATTAATTAAAATTGTTTTTATTTCTTTGTTGACCAAAGTTTGAAGGTTGTAATGAAGAACAGTTATTGCCGTTTTATATACATCTTACCATAGGAACAGTTCAAATTTACTTGATATTTACATTCTGTGGTATCAGCAGCTAATAAAATTCAGTTCATGGGCTTTCCTCTTGATCTAAGCCTCAGCTTAAAACGTATTGGAACAAAATGTCTTTCCTGAACATTTGAATGGAAGCTATGTTGCAGGGGCCTTAACCTAAAATCATTGATTTTTTTTTTTCCCCCAACAAAACATTTTTCAAAACACATCCATTTATTCAGGGACAGAAATGATTAATAACTGTTCTAACTGTAATTATTAGATTTGAAATATAATGTCATAACTATGCCAATGGATGTATAATGATAACTAATGATCTTTTTAAAAGTATATAAACAGTATATATTTTGTTGTATTTAAATAGTCAATAAATAATTAGATTTCTGATTTTGAAAGGTATTTGTATCTTCTTTTCCCAAACAATTTCTTTGTTTTCTGTTAGTTTACGACATGAAACAAATTATATATTCTCATCAAACGTTGCTCTCATTTTCACAAAGTCCGTCAATATGTACATTTATGGAACGCTTAGGATCTCTCACTTTAGACAAAAACCAAAATACATAAATATGAATATTACATGCTTAAACAACTTTTGTTTGTTTGCAATATAATCTATGGTTATAGAAAATTTCCTTCCTACTGTCGTTATTTTTGTTATTTGATTGTCTAATGTAAAAAGACTTTTGTGTTCTGCACTACACATTTATAAATAACATTATATTACACACTGCACTACACTGCCATATATTTAATCATTATTAATGCTGTATAAGTTAATGATAAACTTGTATCTCATCACTTAAATGACTTGATATGTCATCTTATTTAGCATTCCTCTGTCTCACTTTCCTCATACTGTATAAAGTAGGACACAAGACAAAAAGAACACTATGATTTGAATTTTTTATACTGTTATAGAGTATAATACAGTTCACATCATAAATTACATCATACATAAATGTTAACTGGTTTAGTGCTCAGGTGGTTAGTCTGAGACACCACTATTGATTATTACAATTACTACTGTTTAATGTGTGTGTGTGTGTGTCTGTGTCTGTGTCCAACCACTTTCCACCATGTTGCCACATCAAGGTAAAACAAGCTTTTTTTTTTCTTTTTTTCTTTTTCAAGACCAAGTATGTGTTCACGTACTTATCCAAATGCTTTTAAAGTGCCCCTTTTATGGCATTTGAAAGGTTCATATTTTGGTTTTGGGAGTCCCCAACAACAGGCTGACATGCATGCAAGGTCAAAAAACACTTTCATTGTCTTATAATATGCATTTATTTTTACCTTATTTGCTCAATGACTCCCAAATGATTTGCTCAATGATTAATTTTTCCAAACCCCTCCTTTGCATGACACTAATCTGCGGTGATTGGTCAGATGACTCAGTCTGTTGTGATTGGTCTACTGCGTGCAGCGCATGTCAGAAACGGAACGCCCATCATCATTACTGGATTATGGCTTATCAAGTGTTTAAGATTTTATACAGTGTATGCAGGGCCGGACTTACCATTGGGCTTGAGTGGGCTCGAGCCCATGGGCCCCGCCCGCTTCTGTTTATTTGATTGGTTTATTTTTCAATTAAGGTGCGTTTATTGGTCTGGTATTGATAAAAACCCCGCCATGTTAAAGGAATGATATCATTTAATTAGTTAAACTAATACAAAAGTAAACTAATAAACTAAAACAAATAAAACACTTTAAAAGTGACTAGCATGTTTCTAGCACGATTAGCAAGTGACTAGCATGTTGATAGCATGACTAGCAAGTGACTAGCATGTCATTAGCGTGATTAGCAAGTGACTAGCATGTTGCTAACATCATTAGCAAGTGACTAGCATGTTGTTAACATGATTATCAAGTAACTAGCATCTTGCTAGCATGACTACCAAGTGACTAACATGTCATTAGCATGATTAGCAACAGTGTTAATTTCGTTAACGAAGACGAAAAATATTCGTTAACGAACATTTTTTCTGTGAATAAGATGAGACGTTGACGAGCTAAAAATAATATCTGATGACGAAATTATGACGAAATTTACGCCGCGTCTTCGTTAACTAGACGAGACTGGACTGTAATGTTATTTGAGGACTACCGGACATTCAAAATGCATCCTATAGGCTATTGTCCTTAATTAGATTGCGATCGGATATGGCATTTGAAAGGTTCATATTTTGGTTTTGGGAGTCCCCAATGTAACTAACTCTAAGGAAAGAGTAAATAAGTAATAATTACTTTTGAACTTTATTTTATTAGTCTCCTCTGTTAATGTAATGAGTCCTTTATTTCTGCCTCTATAGTGGAACGTTAATTTCGCATCTAGAAAGGTGGGACTGGTTAGTGAGACGGACACACGGAAGAAAGGAGGAAAAAATCTCATGTCGCTCTAAAACACTCTGAAATCGTAAAGTTCTAAAGAAAAGGAGGGGATAATTAAGCACCTAGCCGGAACGGGATCAAGGTATTGTGTTTAGTTTGTTTAATGTTTATGTGCATTAATATGTAGGTTAATTTATTTGACTTGAAAAAGTGTTTAAATGTGTATCACTTGTCATGTGAAGTTATGTTAACATAAGCTTTTCAGCATTGTTAATACTGATTGAGGTAACGTCATAAAAAGGGTTTTATAAATGGCTATTTCTAATGTTGTTATATATATATAATATACTGTTTAATGTGGCCTTCGGCTAATGTTTGGGTTCGTAAGAGCTAATTTATGTTATTTATCTGTCCTGTAGCTCTTACGGTGTTTCAAGAAGAAAAGGGTGTAAGAAAATAAAAGCTTTTGAAATATCAGTACGCTTCACCATTGTCTGGCTGGAGTCTAGCTACACCCAACAACAGGCTGACATGCATGCAAGGTCAAAAAACACTTTCATTGTCTTATAATATGCATTTATTTTTACCTTATTTGCTCAATGACTCCCAAATGATTTGCTCAATGATTAATTTTTCCAAACCCCTCCTTTGCGTGACGCTAATCTGCGGTGATTGGTCAGATGACTCTGTTGTGACTCAGATGATCTGTTGTGATTGGTCTACTGCATGCAGCGCATGTCAGAAACGTAACGCCCATCATCATTACTGGATTATGGCTTATCAAGTGTTGAAGATTTTATACAGTGTATGCAGGGCCGGACTTACCATTGGGCTTGAGTGGGCTCGAGCCCATGGGCCCCGCCAAATAGAGGGCCCCGCCCGCTTCTGTTCATTTGATTGGTTTATTTTTAAATTAAGGTGCGTTTATTGGTCTGGCATTGATAAAAACCCCGCCATGTTAAAGGAATGATATCATTTAATTAGTTTACTTTTGTATTAGTTTAACTAATAAATAATCCAAATAAAACACTTTAAAAGTGACTTGCATGTTTCTAGCACGATTAGCAAGTGACTAGCATGTTGATAGCATGACTAGCAAGTGACTAGCATGTCATTAGCGTGATTAGCAAGTGACCAGCATGTTGCTAACATGATTAGTAACTGACATGTTGTTAACATGATTATCAAGTAACTAGCATGTTGCTAGCATGACTACCAAGTGACTAACATGTCATTAGCATGATTAGCAAATAACTAGCATGTCGCTAGCATGTTTCCAGCATGATTAGCAAGTTACTAGCATGTTGTTAGCATGTTTCTATGCTAATCCAGCTAAAACCAGTTGATTCGGTAAAAAAAAACAAAGCTAAAATCAGCTAAGTCCAGCGTGATAGTGGCCAAAACCATGTTAAAAGCATGTTTCTAGCCTGATTAGCAAGTTACTAGCATGTTGTTAGCATGTTTCTATGGTAATCCAGCTAAAACCAGTTGATTCAGTAAAAAAAACAGCTAAGACCAGCGTGACAGTGGCCAAAACCACTTTAAAACCATGTTAAAAGCATGTTTCTAGCCTGATTAGTAAGTTACTAGCATGTTGTTAGTATGTTCTTATGCTAATCCAGCTAAACCAGCTAACTCCAGTTGATTCAGTAAAAACCAGCTAAGACCAGCGTGACAGTGGCCAAAACCACTTAAAAACCAGCTTGGGAGACCAGCCAGAGCAACCAATCAGCTTAGGCTGGTTTTAGCTGTATTATCAGTCGAGAGTTTTTAAGGTTTGCTATGGCAGTAGACAGCTTAAATACATCAAAAGTCTTATTGTATAAAATGTTCACCCCCTCAATGAAAGTCTATGGGATCTTAGGTTGTTTTGATAGTCTGGTTTACGAAAACTGTAAGCCGGATCAGTTAGAAAAGATATAGCAACCTGAGTCAGACCAGTCTGAAGGTCTGACCCGAGCTTGGTGGTTCTAGCTTGAAAGCTCTAGGAGGAGATACATTTTAAAATTTAGTCTCAGAAGAAGAAGTAGTAGTAGTTTAAATAGGATTTCAGTAAAATGGCTTTTTCAAGCCAACTTAATTACATCAACAGAGCAGCAGCTGATGGCGTTATTGACTCCCAACTTAAAATGCAGCTTGAGTCGCACTGCAATTATGGGAGTGAAGTTTTGCGAAGAGTGGTTGCGGTGGTAAAATTTCTTTCAGAACGGGAAATGGCTTTCCAAGGCTCAAGTGAAATATTTGGTAGAGCTGATAATGGGGATTACATGGGCATCCTGGAGCTGATCAGTGAATTCGACCCATTCTTGAAATCACACATACAAATGAATGGAAATGCTGGGGTAGGAACCCCCTCATATCTCTCGTCGAAAACGTGTGAAGAATTTATCAAGATATTGGGCAACAGATTGCTGTCTGAAATTATTGGCGAAGTGAAAGTGGCCAAGTACTTTTCGACTTGTATTGATTCAACTCCTGACATCACGCACATCGATCAGCTTACATTTATCATAAGGTATGTTTCACCTGAGGGCCTCATTGAAGAGCGATTGCTAAAATTCTTCCCTGTAGCAAGCCACACAGGGAAGGCACTGTGTGATGCCATACTCATGTTTTACATGAAATGGACATAAACATCTGTAACTGCCGCGGACAATGCTACGATAATGATGCAAACATGTCACGAGTGTACAACGGCTTGCAAGCTCACATCACAGACATTAATCCACTAGCAGAGTGGGTGCCGTGTGCCATGCACACACTCAATCTTGTTGGAATTAATAGTGTGAACTGCTGCACAGAGACTGCAGATTTTTTTTTTACTTTGTTCAACTTCTGCTCCAAATCTACAGCAAGATGGAAGGTGGTAACTGCAGGGTTGCAGCCTAATGAAAATCACCGCATTGAAACACTAAAACTCTCTCTGACACCAGGTGGGCTGCACATGCACAGGCCACCAAGGCACTGTGCAGAAATTATGCCAATATTCAAGAGTCACTAATGAACATTGCAGAAAACAGCACAGAACCTGACGATACAAAATGATGCAAGGTCACTGCATAAAAAAATGAACAAACAAGAGACTGCTTTTCTGTGCACTATGTGGAATCATGTCCTCCAACGCTTTCAGGGGACAAGTGTTGCACTACAAGCGGTGGATCTTGACCTGTGCAATGCTGTTGATTTGGTGAGATCACTGCAGGACTATATTGTAGGTTTGAGAGACGAATTTGATGTGTTTGAGGCCCGAGCAAAAGCAATGTCTCTCACAGTTTCAGCAACGTACAAACAAGACACACAAAGACAAAGAAAACGCAAGACTCATGTGGGTGAGTCTGCAACACCTGAGGCTCACTTGTCAGGATGAGAAAAGTTCTCATCTGGTGTGTTTCTAGTTGTGATGGACAGGTTGCTGGCAGAACTTGATCGTTGTTTTAAATCCTATAATGATCTCAATGTCTCCTTTGGTTTCCCGAACAAAATATCTACTCTCTCTGCTGAACATCTGCGTGAAAAAGCAGCAGGTCTACAGAGGAGGTACCACCACACTGACCTGGAAAATGAATTTTGTAAAGAGATCATCCAGTTCAAAGACTTCATCTGCCATGATGAGCCATCATCTGCAAGGGAACTTTTAATGACCATTAGGAAAAGAAAACTACAGACCATCTTCCCAAATGTAGATGTTGCTCTCAGACTTTATCTGACATTACCAGTCACAAATGCAAGTGGGGAGCGCAGTTTCTCCAAACTGAAACTGGTAAAAAACAGACTGTGATCCACAACGGTAAATCAGAAATTACATCATCTTACTCTGATGCCAATTGAGAGTGACCTTCTACGTAAAGTGGATTTTACTGATGTGATCAAAGACTTTGCAGCAGTCCAGAAGACGCCACTTTTAACTAGTAAGACTCCATTCCATTTATTTATTTTTTAAAGTGAGATGACGGATAGTATAGTGCATATAGTACATGCATGAAGTCAAAATCTAACTCCCTATTTCTCTCAGCTATGTTGTTGTTTTAAATGATCTTACTCTGAATACTGCTGTTGTATGTCATGCTTGTTTCAGCAGTGATGGTGTAATATTTTTATATACTGTTTTTATTGTATTTGTGTGCATTTGATGTTTTTCAAAGATAAAACTCACCTACTTTCATACTCAACTCTATTTCTCATTCTCTCTTTAACACACACACACACACACACCAGTGGTGGACAGTAACGGAGTAGCTTTACTTCGTTACTGTACTTAAGTAAATTTTTCAAGTATCTGTACTTTACTGGATTAGTTTTAATTTTAGTAACTTTTACTTTTACTTCACTACATTCCAAAGCATAAGATCGTACTTTATACTTAACTATATTTCATAAAACTTATCGTTACTCCTTATAATAGGCTATATCACGTGCTCCGACACACAGAAGCGGTGTCCGATTCAAGAACGAACTGATTCTTTTCAATGAACCTTTTAAATCGGTTCGCAAATCGCACTAAATGATTAATTCACGAATTAGAATAATTCGATTGCAGCTGTTCTAGAGTCAACAACTCACTGATTCAAATGAACAGTTTAGTGCGAGTCTCCAGTGAACTCAGTTCACAAGTAAGAACCGGGAGATCTTGTGAGCGCGCACGCGACTGATGCTGTTAAAAGTAAGGTACTAATGTCGAATTTTAGGATTAATTATTGTAACTGAAAACCATATTTAAGTCAAAACTGTCATTTGTTTGTGAACTAAATCTGCTGTAAAGGGTAATCTATTTAAGCCCACTGAAATGCTTGAATGCAAACACATCAGCATCAGTGCCTCTTAGGTAAAAAAAACTAAACATTAAAATAACACAGATTAAATAAAATAAATAATGCACGTTCAAATTTCCGCTGCAATAACATTAACAGTTCTATTAAAATGCTACGCATTTAGCCCTATGTGACGTCTGTTTTTATATTGTTTATCAACAGTATACATTTTTATATTGTTTGGATAAACTAGCCGAGTAGACAAATATTAATATTTATTCATAACCATACTGAAAATAAGTAAATATTGTTAGCTGATGCTAACCCAGATAGCAAGCAGAATTCAACGTCGATTTTTGGTTGTAAAGGTCAGTATCGGTCGTCAATCAAATTTCGATGTTTAATCAACGTTCATTATTCGGTCGGTACATCAGAACGTTCTTACACCGAAAATAAAACATCGATTCAGCGTTGAAATCACGTTGGCTTTTCAACCGGCACAGCCGACGCATCTGATCTAAATCATAACGTCTGATATAGGTTGAAACTTGGTCAGAGGAATCGGAGATCTGCGCTTGCACTCTCACAGAGGGTAATGAATGCATTTTTGTTCATTATTTTATATAGCTAGTAGTTTGTCCGTCTGTCACTGAATACTAGGCTACTTAAACTCTTAAGTGAAAGATGATAGTTTAAAAAAAATGACTGACAATTAACATTTTAACTCGAGCTTTGTCGAATGTTTAATGGCCTAGTTTTATTCATTATTTTGTTCTGTAGAAATTTTTACACCACTGGCAAATATAAACAGGATAAATATATGGCCTATAAGTTATATAAAAAGTAATTAATTTTTTTGTACAAATATTTTTCTTCACTACACGTCTTGTTTGGTTTTATTTAGTATCACTGAATGTTAAAAATAATTGACTTATGCAGACGCAAAACGTGAAACTGCACTCTTATTCGCAGCTCTATTTATAAATGTATATAAATATTTGTAAGATATAATCAGCATATTTTCTTAATCTGTTTTTTATAAATGTGTTGTATTACTGGCCCATATTGCAATGTTTGTGCGGAGGGTAGACTGCATGAGGAGGCGCCTGCGTGATCACTTGCATTTTTTCCTGATAATGAAACAATTAACATCAGTTTTAAACTCATAATAGGCCTAACTCATATTAAATAGTTAAAATGTCTCATTTTTACTACACTTTCATAATAATTAGGTGACTTTTGCGTGCTTTGTGGCAAACCATGCGTGTGCTTGAGGCTATTAAGGCAATATTATTCGCTTTGGATTAGTTAATATCGTAAATCCGTAACGGAGAGTCACGTCGACGTAAGTCAGGCCTATTTTCCGGCCCTCTAACTGCCCAAGTTTCTCATGTTCCCCCCCTAGGAAAATTAAATGCCCACCCCTGGTCTACATGCAAGCAGGCTGAGTGTTCGTAAAAAAAATAAAATAATAATCCTTACCTTTCAAAGTGCTGCTTTAGGCTAGGGGAGAGCGGGGTCGAAAGTAATGTGGGACAAAAGTAACAAAGCGATTTTCTCAGAGTCACTTACTGCATTTGCATTCCAAGCTATGACAGCATGTTCAGTACGCAACCCTTGATGGAGCTAAGAAATATCACGTGATTTCGTCATCGTTTCCCGCAGTTAGGTCCGTAAAGCTGTTTTCGAGTACAAAAAGTAAATTATTGAAGAGGTAATTTTTTTAAAACTAGTTGTGTTGTTTTTCTTGTTTCATGTGTCACAGTAATGATCAATCTACAGGTTATTTAGTGCTTTAACACATCCTAAAGTTTGCATTTTCAGAGTTTTTCAGTATAAAAGTAAATCAGGTTTAAATTTCAGGAGTTTCTGTCGGGACGAAAGTAACAATTGTTACTTTTGTCCCGCTACAGTGACAATAAGTATTTATTTTGTTCCAGTGCCTGCTATACTGTACATTGCAGTGTCTTGCATCAATTATTAAAAATGTTTATGTCATATTATACCAAAAGAATATGTCTGATTGAGGGTCAGAAAGACAGACAGAGATCTGGTTTTATCCAGATGTTTATGAGAGGGCGTTTCTTGACATAGAGGAACATCACTCTCTGGGCAGCTGCTACGTCGCATTTACCTTAGTTATATTTAGGTTTTAGCAATACCTTAGCTTTTACACCTCCACCTATGAATTTGCAGTGTTTCCAGATGTTTTAATGCACATTATGAATGTATGCATAAAAACAACTGGATGGAAACATGAATAGGCCTACTGTTACCTAATGTAATTACATTTTATATTGTTAATTTTGTTTAATGTTTTTTTTTAATAAAAATAAATTAAAATTGCCAATAAAAAAATATTTTAAACAATTCAAGTTTGTACAGTCGGATTTTGAGACATTTGATGAAACTTAAATTGAAAATGAAAATATGAAAATGTAATTTAATTTTTTTTTTGCAAAAATAAAGGACAGAATATGTTTGCAGTTACATATTAACAAGATCATAGTCAGTTATACTTAATAAAAATAAGAGTAAAAAATCTAGCTTATATTGTTGTGTTACTTTTGACCCACCTGTGTGTTACTTTCGTCCCAACTGTCGGGGTCGAAAGTAACAATGTGCAACTTATGTTCAAAGTGAAATTATACTGAAGTCTTTCTACATTTCTTCAAAATACCACCTGGTATTGATAGACCACACTTCTGAGTTACTGGCCACAGCAAAAATATATCTCTGTCTACAACATTATCTTTTAAAGTTATGTTTTTCTGAAAAATGGTACTTTCGCCCCTGCTCTCCCCTATCCCATGTGCAGTGGGTCAGCCAAACTACAAAACCAAAACTTACATTTGTGATTTAAACATTATGTAATAATGTTGATTCAACGTCGATTTTTGGTTTTAAAGGTCAGTATCGGTCATCAATCAAATTTCGATGTAGAATCAACGTTAATCGGTCGGTACATCAGAACGTTCTTACACTGAAAATAAAACATTGATTCAGCGTTGAAATCACGTTGGCTTTTCCACCGACACAGCCGACGCATCTGATCTAAATCATAACGTCTGATATAGGTTGAAACCTGGTTGAAACTTGGTCAGAGGAATCGGAGATCTGCGCGTGAGAGGAAAATATTTATTGGTTTGTCCCTGTGTTACTGAATATTAGGCTAAACTCTGAAGTGGAACATGAACGTTTTAAAAATAATGACAGACAAAATTTTTATTTGAGCTTTGTCGAATGTTTAATGTTTTATTCATTTTGCTCTGCAGAGTTGTTACACCGCTGGGAAGCACACACACACACACACACACACATATATATATATATATATATATATTGTGACGAGTCAGCTGCCTCCTCCCTGATAATCACCGGCACCCCGTCCTAAATCGCCGCCCTTCACCAGGCTCCCGATAGGAGTGGGTGTGTGAGAGAGGAGGGGCGCTGGACGAGTCAGGGCTGGCGGCGTGTGATGGGGCACACCTGAAGGAAATGGAGCCTCATCACCGCCGCTGTTTAAAAGCCCAACGCGCCTCTCCTCGGGAGACCGGTCTCTTCCCCGTGCCGGGGAAGCTAGCATTCTGACTAGCTGCATCACTGTGTGGTATGGCGCCTGCAACGCGTCCTGCCGGAAGACTCTTCAATGCATAGTGAGAGCAGCTGAGAAGATCGTTGGTGTCTCCCTCCCCTCCCTCCAGGACATTTAAGGAGCCTGTAAAGCCCGTAAAGCCCTCTGCATTGCAGGTGATCCCACACACCCGTCACACAGCTTCTTCAGTCTGCTGCCATCAGGGAGGAGACTGCGGAGTCTCCAGGCCAGGACCAGCAGACTGAAGGACAGCTTCATCCATCAGGCTGTCAGGAAGCTGAACTCGAACTTGCCCCCCCTTCTCCCCCTCCCCTCTGAACCTGAGTCCCTTCTTCTGCTTTATTTATTTATTTTTTACAAGTCCTTATTTGTATAGTTGTATATTATATATTTTTTTTATCTGTATTTAATGTTCTACTGTTAGTGTTATTTGTATGCACCAAGGGTCTGAGAGTAACGCAGTTTAAATTCTCTGTATGTATGTGCTGAACATGTGGAAGAATTGTCAATAAAGCAGACTTGACTTGATTTATTTATATATATATATATATATATATACACACACACATACATACATACAAACGGTATGTATTTATGTATGTGTATATATATATATGTGTGTGTGTATATGTATGTGTGTATATATATATATATATACACACACACACACACAGTGGCCTACTGATATTTATATATTTAATAACAGTAGGCCACAATGCATTCTTTATTCTAGATCTATGGTTTAATAATATATATAATATGTTAGCCTGTATTAAATTTAAGAACTAACCAGTTCCTCAAAAACAAAAAATATTCTTCAAAAACAAATACTGCTCTCAATAACAGTTGCACATTTATTTATATTTTCAGTGAACAGATTAAATATACAAGTATTTTTATTTCAGATAATTTTATCTAATTATGAGCATTAGATTCATGATTATTCATTATTTTTACTACAGCATTTGTAACCAAAAACCAGTAATTACAAAATTTACCAGGTTTAATTCAATTCAATTCAAGTTTATTTGTATAGCGCTTTTTACGATACAAATCATTGCAAAGCAACTTTACAGAAAATTCAGTTTCTACAATATTTAGTAGTAGCTTATCAGTGGTGACTGTCAGTTCATGTGTATACGGCAGAAATGTTCAGAAAAATCAATAAAAGACGTAAACAAACAGACGATTAACACTATTAACAGCAATTATGCAATCAAACTTAGAGCAAAATGTGGTAGTTCTGTATGTTGTCTCTGGGTTAGCATCATCTGAGGTCCTCTGAGGGGTTGGCATCATCTCTTCTCAGGTGTTCTGGATCCAGACTGGAGCTTGTGTAAATCCTAGTTACCACGGGATGTAAATCCCGTGGCAAAGCAGAGAAACAAATAGAGACATAATTAGCGTAGATGCTGTTCCAGCCAAGTAAAATTAATTATTTTAACCCAAGTTAAAGAATAATAATGCGCATTTGATCAGATATAACTGCAGTCCAAAATTATAAGATGCATTATTTGAATGCTTGGCCAAAAAGGTGTGTTTTTAATCTAGATTTAAACAGAGAAAGTGTGTCTGAACCCTGAACATTATCAGGAAGGCTATTCCAGAGTTTGGGAGCCAAATGCGAAAAAGCTCTACCTCCTTTAGTGGACTTTGCTATCCTAGGTACTATCAAAAGTCCAGCGTTTTGTGACCTTAGGGAGCGTGATGGGTTGTAGCGTGGTAGAAGACTAGTTAGGTACGCAGGAGCTAAACCATTAAGGGCCTTATAAGTAAGTAATAATATTTTGTAACTGATACGGAAATTAATAGGTAGCCAGTGCAGAATGTGTGGCTGAGCAGTGTAGCAAAGGATAATCATGTGATTCTGTATTGTAATAATATAGAAAAATTAAAAGGGTCTCAAACAGAAACGACTCTGAGCGCTCACTTAAAGGAGTCGTAGAGTTGACCCGTCTGAAAATGATTCACTGTTGCTAGAAAGACCTTCTGCCAACCTAAAAATACCTTACCAACTTAAAAACCACTAAAACAACATTGGGCCAACCATGTCATTGGACAGCCAGCAGACCTAACAAATTTAAAAATATAGCCTATTTTAACCATCTGCCAACTTCATAAATAGTAAATCTGCAAACTTATAAATAAATAGGCTTACCTACCTTACACTAAAATTTTAAGATTGTGACATGGCCTATTCATTGTTGAATTGCATTAAGAGACGGCACAACAGACAAACTGAATTGTTATAAAAATGAATTTATTGGTAACAAAATTAACTTATTGCAGTTTAATGAGAAAAATGAGAAAATGTGCAGATTCTCTTCCATATTCTGCAGAGTTTTTTTAAGCAAATTAGAGATTGTGTGTGGCTCTGATGATGAAGACGGAGCGGAGGAGAAGTAGCAGCATACTCCTGTAAAAAAACAACAAACATACAAACAACTTTTTAGAACATTTAAGATGTGTCGTTCTATTTTAATTACACAACCCAAAACAGAAAAAATAGTTTTCTGCACGAAATTTTCATCATGTTGGGGTAGCAAATTTTTTATACATCTTAATGTAGAGATGTAACACTTGCTTCCGGCTTCGCTACCGTTCGGACGTTCTAGCTTACTGCTCTGCGCTTTGTTTCTTATTTCTGTAATTTTCTCTGATTTTTCTAAGATTTTTACTTCAGCAGATCAGCACAGTGCTCAAACAACAGATTTTTGGCACAAACACTAAAACTAAAAACTCTTTGGGACTGGAATAATACTACAAAAAGAAGACTTTGTCTCCCACTGCCAGCAGCTTACATTCCGGAGACGGGAAAACAACTGCCTACATTCAAACAGAAGAGAGAGAAAATGCCTCCTGTTGGATCTACTTGTTGCATGAATTGCTGCAAACTTCTACAAAGGATTGTGGTTCTTGAAACAAAGTTACTTGCTGGACTTCCAAAACAGGCGGAACACTCAGCAGACCGTCGTCATGGACCCTCTCAGCATACAGCCGGTGAGTCCCATGAATCTTCTGAATCTCAACAGTTTATACCAAGTGTAGAGGAACAAGCCGAAACTGATTGCCACACTTATCGATGGCACAAACAGGGAGCGAGACCCAAAGGCACACGAGACATCAGATTGTCACGAGTTTCTCGTATTGCTGCCGTAGCATCCTCTACCCCAGATTCGACTATGACAAGGCTTGTGAATACTGGTATTCTAACACCCCCTATACATCTTGAGAACAGATTTGAAGCATTAATGAATGTGGGTGAGGAATCCCCAAATGTGATTAAACATGGATTGGATCGGCCAGCAGCTAACACCGCTACTAACAGGCGCTCAAGGTCGAGCAGACAGCGGCATTCAGCTCAGAGCGCAGCCGAGCCCAGGACTCTGATAGTGGGTGACTCTATTATCAGAAACATCAGTAGCAGGACTACAACAACATGCTGCCTTCATCAAGCAACGGACTCTGATGTGAACAAGGAACTTCAGAACATTCAGATGAAGCACAAGACTGCAAATCGAATCATCATCCATGTGGGGAAGAATGATATTTGGAAAGAGCAGTCAGAACTTCTTAAGAAGGACTTCAGTGAACTCTTTGAAACACTTCAAAGACTCAAAGTTCAGTCGTTCATCAGTGGACCACTCCCAGCAAGGGGAACAAATATGTGTTCACATTTAATTGGGCTGAACACATGGCTACAAAGATCTTGCAATATAAAAGGAGTAAATTTGATCGACAACTTCAATCTTTTTTGGGGCCATAGACAACTGTTTAAACCGGATGGCCTCCATCCAAACAAACTTGGTGCTAGAGTGCTTAAGGACAATATCTACTTCTCCCTCCGCCATCCTTCAGCAGAGTGTGTCAATTCATTCACCACACACACACCAGGTCCGAGTCATCATGTGGTTGACATATCCCACAAGGACACTGATAACACCATGCAGCCACAACAAGCACTGCTGATGGACACTATCCCGGCTGAGCCCTGCCCACAGAGCTCCTCACAGACAGACTGTGATGTATCAAAACAGCTACAAGACTCAGCACCCAAGGACGACTTTCTGGAAAACAGCCAGGGAAGCCAGGACAACATATCACAGTCACCGGAAACACCAGAGACACAGCCCCTCTCACCGGACACATTATCCCTCTCTCCAGCATCTCCACTTCTGTGCTTCTCACAGAAAATGGAGGAATTGGTGTATGCTGGGACTAAACTCTCTCACTCATTCGCTGCAAGCCCGCAGATATCAACAAAAAAATGGCGGGCCCCCCAACCACCAAAGCCTGTGGGCCCTGCTCCTGTGAGAGCTCTCCGACCGCTGCCACAACGCCAGGGCCCAAACCCTCCATCTGCTGTAGGTGAACCAAAAACAACTGATAGCAGCTCTCAGTGATATGTGTCGGGTCCCCGCTATAATAGCAGCAACATTCACAAATGTTTACAGAATAAGCGGGAACCCAGTGTGCCTGTAGCTTTCTCTATTTCAATTTTATCACGTGATAGAAAGTCCAAGGCCTTTTCAAGCCGAAGGGCAAACTCATCTAATCTGCGGCCTATTATGCATCAAACTAAGATTGATGTAAAGACACAAAGCACTGCCATCAAGTTAGCTTTTTTAAACATTCGCTCACTAAAAAATAAATCATTTCTAATCAATGACTTTATAACCACAAACAATCTGGATTTTATGTTTCTAAACGAAACATGGCTAGAAGACAGCTGCAGTGCAACAGTCCTCAATGAAGCAGCCCCTCCTAACTTTACTTTCATGAGAGTCTGCAGGACTTTTAGGAGAGGTGGAGGTGTAGCTGCTCTATTTAAAGATGTATATCAATGCAAGCAAGTGTCATTTGGTCAGTACTTGTCTTTTGAATATCTAGGAATTGTGCTGAAAGGTGCTCCACGCATTCTGTTTATCATTATTTACAGGCCTCCAAAATACTCTCCAGCCTTTGTTGAAGAGGTCACAAAAATGTTATCAATGATTTCCTCAGAGTTTGACTGTTTTGCTATTGCAGGGGATTTTAATATTCACATAGATAATGCAGAAAACAAAACTACAAAAGAAATGATAATGGTTCTAAACACTTTTGATCTGATTCAGCATGTGCATGGACCCACACACAAAGGTGGACACACTCTAGATTTAATCATCAGTAGGGGTCTAAACATTTCATCCATTGTTATTAAGGACGTAGCACTATCTGATCACTTCTGTATTTTCTTTGATATATTGATATTTGCTACCACTGAATCTATATCTGTCTCTGTCAGAAGGAGATGCATAAACGAGAACACTAGTGTGCGGTTTGTAGAGGCTATATCTTTAAAACCAAGCATTTCTACAGACTGTTGATATTCTCCTTGATTCCTTTAACTCAAAAGTTAAGAATGTTATTGATGATATTGCTCCAATAATAGTCAGTAAGAAAACAAATCAGTTTGGAGAAGATCAACAGCAGTTCAGACTATGAAAAGACAATGCAGAAAAGCCGAGCGGATGTAGCGGAAGATGAAACTTGAAATTCACTATAGCATCTATAAAGACAGCCTTCATGCTTTTAATGTGAAACTAGCCACAGCTAGACAGAATTTCTTCTCAAACCTTATAAACAGTAACTTAAACAACACTCGTACTCTTTTTGCCACTGTTGAGAGACTGACAAACCCCCCAAGTCAGATTCCCAGTGAAATGCTCTCAGACAGCAAATGCAGTGAGTTTGCTTCCTTCTTTTCTGAGAAGATCATCAATATCAGGAAGGAGATTAGCACATCCTCAAGTAATGCAGAGGTCAGACAGATTTGGCCGCAATATCAAAAAGATACTATGTCTATTTTTGAAGCAATTGATAGGAAAATTTTGGAAGAAATAGTGCAGCACCAACCTGCTATCTTGACACACTTCCCACATCTTTTTGCTTAACTGTTTAGAAGCAGACCTCTTAGAAGTGGTGAACGCCTCACTTCTTTCTGGGACATTTCCAAACTCCCTGAAAACTGCAGTTATTGAACCCCTTCTGAAAAAGCCCATCGAGTCACTGTTGAATCAACGTCAGGTGCCAGTGTTGGATAACCATTGAATTTTGTTTAGATTTTGCAAATCTAATCAACGTTGAAATAGCAACGTCATTCCAACGTCACGTTTCTCAACATAGGTGAATTCGCCAACACTGAATCAATATTGATTTATGTTTCGATTTTGCAAATCCAATCAATGTTGAAATTTCAACGTCACTATAAAGTCCTGCTTTTCAACAGTTTATTTTGTTAAACTGTTTTCACTAAAGTATTGATGTATTCAATAATATAATGAAGTATTCAACACCAAACACCTTGAAATGGATACATAAACACTAAGTTTGTGGACACACACAGTCAGCTAGGAAGAAGCCAATTGGTCAAAGCAAGACCAGGAAGAAGATTAATAAAGACATTTCACTGACGTAAGAAACATGCTTTATTACATGGCTGCAAGTGTGCCAACATTTCACACAAGTCAAACTTTAACCTTTAGAAAACCGGCCCAAACATTGGGCAACATTGAACACGGCTGGTTAAATCTTCCCTTCTAGTTACTTCTTTCTGCCACCGCCACCCATCCTCTCTGGTGCATATTTCAAGTATTTGGCCATGTATTCGTCTACTTTTGTTGTAGTTGTATCAAATGAGCTCAAGACAGCGTCTGATGAGGGGGGAGAAAAACAGATCAGTATTAGCAAACGCTAACCTCTCAAATTAAAATATTAAGCAAATATCAACTTTTCAAGTATATAAATTAGTATTTATCAACGTGCAAGATCATTGATAATCATGTGCTTGGGCAAGCAACAAAAGGCAGTTGGTAGTAACCAGTGCTGCCGGTAGAGAAGTTAGTCTAGAGCCCAGAATGGAGTATAATATATATAATATTAGAGCATGCTCTGTAGAGTCCTCCAACTAAAATGATTTTTCTTATGAATTATTATTCTGCTTACTATATTCAATTATTTAAAACATTGTTACAAAACTACTATGTTAAACCAAACTCACCACAGATTATCTTGTAGAGACGGGTCTTCATGAAGGCAACCTTCCCACTCCTTCCTCTGAGGCTCATTATGGCCATCATTTTATTTGTCATAGTTCTGCCATGGTAAAACAGATTTATATTAGAATATTATATTGCAATCAAGTTCATTATGAAAATGTAGCAGAGAGCGAGTAAGTGGGTGTGTGAGGGGAGTGCATGACAGTATATGAAAAGTAACATCACTATAAACTAATGCAAAAAAAGGAACATAAAGTTACTTACGCAGCCATTGACTTCTTCACATGGTCTGCAGCATCAACGCCTCCCAACCTCTTCAGATGTTTACTCTGAAAAGGAGCAACAAGAAATTAAAAATATAACCAGAAAAAGTGGTCAGTAGAGACCAGACCTCCACAAAGCAGGCACATGATGAGGACCATAAGTTTGTAGTGGTCACCAAGGTGAACAAGCCAATTGTCATAATGAAACTTTGCCAGCACTTTACAAGATTAATTATTTAACCCTTTTGTTGTCTTCGTTTTTTTTATAGCACTTGTCCTCCGGGGTAAATTAGCTACTACTCGCATAACACACACAACTCAGAAGTGCATGAAGCCTGAAAAGGCACTTCCTGCTGTAAAGACATTACCCGGATGAAAACATACTGTGCACGCTCTATAGGCCCCATGCGCCTATAAAACGTGCACACCTCTTCGTCTTGTCTGTCTCTGCTGTTGTCTCTGATCAAAATGTGAAATGCCCCATGAAGCTTTACTTATTAGAGTGTTTGTCTTGTACCCAATCATGGAGAGACATAAGAATATCTCTACAAATCTTTAGCATTGATGTACATTAGGGTTGTGAAACCATGTTTCACTAGTCTGATCCTCAGACCCCAATACCACCTGAGGGTTAAAACTTACCAGTTCTGCTCCCTCATTCTTGTCCTCCAGGCGATTCTCTAAAGCGTCGAGCTCTTCTTCAGTGTTTGCCGGCTTTACCTTATAACTTGTTCCAGCAGATGAGGTGGCAACATGAATTGTATCTTTGATTTCGACAAGGAGCTGAAGAACTCTCTTCTGGAATTCTAGCCAAAAAAGAAGCGACCGATTATTATTTTTATAATGTAGTGAGTACGCTCTACACCACAAAATCATAGTTTTTTCATTTGCCCAATAAAAATGCACTGCCAAAACTCAATTTTACCAAGAATATTTGTGATATTTCTAATCAAATGTCTAATTTCTATTCAAAATAAATCTTATACACTTAAAATAAGACACCTAAAAAGTAACTTGTATTTAGACAATTTTCACATAAAATAAATAGAAAAATCTGCCAGTGGAGCAATTTTATTTTATTTTTTTTGCTTGTAATAATAATTTAAAAAAAACCTTACATGTGTTACCAGTGTTGGGGGTAACGAGTTACAAAGTAACGGATTACAGTAACTATATTACTTTTTTAGGTAACGAAGTAAAGTAACGCATTACACTAATAATATTGGTAACTACACTACTTTACTAGACTATAGGAACGCGCTTTCCTGTGTTACACAAGCAGTGTTTGCCTGTGTGTAAAGTTCTGGGCCGGGTTTCCCGATAACGATTGATCTTAGCGCTTAAGAACGTTTTCTACAAGTAATTTTACGATCGTTCGTTATTGTTTCACGTGCATTTCCCAAAAATGCACGTAAAGCAATCGCACATAGCTGTGCTTTAAGTGCTACTTAGGAGACGCTATCCGTTTGACAAGTGCTGAAACGTCACCTTAAAGAATGGCTCTTAATTGAAGTACACGATCGTTTATTGACGTTAACCTAATGCTGCATTCCAGACAGACAACTTGGATATAATAACTATAATACAATACAATATTATGGGCCCTATCATACACCCGGCGCAATGCGACGCAAGGCGCAGCGCAAGTGTGTTTGCTAGTTTCAGTCCGGCGCCGTTCGCATTTTCCCGTCCAGCGCCACGTCGTTTAATTAGCAAATGCATTTGCGCCCATTTGTGCGCCCATGGGCGTGCTGGTCTAAAAAAGAGGTGTGTTCAGGCGCATTGCTGGCGCATTGCTATTTTTAAGGAGCTGAAAATAGACTGCGCCATAGACCAACTCAAACCTGGTCTAAAGTCTGGCGCAATGTTTTTTCTTTGTTATTTAAAGAGCGTGTTAGTATAGGCAGGTCCACAACGCACGTACAAGCTGCTTATTAAAAACAGGGACACACAGCAGCACACAAACATGCCAAATATTAAAAATTAAAGGATTGCAATGCATAAGAATTTTTTGAAGGCTAGTTAAATATAAAAATGCCTACATGTCATAATGGATAGTCATCGCATGGATCAGAATTAGGCTATCTATTTGCTCGCACACGAGCAGCTCCGTTTCATCTCGGAGACGCGTTCTGTCTTTGCGCTTGCCAAATTCCGTCGTGTAAATAGCAAATCCATCATGGCACGAGCGCAACTGGCTCTTAAAGGGAATGGAAGATGGGACTCTGATTGGTTTATTGCATGTTACGCCCAAAAAACACCCATTATTCATTAAGAGAATAGGGACAACCCGTTTAGACCATGCGCCCGGGCACGCCGACCGTTTTTCCGTCGTTAAAATAGCAAAAGTGGATTTGTACACGCCCTGAGTGTTTAGATCGTTAAAATAGGGCCCTATATTATATTATAGTGTATAATATTATACTTTACATAATAATATATAATGTACTTTTTATACAGTAGAGAGAGAGAGGGAGAGATAAATTATTTCCGGGTCTAAAACATACATAGCTGGTTTTCGTGCACTTCAGCAAGTCATTGACATATTTACATGCATTAAAATAAGGCTATTTTAAGAAAAAATTGAATAAATTAAGTTGTTTTTATGCATTTAAATAATTAGACATGCTAAAACACAGAATTTGGTAACAATAAAACATATGGTGAAGAAAAATAAAACATTTCATAGGGCCCTAAACATGTAATTTTTGTTAAACTTTTAATAAATTGTTGTGAAAATGTATAAGTGTTATGATTTAAATTAAGTAGACATGCTTTTTGATTAATACAATTAAATTGAACCATTAAAAAGGAGTTGAGAAAAAATAAAACAGAAAAAAATGGAATCCAGAAAAATTAAAACGGAAAAACGGAATTTGGGAAAAAATAAAACGGATTTCATAGGGCTATAAAAAAGGAAAGTAAAGTAATAAGTAGTGAAGTTACTTTTCAAATGCAGTAACTAGTAAAGTAATCTCATTACAATTTACAGAAGTAACTAGTAACTAATTACATTTTTTGAGTAACTACCCCAGCACTGTGTGTTACCATGTGTTCATGTGAAAAATCAGGTTAGTTTGAAGAATCAGCAAAGTGTCTGATTCAACTGAAATGTTGGGGACAGCTAGAGACACTAGAAGACTCCTAATTATTCGTCAGCAAAAATAAGAGAATAACATTACTTTTTTCAGACATCGGGAAGTCTTCCTTCCTCAATTTGTTTGAGTGTGCATGCATCGACGTCGCATTGGTTGCATTTGGGGGATCCCTTTCAGCTCTCATAGACTTCTCAGGAGGCTGCCTAAGGCTTCGGTCGATAGTCGTTCTTGGGGTGTCACTGATGGAGAATGGAGACCACATAATGGTCATGTACATTGCACATCCAAGACAGATACAAGTATCTTAAAGAGCTCCAGTATTTTTTTCCCATATGCCAGAATATGTTCCTAACAACACCCTCATCTCCTTGTGGGTTCAGAAGCATTCTGACGCCGTGAGAAGGACTCTGAGGAACTCTGCCTCCGTTTCTGCAAAAGTGACTTGAACGGACTCCTTCGGCTACGGCTAAATGATATGGTTAAAAAAAAAAAAAAAACATAAATAAAGAAGGACATTGCTATGACCGTTATTGCAAATGAAGTCTAATTCTCAAATAAGTGGGAATGATCATTTTGCACAGCAGTTTTTATTTAAAAAAAATATATCTATGTATAAATATTAGGGCTGCACAATATATCGAAATATCGCAAATGTAAATATCGCAAGAGCGTGCGATATCTGAATCATTTAATAATAGGCTACTTGAATTAAAACGTTGCAGAAGGTCAAAGTTTTAGTTTGACGCATATAGCAAAGAATTGCTTGACGTTAAAAAGAGTTAAGTGCAATAAGTTGCAGTCTCATCTTGCTGTCTGACTCACACCTGAAGCGCGTGCACAACAACCCGCATCTCGCACAGTGTCTTCTCAGTTCTGCCGCACATGTGCAAAGCACGCGCATACACACAGAAACAGCGCATAAACACCGAGTTGATCCGTCTTTTGCATCTCCTCATATTTGAACAGACACATACACACAGAATTATGTAAATAGTATCCGTCTCAACGATCATTCATGTAAATGCAGTCGGTTATGTTTTAAATGAATGTAAACAGCTGAGAAAGAAATCTGATGTGTATCATTATACAAACACATGCTGCTGAATATGTCACTAATGTTAATCAAACAACAAAACAGGTATATAACAAAGATTAATCTAAAATGAATTCATACAGAGAACACAATGCAGTGTTATTTTACACTTAATTATTACATTTCTGTACCTGAATACTACTGTTTATTTTATCTATGCTTGTAAATTGTGTATTTTTTATTTTTATTTTTATTTGTATGTCCACACTATGGTTCACACTGATGTTAAAATGACATTTTCTGATTTGTGACATTACTTTTTATTTAATGCTAAAACACTGCTGGTCATTTTCAGAAGTTATAGTGATTCTTTCTTTTCCAAGAAAAATCTGAAACAAATTGGTTATATAATTTTCATTTTTAAATATTTTAAAATATAATTGCAATTGATTTTACACACTTTAAGCAATATCGTATCGCATATCGAATACCGCTTTTTTTTAACAAGGTATCACATATCGCATTTTTCTTCAATATCGCACAGCCGCCCTAATAAATATATTTGTTGAGGTCTGTGCCAAACATTTTCTTACATCTGGAAGATGTGTAGTTCAGATTGCAGCTTTACAGTGCTTCCTTTATATGGACAATATTGTACTTTTGATCATATTTAAATGAAATACCTCCGTCCATGAGTTGAAGGAACCCTGAGGAACCCCCACGCTTTCTCTGAGAAAGGGATCTGGACAGACTCTCTTGGCCAGGGCTGAATGATCTGGTTTAAAAAAAAAAAAAAAATTAAAAAACATTTCTACAGCAGGTATTGCAAATTAAGTAAAATTCAAAGTAGTGGGAATTATCATTTTGTGTGGCAATTTCTATTTTTACTGGGTCAGTACATCAAGCATTTTCTTACATTTGGAAGTGCTAAAGCACTCAATCAGTGCATCTGGTTTGTCCAGTGTAATTGTGATGTCCATACCAAATAAAATCTAATAATAATAATAATAACAGTGCTTTGTTTATACTGGCAATATTGCACTTCTGATCATATTTAAATTAAATACCTTCGACCATTAGAAAGAGACTCAGAGGGACTCCTGCTACCACTGTGTGCCAAGGATCGAGATTGAGGGCTTGAGGGGATGTCCATTTGGGTTCTTTCTGCGTTTTTAAGAGGGTTTAGACACTGGGAAGGGTTTACATGTCAATAATTCAAAATTACTTTACACGTATTTGGTTAGTCAACATAAGAAACATTAACAGTTTACATTAACAAAAGACAATTGAAATTTATATTTTGTGGCATTCAATTCAAGTTATAACCTTTCAGTTCTGGTATGACATACTAAACTTCAAAATATTTGATACCCAATCAAAGACAAAACTGGTTTCACACAACCACCTACCAAACTGTGCATCTGTCATTTTGGGAGGAGTTTGAAGAACAAAGTCATCTGTAATAAATAGGCAACAGTCATCAAAAAAAAAAAAAAAAAAAGTACTTAACTAGTAACTGTACTGACTAATTAGCCCAATACTGGCATTGCCATGGTGGTGATTAAAATGCTCAGATTATGTGTTCTGGATGTGCATACCTTTTGTTAGTCTTTTCTTGGCTTGATTCTCATTACTTGTATTTGCAGGATGCAGGATGCGGAGTCTTTTCATTGTGTTGGTAGTTGTGCCATATTTACCAGACTGTGCATTCGTCATTTTGGGAGGAGTTGGAAGAACAAAGTCATCTGTAATAAATAGTCAACAGTCATAAAGTACTTTCAAAACTATAGTAACTAATTGGCCCGATACTGACATAGCCACGGTAGTGATTGAAATGCTACAATGATGTGTTCTCAACGCCCATAACTTTTGTGTAAGTGTGACTAGTTGTGAGTTTGCAGTAAGAACCATTACATCTCTCCTATGATTCAAACATACTGAGCCCACCCCCCATCTTCATATGGCATGATTGTGTGACATGACCCACCACCAAGGTGTCACTGCCTCTTTTTGGTGTGGCATACCCCAAAATGAACCAGTGTTCAAAAAACAAAAAGCACCCATTGTGGCTCCAACAAAGACTATTATGTTATTACAAACTCTAAAAATACAATGAAAGCAAAACAGGTAAATTTGATCACCGCACACTGAAAAACTTTACTGAATCTTTGTTCTGAGTGAGCAACAATCAGAGGGAGCTACAGGTGTGTTGCTTGCTCACAAAGATTCTGTAAAGTTTTTCAGCATGCGGTGGTCTATTTCACCGTTTTACTTTAAATGTTCCTGCTACCAACCCGCACCTGACGATCAAACTAGCTGTGCACAAGGAAATCCTTTAGTTGGTTTACTCTAAAAATACAGTGTTACAATGATGTAGCCCTTGGGGTCATGTAGAAATTGCCATCAGTGCATTGGTTCCTGTAAATTAACACATACCTTCACAAGGAATACATTTTCGAATCTTCTTGGTAGCCTTTTCACCTAAAATTAGTAATAAGCATTCTGCAAGACAGTAGTCATCTTTCAAACAATTAGGCATACCTGTGTTGACTGTCTTAGTTTGAACTGACATTGATTGAATTGAAAAAGGTTAGAAAACCCTACTCCAACCTCATTGTTGTGACAGAGGTATGAAAATAAATGTGAAAACCTAATTTTTTTGTTACATACCTGTACTTTTTATCATAAGATCTGGAGAAGATTCTTTTCTTGAAGAGTCTTCATTGACAGATGGTTCATCTAAAAAAAGGAAAAAGTCAATAAATATTTGATAGACAATTACAAATGTAATATTCCACAACATTGAAAAAAAAAAGAAAAAAAAAAATTCTTACAAATGATCAAATTAGTAAAAGTGCACTACATACCAATTTGGTAGTAGGGATAAAAAAAAATTTTGGCCTCCTCTTCATCGGTAACTCCTCTTCTGAGCCACTCAATTCAGCAGTTGTAGTGAAATCATACTTCTCGCATTCATTATTGTCATCTGAAAGTACATACAGCAATGGTAAAATGCATACAAATGAGTAAGTCTTAATATACAACAGCAACTGGCTAAAAATGGAGGTTTGGCTATTATAAAATACTTGTTTCATTTATATAAGCGGATATCATCTTGCATGCCAACAGTCAACAATAAACAGGCTATTGAATGACAATATTGTTCTTTTGATTGCATATGATATGATTTTGTGAGGAAGGGGCAGGACTAAATAAGCTTTTTGCTTCCTCCTGTTCCCTCTCGAACATATTTTGTTGTTGTTTTTTTCTGGATGAGACTGTTTATTTGTGTTGTGCTTCTGACATTTAGTTACTTTTAATTTTATGGTTATTTGCTGTTGTTCGAGATAAAACCAAACAATAAGACAGTCTCCCCAAAATACACAAGCAAAACTGACATAATAGCAGGCTAGAAATTACCAAACATACATAAGGGACAGATACTTAAATGTTCATGTAAAAGAGAAAAATTAAGAAATGTCCATATGTATGTGTTGACTATTTGAAATTTGCCTTACGTTCATATATGACACAAGTCTTTGCCTTACAAAACACATACCTGACTGAATCTTAATTTTTATTAACGGGAATTTCGTCCATGACTCTTCTGGTTCTTTGCAGGCCTTCAATGCTCTCGCAGCTCCTTGTGTAGGCCACAATACACCACCATTCTTAACCCCACATGATGGTATCACTTCCTCCATCTCCATGGTCTCCTCTCTCCACACCGCTCTGGTCCACATTGTTCTGGTCTATAGAAAAACAAATGAGAAAACTCAGAACAATGCTATCCAACAGTTAAAGTGAATAACCATCATTACATTATAACTAAAAACTTCTAACATTAAAAGATTAACAGCTATTAGTGGAGTTACTCTCATCTTCTTCTGTCACTTATCCTAGGCTGGTTAGTTCCTTTCACTGCCATGAAGCAATGGCATAAATAAGTAGCCACTTTTGTATGGTAGACAAACTGCCTTGTGCTTCAGTTTTTTCTCCTCAATCAGCTCTCGTTTTTGGTTCCCTCTTTCGTCACGCAGTACAGCAATGTTAGTCAGTTTTGAGTCGCATGGACTGGTGAAGAAACTGTCCAAAGCGTTGAGACTGTACACATCACACACACGTCTTTTCTGGCCTTCTTTCCTTTACCAAGGCATGTCCCAAAAAAAAACAGGAGTCCTTCTTCTTAGTTGACAAAAATGTCCCAAGTGCTGCTGGTGAGACATGAATTTTTGCATTGTCCATTTCTGCTATCCTCTTTGATAGTTGTGCAATTGGGTTTTTTGCATTTCTGACACTTTTTTTTAGTTTTTGCAGGTGGTTTTCAAACTGAAAGGCAGAGATGTCATTCAAAGATGTTTCAAAGTGCCTTGCATCTTCAGCCAAGTGGATCAGGGCATGGACATTATAGGATGGAAAGATTGGGCTGTAGAGCTTGGTAGATGTTCTATAAAAATATACTAAAAGCTCTTCAGCGTAGTCAATGGATGACATCCGTGTAATGCCATTGGAGTCCAACAGTACAGACATGGCAACTGACAGTGTCAAAAAGTGATGGTAAAAACTGTCTTGCAGAATGCCACGGAGAACAACAGGTCCAGTATAGAGTAAAAGCTGCCTGAATTCCGTCGCTTTCCATCTGTCCAAATCAGTTAGACTTTGTGGCTGTCGGGCAAATTGTCTTGGCAGCTTTCCACTGAGGGACAAGAGTTTTGCTGAAATTTGCCTTGAGGACAGCCTGTTTTAGAAAGTTCAGCAATCGTTTGACAACCCCTAGGCAGACAACATGCATATAGTCCAGCACAAACGGTTGTATGCACTGCAAGCCTGCAGCGATCAGGGGTGAGCAACCAGTTTGGTGGATGGGATACGCCTGTTTAATGAAGTCATCTTCTGTTCTTGCATCAATCTTCTCCTGCGACTGGTAGTTGAATACAACCCTGTGACTTACATAATGTCCTTCAATGGTGCACCGCTCACAGCTGCTGTAGGCATTGTGGGACTTGATGCATTTTAGGAATGCTCTCGCTGGGGCATCACAAATGAAAGCATTCACTTTTACATTTAATGTTCCATTTTGGAACTCAACCCCATGTTGTTGGAGTGCCTTCAGTTCTGTTAAAAACTAGACGTGTAATCAGTAATGCTGTTTGGCTTTGCAGTTCCACAAAATAGTGCAACGATAAATGGCTCAAACTTTTTCACACTACAAAGAATGGGCCAAATTTGTACATTGGATGATTTAAACAATGGAACACTATCTACACTGAAATTTAGCAGTATCTCATTTTCTGTTGAAAAGAAATCGGGATACTGTGAGCACATTTTCAAAAGTCCCGTCTCCACACCGAAGTAGAGGAATTGGCCACCACATAGATCCCTGACTTCTATTTGAGGTGGAGTTCCTAACAGTGTTCTGGCATCTTTTGGCAGCCGGTGGCCATGTTTACATAACACCAAGAGCAGCTCATCAACCGATGTGCGCGTTGCCTTATTTTTTACAGCCCATTTTGCCAAATCACTTCTTAGATCACTTGATTCCTCCTCAGACAAAGTTCCAATTTCTGAATCACTTTCACCATCACTGTCTGGCGGGTGATGATCATCTCGATACTCGTCTTCTCCTGTATCAGACTGCTCCGGTGTCTGTATGTCTTTTGGACTATCAGCAAAAGAGGGGCCAGGATTCTCATTTGAGGCACCTGGATTCTCATCTGAGTCACTAGAATCCACCAATGCGCGTAATTGTGCATTTTGTTGTCTCCATTTCATGTGATACATCTGGGAGTGAAAATATGAAAACTAAATATTTTTAAGCCTAAATGTTTTATAAAGAAAATCATTCAATTTTAAATTAAGTCAAAAAAATCATTGAATCAAAATAGCTAAGCTGTGCTCATCATTTTTTTTTAATAATATTTTCCACATCAACCTGTATTTAAATTTGACAAAAATGTAAATGATTTTAAATTTTTAAAGTTTTAAGGGTAACAGTTACTATCAGATTCAAATAGATGGTTGGGTTAGGTATGGGGACAACTCACCGTTGAAGGAGACTTTCAGGTCGTGTTCTTCCAAATCTCTGGAAAAGAGAAGGAAGAAGAATTAAATCTCAACCTTATTTTTAAAGTTTGTGGATGGAAAGTGTGTCAATGTGCCACGTTCGACCAACAGAGACATCCCTAACACCCTAGCACACACACACTCCCTAGCACACAACGGCGGTTCGCGGTTAAACTAGTCTGCCCATACACACAATATTAATTAACACAATATGTATTAATATGTGGGCCAGAGTCAGGCACACTCAAAATTTATTTAGGAATTTTCTAGTTATAAAATGTGACTTCAGAAACGTTGCTTACCGTTTGAGCTGTTACCCCCAGATTCAGTCCGAACCGGTCCAAGTCAGAATCTGCTAGCCTGCCTGAAGATGACGACACAGACCCACTTTGCACATGCGCAATTGTCTGGAACCGTCAGAGCCAATAGAATCCAGTTCTAGTCACCGCCTTTAATTTTGTGATAGACAACCGCCGTCCTCCAATCAAGCCCTTGTATTGAACGATGTTCCAAAATGATCAATCAGACTGGAGTTGCTCCATAGACTGTATAAAAACAAGTTGCTCTCAAAGTACGCCGGAAGATGTAGAAAGCGTTTTTTTTTTTTTTTTAATGCTTTATTGTCAACAACAGGTAGCATGTACAGTGCCATATCTCATATAACAAAAAAATAATTCACATGCCTCAACAAGGAGGAACAATAAAAAATAATAATAATAAAAAAGATGAGAGGGTACATAAGCATCAGTTTACAAATAGATATACATAATAAAAATTCCATAGGATATTACAATGCAATTTAAATACAGAAAATATACTTTACAGGTCAGCACCATTCATTATATTTTATTTTTCATATTATGTGAAAATGTTAAAGGAGGAGCATATATTAATCACTTTAGTTGCTTTACTATTTTTAGATTTTGACATCACATCTACATACATTTTAATCCCCTTTTTCAAGCACCATAAAAAGAAGTTTGCCTTTTGTAAACTTGCATTTATGAATGTGAAATTTACATAGAAATAAAATAAAATGTATAATAAAACCAACATCCTTTAAAGAGCGATCCTTGATATAAAAACCCAAAATCACATGTTTGTAAGATAAAGAAAATGTTTTAAAAACATTATCAGCAATGAAAATCTTCACATTATTCCAAAAATACTGGGTATATTGGCAAGACCAAAACAAATGAGAAATTGTTTCAGTGGAGCATTCACAGAAAGAATATTTTAAATCAATATCAATTTTACATTTTTGTAGGAATACCTTTGTAGGATAAACTCTATGAATTAATTTATATGAGATTTCCTTAACCTTATTTGTAAGGAGGAATTTTTGAGGTAATGACCAAACTTGAGTCCAACTTACATTATTAAAGAAATTCCAGTAGAAAATAACATAAGGCATAGAAATAATCTCTCTTAAAAACAAGGATCTAATTTTATAATTGTTAGGCTTTAACCCAGAGAAACAGATATTGCCGACAGAGGTATGTTCAGGTCTAGGAGGACAGACAGAGAGTGTGGATGTATATATATACCA
The DNA here is from genome assembly GCA_024542945.1 of allo-octoploid hybrid of Carassius auratus x Cyprinus carpio. Classification (NCBI taxonomy): domain Eukaryota; kingdom Metazoa; phylum Chordata; class Actinopteri; order Cypriniformes; species allo-octoploid hybrid of Carassius auratus x Cyprinus carpio. The sequence continues at coordinate 20,991,406 of CM045000.1, read as the reverse complement.
CGACTACCACGACTGAGGTGCCCTTGAGCAAGGCACCGAGCCCCCAACTGCTCCCCGGGCGCCGCAGCATAAATGGCTGCCCACTGCTCCGGGTGTGTGTTCACGGTGTGTGTGTGTTCACTGCTGTGTGTGTGCACTTTGGATGGGTTAAAAGCAGAGCACGAATTCCGAGTATGGGTCACCATACTTGATTGTATGTCACGTCACTTTCACTTTCACTTACACTTTCACTTTCATATACACAGCATCTGTACACCTGCAGGTATTGCCTTAGTAAGCACCTTGAATTCTTTTAATGTAATAGGTATTTTGTATCTTGAGATAAAGTTTTATAAATGTAAATAATTTCCCTTCATTATTAAATAACTGATTCACTAATAACAACCCAATTACTAAACCAATTATAAAAAATAAAGACTTATTTTTATTCAAAATATTGGCATTATTCCAAAGAAAAGCACTTTTATCACGACTCAACAAACATTTTATTCAGCGTTGATCTTTCAACGTTGTATCATTATTCATCTATCAACACTTTTTCAACACTTAATTGTTCAGCATTGTTTGGATGTTGGAACAACAATATTTTTCTACTGATATATTTAAACAAAATGTTTAAAAGTCATGGTTGTAAAAAATAATGTTGATTTTTGACGTACAATTCAATTTTTTTTATATTTCTATGTTGAATCCGTAGTGAGTTAACAACACCACTTCAACTATTTGGTGTTCAACGTTGTTTTGACGTTGAATTAATGTTTTTTCATAAACTGACATTATTTCAACAACATTTAAACGTTTAATGTCAGTCGAATGCCAGCTGGGGATGTCCCCACTTTTCACAAAAACAAACATGTGTGTGTGTGTGTGTGTGTGTGTGTGTGAACACTGGACTGACCCTCGGCTTGCCAGTGATAGAACACATGTCTGCAGAACAAAATGAATAAACATTAAACATTTGACAAAGCTCAAGTTAAAATGTTTTGTGTGTCATTGTTTTTAAAACGTGCATATTCCACTTCAGACTTTAAGTAACTTAGCCTATAATATTCAGTGACAGACGGACAACCCACTAGGCTATATAAAATAATGAATAAAAATACATTTAGTAACCCTTTTTCTCTCTGTGAGAGTGGACGCGCAGATCTCCAATTCCACTGATCAAGTTTGAACATATCTCAGACGTTATGATTTCGATCAGATGCGTCGGCTGTGTCGGTTGATGAGTCAACGTGATTTCGACGTCGAATCGATGTTTTATTTTACATGAAATAACGTTCTGATGTTCCGACCAAATAGTGAACGTTGATTCAACATCGAAATTTGATCGACGACCGATACTGACCTTTACAACCAAAAATCAACGTTGAATCAATGTCTGCTTGCTATCTGGGATCGGACGTTATAACCCAGTTTGTGGAATTGTTATTTGGTCCCTTACCCATCGAGCGCTTTGATAGCACTTCAAAGCTTTCTCTGGTTTAAATTTACTGCTACAATACACGAAGGCGTTTTTGAAATATTTTTTTTTCATGTCCATATAAAGCGGTTGCATACTGTTAAAACTGATTGTGGTAGTAATATCTTTAGGACTGTCCACTGTTTAGAACCATGTAAAGCGAAAGCAAATGTCTGGCGACCTAAAACCTAACTATCTTTATACCACACTAGTTCCCCACTACATAAGAGCAGGGGCACAACTGCACATTTGTCGAGGGGTATGCAAGATTGGTGTTGGCACCCCCATGAATTCTAGTAGCCCCTAACACTAACCCCCGCAGAAAACTTTCTGCAAGTCAATGACCAAAAGCCCATTACTAGCTTGTGCATGGTAGGATCCAAACTCATCAGGAGTGAAAAAAGTGTCAAAGGTTTGAACCCCTTTTAATCCAGAACGTGGCAGCAAGATTAATTTTTAACGAACTGAAAAGAACACATCACACCTCTGTTTATCAGTTTGCACTGGCTACAGGTAGCTGCTTGCATAGTTTTCAAGGTATTGATGTTTGCCTACAAAACCACCACTGGCTCTACACCCCTTTACCTAAATTCTTTACTTCAGATTTATGTGCCTCTAGAAGCTTGCATTCTGCAAGTGAACGTCGCTTTATTGTTCATCCCAAAGAGGCACAGAATCACTTTCACAGACATTTACATTAATTGTTCCCCCCGGTGGAATGACCTGCCCAACTCAATCAGAGTAGCTGAGTCCTTCTCCAAGAATCAGCTAAAAACACATCTCTTCCATTTTTATTTGACCCTCTAACTCTAGCACTCTATTATAATTCTATTCTTTATATAAAAAAACTTGACCCTTTTAGACATTTATTTACTGCTTGTTTTCTTATCACTAGCTTTCTAATCTTTTTGTATTCTATTTGTTTTCTTTTTATTTATTATACAGTTAACAAAAGCAGAAAAGGCCTCTAACACTAGCTTGCTCTATTCTTTTTCTATTCTGTTTTCTTTTTATTTATTATATAATAAAAAACCCTTGCTGCGTGTACTGCGTTAAGCTAACTGAGACTTGTTATAGCACTTGTGTATCATTGTTCTTTTGTTGTTTTTGATTGCTTCCATTTTCCTCATTTGTAAGTCACTTTGGATAAAAGCGTCTACTAAATGACTAAATGTAAATAATTAATTTGTTTCAAAACTATTCATATTTTTCACATTTTTATAGAGTAAAATTTATTTTAAAGAACAAAATTTTTTTTTATTTTATAGAGATAATTCATGGAAAATTTGCCATGCTAAGTGGAAGACTTCTGCCAAGATTTCACCTGGTAGAAAAACAAATACTATTAAATGAATGTCATGATTCTCACTATGACCACTAGATGGCAGCAGAGAAAGATTTATTATCTCATTTACGATGTCCAATCTGTAATATAGTTCTTTTCACATTTTGCTAATGGATTTATATTTAGACATTATAAAATCACTATTATAACATTTAAAAATATATTTTTTGTCAAAGTTCAGCATTGGTTTATATTGAAGTATGAAGTAGCAAGAGATTTCAACTCATTGGATCTACTGGAATCACACAGATGGCCTTTGAATTCAGAACGGCAATTTTCAGCGAAAGGTGGCCAGTTTGTTTACAATCTTCTCAGTTTCTCTCAAATGCAAATCAAATGCCCATTCACAAACAAGTTTTTTTTTTCTCGAGCAATAGAGATACTCAGAAATAAACTAATATTATTCACTTTACCTTCTTAGGCAGTGGCAGTGCCAGGATGTTTTCACAGGGGTGGCCAGGAAGGGGCCAGCAACCAGTCTGGGGTGGCACAGAAATCTTCATTATTTATTATATATATATAGAAATGGATTTGACTATAAAGTACTGGACAGTTTTAGGACCTAAAACACAACTGAATACAATTAATTTGTACTTAATTGTCATTGAGTTTTTACATTTGAGATAGAATTACATCAAGTAATACTGAGTGAATGACAAATTTTGTGTTATTTTTGTATTACCTACACTGTAAATGATTTCTGTTGTTTACACAGTATTATACTGTTGATCTCAACAGTTTCTTGCTGTATAAGCTGTGTACAGTGTGTTACTGTAGATTTGGTTGTTTTCACTGTATTATATTGTATTCTCAACAGTTGAGTACTGTGTACATGGTTGACAGTATGTTACTGTAGATTTTCAATGCATTCTGGGAAATTATCAATGACTGTAAATCAAAATACAGCAGTGCAAACTGACCATGAAAAACCCCACACAGAATTTCGCAGGTAAAACTGCTATTCCTACATAAAAATCATTCAGGACTGGGTGCTATACATTAACACTCTTAATTTCTGTCAGTGGGGGGTGCAAGAGAACGCATTTGAAAGAGTTTTTCCTGTAATGTCGGAAACATCGTGTCTTCTCTGCGACGTGGAAACGTGCTTCATCTGGTGAGTAATAAATATTAATATTTTCATGCATACAGACATTCTAGCTAATAGATTTAATGTTAGTTTAGAATAGCTGACCGCGATTTCAATATTCAAGGTTTATACTCAACATTTTACTAGTGTATAAGCTGTGTACAGTACTCTTTCAATGTAGTCTGCGACATGTTACTGTAAATTTAAATACAGTAATACGAAATGACCGCGAAAAACAACCACAAACTGCTATTTTGTGAAGAACTCTTTCAGTTCTCTGAGCAACTTTGAGGGCGCCTTCGCCTCGCGTCACTGTCTGTAAAGTTCACCATAAATATCTTGTAAGTGAAAAATCTTTATTTTTTTATGCAAACCAAAATGTCAGTAATAGCGTTATTGTTAGTTTAGAAGAACTGCCCGCGGCGTTGATGTTCTATAATATCATCTTCGGTACACATATTAAGTTATTTTTGATTAAATCCGATGGCTCAGTGAGGGCTCTATAGACAGCAATGTCATTGAACTTCTCAAGATCCATAAAGGTATTAAAAACATATTTAAAACAGTTCATGTGAGTTCAGTGGTTCAATCTTAATATTATAGAGCGACAAGAAAACTTTTTGTGCGCCTAAAAAACAAAATAACGACTTTTCAACAATATTTAGTGATGGGCGATTTCAAAACACTGCTTCAAATCTTTTGTTTCGAATCAGTGATTAGAATTGCGTGTCAAAATGCCAAACTGCTGAAATCACGTGACTTTGACGCTCCGAATCACTGATTCGAAACAAAATATTCAAGTTCAGTGTTCAATGACATTGCTGTCTATGGAGGCCTCACTGAGCCATCGGATTTAATCAAAAATATCTTAATTTGTGTTCCAAAGATGAACGAAGGTCTTACGGGTGTAGAACGACATGAGGGCGAGTAATAAATGACATTATTTTAATTTTTGGGTGAACTAACCCTTTAATACCAGTCGAGAGGGATGTTATTAGGTTCATGAGACTCCATCTTGCAAAATTTTTAAAAAAAATCAGACGACTAGGCTCCAACAAATTTCACTTCATTCATACACTTTTGTTACAAATTAATTTCCATTAGTAACACCAATGGGCTTTTGCATAAATGAATGTTTAGAGCTTATCCCTTATTGTGACATGACTTATTAGAGATGATGCTACATATTGTGATCACAAATCTTTTTATTTTTTTGTATTTACAGGTTTCTTGTCAGGATAAATCCAGAAAATTCGAAATGCAATTCTGAGTTCCAGGTGTTTGCACAATATGACTGGCAGAATCATTAAGGTAAGAGTAATAATAGGGGTGTGCAATGGAGCCAATATCTGCAGTAATCTCAAAATTATTTGTGTCTGAATCTGTATTTAGAAAAATCTTAAAAATGGTGGAAAAGGCCAGAAATAACCAAACGTTTGTGAAAAAATGAGAAGTCTGTTTTAAAATGTAACTCTGTTCCCTTCACAGTTTTCATTTAACAAATATGCTTTGTATAACTCACAGTATTTGTATTTTTATTATTATTATTATTATTATTATTACAATTGTAACATTTCTTTAAACAAGTTAAACAAGTGAAACAATACCTGATTTCTGAAAGGCACACCGAAACAGCAGTGCAGTTATTTGATTTGCAGTTGTGCTGTGCTCATTTCATTCATGGAGTTTACACTCATTTGTGTTTCATAGGGCTGATTGAAATGGCCAAAAATTATCTTGATAAAACGTTTCATATCATATCAGTTTATCTATTCATTAAATGTCTTTCCTAAGGTAATTGTAAAATTGCTTGACATTATTGCTTTCTGTTTTGGCAACCAGATACATCACAATGTGAATTACTTTTAAAGGATTAGTTCACTTTCAAATGAAAATAAACACAGTCGGAGATATATTAATTAATATCCTGAAGAATCCAAATTTTATAATGGTGGTGAGTGATACCAACGAGTATGAAGCTGATGAAACTGCTTCTATCCACATCCATCCATCATAAACGTACTCCACGCGGCTCCTGTGGGGTTAATAAAGGCCTTCTGAAGCGAAGCGATGCATTTGTGTAAAAAAAAATCCATATTTAAAAAAGTTGCAAAAGAAAAATAGCAGAAATGTTATATTTAGTACATCTTACTGAAAATAGATGATTAATACATCTACAGTGCCGACTTAAAGTTTGTGAACCTCTTGCAGAATCTGTGAAAAATAAGAGATCACACAAAATTATTTTTTATTTAGTACTGTCCTGGGTAAGATATTTTATATAAAGGATGTTTACATTAAGTCTACAAGACAAAAAAATAGCTGAATTTATTAAGAATGACCCCGTTCAAAAGTTTGTGAACCACTGATTCTTAATACTGTATGTGTTTACCTTGATGATCTACAAATGATTTTTTGTGTTGTGATTCCAATTATCCACCAAAATGTACGTTGTATGTATGTTTACATTTGAGTTAAAAATATTAATAAAAAAAAAAGTACAATTTCAGTCGCTGCAGGGCCCTATGCACAAGCTTTTGCCCATTATTTAAAGGTGTTGATAATGTGAGGTTTTTGATGATTAGTTGTATGTTTAGCCTCAGTGATTGATTTGTGCTTATCATTTCTTGCAGGATTATCAGAAGTGCGACTTTTTCCACATGACACCAGCCCTCCTCACCTGGCCTTCATCCTCACCTTCTTTCTTTGTTCTACTGTGTTATGTAAGTTTGTATTTTACCTATTGATTTTTGCATGAATTGTTCACTGATATAAATTATTAATTATAAATTAATTAGTTGTGTTTAAAAACAGATTTTTATTGTTGCATTATGTCACTGTTATTTCAATTCTTAATTATATATTGTTCTTTAGTCTTGTTTTTTAAAACATTTTATTGTTGTATTATATGCTATTATATTACTAATGTATTGGTCTGTGATTTTTAATGATTAATCATAAATTGTTAGTCTTTTAATTAGTTAGATTTTTATTATGTCATTATGTTTTATTAATGTATTGTTTAAAAATTTTATTACATTTTAAAAGCTTAAATTTTGTGCAATTAAAGCTTCAATTGTTCTTTTTCCTATTTCCCATCAGCAGTTGAAATAGCACTTTTACAGGTTTTCTACAAATTCTAAACGTTATACAATAGCACTATAAAAGAAATTAAAATAACATTTCATAACTGTATAATACTATACAGTATTATTAAAAATCAACAGTGTAATACTGTACTTTGACGTGGTAAAAAATGCAGTAAAATGCTGTATTCAATATTACAGTAAGCTAAACACTACTGTAGTTAATGTTATGGTAATTTTACTGTTGAATGAAATTCAGCAACTACTGGATAATTGTTGCCAGTAAGTTACTGTCAATTTGACAATACATTTTTTACAGTAGGCTCCATGTATTTTAAATGGCAAAATTTAATATGAGGGGTGGTGGACAACTTGAAAAGAAGCAATTTAAAGCTACACCTTTATACTATGTAATTCAAGGTAATTTTGGCCTTACGACTTTAAAAAAAAAAGTCATGTTCCTTTTCTATTATTTATGTAATTTTTTGTTACCAGATATCTATTCAGGAAACGCACGACGAACGTGGTTCCAGGCAGCTATCTTGACTGCATTACAGTTCCATATCACTTCGCATAGTTAACTGTAATAACGGTAATAACAGGACTAACAAAAACAACAACAAGACAGAAGATTTTCCGAAAGTAAATACACATGACATTTCTCACTAGCGAGGTAATAACAGCGCTGTTTAGAGACGCTGCTGCAGAACACTGTTGAGGAACATACAGAGGTAGCCTAATTCACACAAGCTCTCTCTCTCTCTCTCTCTCTCTCTCTCTCTCTGTGTGTCTCTGTCTCTCTCGCTCTCTTTCTAATAACTTCATTAATAACTGCATTAGAATGCTATCAATGGCTCAAGCCTCCATTACCAGCTTTAAAATGACGTTTTGGAACCAGCAAAAGAGACGTTAGATGAGATCCCTTGCACTTGGATGATGGAGATCCTATATATACAGGAAGTGATGTCACAAGGGCAGAGACTATTTTAATGATTCTCACATTTGTCCTGCATCATAAAATAAGTGAAAGAGTCTGAAAGATTTTATGTCACTAGTGCACATCTTGTTTTCAAATATTCTGCCAGCCACAAAGTACCTATTTGATAAGTACTTTTTATCCATTAGAAATCAATTTGAAATTCACTTTAACTGCGAGTCCTGCAAAGGATACATTTGTAAGGAAGTAACAGTACTCACCAAATGTCCTCATTGCGATCTTCCTTTTGACGTTACCTCTAATCCAGTGTTAATTTCGTTAACGAAGACGACGACGAAAAATATTCGTTAACGAACATTTTTTCTGTGACTAAGACGAGACGTTGTCGAGCTAAAAATAATATCTGATGAAGAAATTATGACGAAATTTATGCCGCGTCTTCGTTAACTAGACAAGACTGGACTATAATGTTATTTGAGGACTACCGGACATTCAAAATGCATCCTATAGGCTATTGTCCTTCAAAATGTGTGTCCCTGTCATTGGATTGCGATCGGATAAGGGGCGTTTGCATATCTAGTCAGTATAGCAGCCGCAGTGGATGGATAGACTAATAAAACGCGAACTAGCGATCTGAAACAATGCCCTCAACACCCGAAGGGGTAGGGATAAGGTAACCAGATGTCCCGTTTTTCCCGGGAGTCACAATTCGTTGTCGATTAACTTAAAGTTAGTGAAGGCGGGATAGGCGAAATCACGCTGATAGAAGTGCTCTCTCTTGCGCGCGTGTGTACGCTCCACTTCCTCAGTTCTCATCAGTGATGCGCGGGTTGATCCAAAATGAGCGGGTGCCTGCGGTCACCCGCGGTTACGAGTCATCCATAAATATTTTTAATGATATTCGGGTCGCGGTCGGTCGGGTCGTTTGAAATAAAGATGCCAATTAAACCTTTGTAATTTATATAGTACTAGACACAATTTTGAAATACATAGGCCTACACTAGTATACATAATATAGATTTTAATAGCTTGATGCTCTTTAAATATTTTATTGCATTGTTAAAAGTTTCGGTGCATAGGACAGACCGCGATCGCTCTCCATGGTTCTGACCAAAGAAGAGCGCTCTGGAATCTCCATTACGCATCATACCTGGGCTGCATTTTCCGATAACGTTGTCTCTTAGCGCGCTACAAAGACTCTTAAGGTATAACTTAACTAAAGGTATACTACCACTAAAGGTATATCATTGCTAGGCGTCTTCAGGGCTATCATCCACTCGCGAGGCAGAGGCGCTGGCGCCCTCCTAGCAACGGCGCTGTTTTTGGTAAAACATGATTTTGACGCCTTCATTAAGTTTTGTTTTATAGAAAACTCTTTTTAAAAGATTTTCGTTTTGTATAAATTGTATCTTAATTTTGATTAATGTTTTATCAATCAATTGCCCGTATTTAATAAATAAGAAGCAAATATATAGCAGACAATGTAATAAGGCACCGGCACGATTACTTTGCGAAACTCAGCTTGTGCCTCACAGATTTAAAAAATATAGGCTATATATTACAGAAAGCTTGAAATGTCTACTATTAAACGAAAATTTTCAAACCAAAATAAATAGGCTACTCTCTGATTATGTAATCCATATGAAATGTGCATTTCTCTCTGGCGTTCATGGCAAGTCCGCATCGTCAACTTCATCTTTGCAGTGAAACACAGAAAACACCAGTTTATTACTAAACAATTAAATGTCTCCTTGCTAATTTAGACACATTCATAATCATTACTTTAACCGGTTATTTGTGGCAAGCTTTATGCGTGCGGTCATAACGCTTATTATCCTGTAGGCCAGGGGTGCCCAACCCTGCTCCTGGCGATCGACTGTCCTGCAAAGTTCAGCTCCAACCCTAATCAAACACACCTGAAGCAACTAATTAAGGTCTTCAGGCTCACTTAAATTAAAGGCAGGTGTGTTTGATTAGGGTTGAAGCTAAACAATGCAGGACAGTCGATCGCCAGGAGCAGGGTTGGGCACCCCTGCTGTAGGCTATAGCCTATTTAAGTAATTAAATTAATATAAAGGGGCGATTTGTCCACGAATGGCTTAAATGAACAACTACTAGTCGACTAGAAAAAAGTAGTTTTCCTACTTTTAAAAAATGCGGGTCGGGTACAATATTTTCTTTTTCTTTTTTTGCGGTCCGAGTCACTTAAAAGGAAAGTTCACCCAAAAATGAAAATTGTCATAATTTATTCAAGATTTTCCAAATTCAGTCCTTGATTCAAATTTCTCATAAGCTTAATTGATTTGGTCTAAAGAGAGAAGAATTAATGATTATTTTAATTTGAAAACTACATATAAAATAGCTACCAAAATAAATTTTGGTAACTACAGTTTGGCTAAAACTATTGACTAAAAGTAATGACTAAAAGTTGACTAAAATGCAATGACTTTTCGTCGACTAAAACTAGACTAAAACTATGAAAGATTCAAATGACTAAAATGTGACTAAGACTATTAAGCATTTTCGTCTCAAGACTAAGACTAAATCAAAAATGCCTGCCAAAATTAACACTGCTCTAATCATAATTGCCTAATTGTGTACAAGTTGCATCGTTATACTGCAGAGAACACATCAGCTTTAATGTTCATCAGCTAACACGTTTAGCTGATACTGTCAAGTTATGGGGTCCATTGTGGTGTATATTGGCATTTACATTTGAAAGTAATAATCATAATCTCATGCTGTATTTTCATGGTACCCAGTGTGTTCCTAAATAGGTAAGCTGCACATTTCTCCTTTGGTGTTGCATCTTTAGACAAACGGTAGCAGAGCAAAGTAGTCTTGAGTTCAGTTACTGCAATAGACTAACAGGAATGAGACAAGTGAAAAAAAAATAGTTTTAAGCAATGTACATCTGTTTGCTGCTGTTAACCAAACTTTTAATGTTTTAGTTTTGCGTCCTTTGCAGTTGTTAATCGATTTTTGCATGGAGGCACCCTGTACACTTCTAAAACATACATAAGAATGCAAAACTGTGTTAATTCGGTTGAAATGCTTCAAGATGGAAGCTTTTTGCAAATTCAATATGTAGTCTCGCTGAGGCGTCACTGTGTGTCTAGTGATTGTTCTTTTGAGTCAGTACCTGTAATTCTTTGCCGTCCTCTAAAAAAGAAAGCTAAAGTGCCATTAAGAATTAGGTGTGAACCATCAGGAACCCTTTTAGTCTCCAGTGCAACCATTTTCCAGAAAGGCAACCTACCTGGAGTCTCCAGAAGTGCAAGGTGTCTTAGACACTTTGCTGTGGCATCCTGAAATATGACCCCCATTTAATAAGAATCATAGGCTTTATAGACAGACAGATTGAGATTGACTCTTGAAAGACCTGCACCACATCCTCTCGATTGAACTGGTGCTGGTCCTTTAGTTAAGAGTCACTCTCAACCTGTCTGTCTATAAAGCCCCCAGACAGACAGGTTGTCTATTAACAATCCTCATGTATTTCACAACACTTCAGCTTGTGATTCTTATTAAATGTGTGTTATATCTCAGGATTTTTTACTATAGCAAGGTCTCTTAAGAACCTGACACCTTGCACATCTGGATACTCCAGGAAGGTTGTAGTTCTGGAAAATGGTGGCACTGGAGACTAAAGGGTTCCTCATTTTTTCACACTAATTCTTCACCTTAATTCTTTTGCATTTAACATTTGTTTCATTCTCCACCTGTTTTTGTCTGACCCTGCTGACCCAATGAGCGTTTTGCTATCCATTGGTCATGCCTTAACTTTACAATTTCTAATATTGCAGTAGCATCCTTCTCATAAGCATTTAATCTTTTTTTTTTTTTTTGCAAGTTAAATCTCTTTTTTGGCCCATTTTATCTGTAAAAGAAAATCTGCTTAATTATGCACACCTGAATATAAGGTGTTTTTCATTTGCAGCCTTCCTTAAAAAAGTATTATGTGTCATGAGCCAGGTTTGATTACTCGTTTTTGGGTGTCTTTTCCTCCCCTATTGTTCATCTTTCATTGGTTTCAACTCTTCCCTGTTACAGCTGGCGTTCGTGCGTCCGCGCACGCACCTGTTCTGTGTCTTCGCGCTGATTGCGCTGCCTACTTCTCCCTGTTCTTTGTTCTTGTCTGTGTCCGGGAATTGTTTTTTATTGTGAGTGTGACAAGCTTCTCGCTCTCTTGCTTGACGAGATTTGTGTATGTGTTAGCAGCTATTATTCTGAGTCCCAGTCCCAGTCCAGAGCCTGACCATGTTCCTGCTGTCCTGATCAGCCATGCAGTGTTACCTGTCTGCAGGCGTGGTTGCTCCTATCTGCAAGCCTGGACCATCTCCGTCGGTCTACGCTTCACTCCAGTTAGACTACACTTCAGTCGAGGATCTGTGACTCGGGAAGCAGCTGTTTAATCCATTCATCACCAGCTGCAGCGTGTTTTCTATATCGTGCCTGGCAGTCTGTTTCTGTTTGTATTTGGGACTGAATAAACTGTGCAAACTACTTTCGCCTCTGGGTCATCTAGGGTCACCTGACAGAATTCCTGGACCAAAATGGACCCGGCGAAGGAAGCACCAATTCGCTCCGTTGTGGAGATGCAGGGGGTAATGCTCGGTCGTCATGAGGAGGAGCTCTCCGCGGCAAGACATGCGGTTGACAACCTCGCTGGTCAAGTGACGGACTTATCTCACCGATTTCAATTCCTCCGTCATGAGCTCTCCGATTCTCCGCCTCCCAGCCAAGCCCCAGAACCGAGAGTGAACAATCCACCAATATATGCCAGTGAGCCCACTGAATGTAAAGCCTTCCTAACTCAGTGTGAAGTTATTTTTTCTCTCCAACCCACTACTTATGCGACCGACCGTGCAAAGGTTGCATTTGTTATTTCTCTGCTGGCAGGGAGAGCGCGAGACTGGGCCACGGCAGTCTGGGAGGCGGAGGCGGTATGCTGCCAGTCCTTCACTTCGTTCCGGGAGGAGATGGTAAAAGTTTTTGACCGTTCCGTAAGAGGACACGAAGCATCCCGCCAGCTCGCTGTCTTACGTCAGGTAAGGCGTTCAGTTTCTGATTTCCATAGAGTTTCGTACTCTCTCAGCCTCATGTGAGTGGAATGAGCCCGCCTTAACGGCGCGATTCCTGGAAGGATTGTGTCCTGATATCAGAGATGAGATCTATGCGTGAGAGGTCCCCGCTGCCTTCGATCAGCTGGTGGAATTAGCTAGCATGTACTGCGGGCGTTCGGGACATCTGGGGGCTGTTTGTCCGCTAAAAGGGAACGCTCGCCAGTAGACCGGGGGATACTGTCGAGCATTGTATCAAGTTCTCCTCCCGCCAAAACAATCACCACACTGCCCGTAGTTCTCCGGTGGGCAGGAACGACCACAACATCCCAAGCTCTCATTGATTCTGGGTCTGAGGGAAATTTTATGGATGAGCAGTGGGCTCGTGAGAAGAAGATTCCTTTGTTGAAACTCGAAGATCCTACTCCTGTGTTTGCGTTAGAAGGCAGTGAGCAGCCTGGTATACACTTAGTTACAGTACCGGTGAGTCTCACCATCTCAGGCAACCACCAAGAGACTATTTCCTTTTCTATTTTTCTACCATTGCCCCTATTGTCTTGGGTCATCCTTGGCTCGTTCAACATAATCCACAAATTAACTGGTTACAAGGAACTATTCAGTCTTGGAATTTGTCTTGTCATGTCCAATGTCTTGTGTCTGCTGTGTCTCCTGTCTCTTCTGTCTCTGTGTTGCAGGAGGAGCCTGGTGATTTGTCCGGAGTGCCGGAAGAGTATCACGATCTGCAGGTGTTCTTCAGTCGTTCCCGGGCTGCGTCTCTTCCTCCCCACCGTCCTTACGACTGCAGTATAGAATTACTTCCTGGTACTACTCCTCCCCGCGGTCGTTTATACTCTCTATCTGCCCCCGAGCGCGAAGCTCTCGAGAAATATTTGTCTGAAAGTCTTGCTGCCGGTACTATCGTTCCTTCCACCTCTCCCGCGGGCGCAGGGGTTTTTTTTGTTAAAAAGAAGGACCGCTCATTGCGCCCCTGTATTGATTACAGGGGGTTGAATGACATAACGGTCAAGAATCGCTACCCTTTGCCCCTTATGTCATCCGCCTTTGAGCTGCTTCAGGGAGCTCGGATCTTCACCAAGTTAGACCTCCGTAACGCTTACCATTTAGTGCGTATTAAGGAGGGAGACGAGTGGAAGACGGCGTTTAATACTCCTCTCGGTCACTTTGAATATCGGGTTCTTCCATTCAGCCTTGTCAACGCACCGGCCGTCTTCCAAGCCCTGGTAAATGACATTCTGAGAGACATGCTAAACATTTTCATATATTTAGATGACATCCTCATCTTTTCCCCGTCTCCGGCGGTTCATGTCCAGCATGTTCGTCGTGTCCTGCAGCGTCTACTGGAGAACAAGCTTTTTGTTAAGGCTGAGAAATGCATTTTTCATGCCCAATCTGTGTCTTTCCTGGGTTCGGTAATCTCTGCTGACGGCATCAGCATAGATCCTGCTAAGGTACGCGCGGTGATAGAATGGCCCATCCCAGATTCTCGTACTGCTCTCCAGTGTTTTCCGGGATTCGCTAATTTCTATCGACGTTTTATTGCAAGTTTTAGTCACATTGCCGCACCTCTAACAGCTCTCACTTCGCCTAAGAGATGTTTTGAATGGACAGAGAGAGCTCAGCGAGCTTTTGTTAAACTGATGGAGCTGTTCACTTCAGCACCTATTCTTATCCAACTAAACAATTCATTGTCGAGGTCGATGCCTCTGATATCGCCGTGGGCGCTGTCCTTTCTCAGTGATCCCCTACTGATAATAAGGTCCATCCTTGGCTTTGGGTGAGTGGCCTCACTGGTTGGAAGGTTCCTCTGTTCCTTTCATTGTGTGGACGGATCAAAGAAACCTCAAATATGTCCGGTCAGCTAAACGGTTGTATGCACATCAGGCTCGTTGGGCGCTCTTTTTCGGGCATTTTGACTTTACTTTTCTTATAGACCCGGATCAAAGAATATTAAGCCCGACGCTCTTTCATGGCAGTACGGTTCCGCTGGGGACGCCTCTTCCACTGAACCCATCCTACCAGAGGGTTGTGTGGTGGCAGGTGTTTCTTGGGGAATCGAGAGACAAATCAAGGCCGCTCTTACTGGTGTCTCTGTTCCCAGACGATGCCCTCCTGACCAATTGTTTGTCCCTCCACCCGTGCGGTCCGCTGTTCTCCGCTGGGGTCATTCCTCTAAACTGGTTATCCATCCTGGGGTTAAAGGAACCCTTGCGTCCATTAGCCAATGATTTTGGTGGCCTTCTAGGACACGTGACGTGCGCCGGTTTGTTTCTTCGTGTCCTGTATGTGCTCAGACCAAATCTAATAATTCTCTGCCTGCTGGGCTCCTTAGACCCCTTCCCATTCCATCTCGTCCATGGTCATACATAGCCATGGATTTCGTGACTGGTCTTCCTGCTTCTAACAATAACACAGTCATTCTCACTATAGTCGATCGTTTTTCTAAGGCCGCCCATTTCGTACCGCTTAATAAGCTCCCCTCCGCCAAGGAGACCGGGCAAATTATTATTGAGAATGTTTTTTGTTTGCACGGTCTCCCCACAGACATCGTCTCGGACAGAGGTCCCCAAATTGTTTTGCAATTCTGGAGAGAGTTCTGCTGATTGATTAGTGCGTCTGCCAGTTTATCCTCAGGATTTCATCCCCAGACTAATGGACAAGCAGAGTGTACTAACCAGATCTTAGGACGCATGCTCTGTACTTTGGCCTTTCGCAATCCAGCGTCGTGGTGCGAGCAACTTCCTTGGGTCGAGTACGCCCATAATTCTCTTCCCTCGTCGGCTACCGGTTTATCCCCGTATCAGTCTTCATTAGGGTATCAGCCCCCTCTGTTTCCAACTCAGGAGACTGAAACTTCGGTTCCCTCGGTCCAAGCATTTATCCGTCGTTGCCAACGTACTTGGAGAGCTGTTAGGTCTGCCTTATGTCGAAGTAGAGAGCGTACCCGTCGTGCTGCCAATCGTCGTCGCGTTAAAGCACCTAGATATATTTGTGGACAAAAGGTATGGTTATCCACCAAGGATTTACCACTACAGACCAAATCACGTAAACTGGCCCCACGTTTCATTGGGCCTTTCCCCATAATCAAAGTCCTTAGTCCTGAAGCCGTCAAGCTCAAATTACCTCCTAATTTGAGGCGCGTCCACCCGGTCTTCCATGCCTCGTGTATTAAGCCAGTCGTTCGCGCCCCCGCCCACCCTGCCCACTGTCCCGCTCTGGTTGAGAGTTCTCCTATTTACAGGGTCAGGAAATTGCTGGACATGCGCCTCCGGGGTCGGGGCTACCAGTATCTCATCGATTGGGAGGGTTACGGTCCTGAGGAGAGGAGTTGGATTCCAGCTCAGGACGTCCTGGACTGCTCGCTCATCGATGATTTCCTTCGCTCTCGCCAGTCCTCTTCCTCGGGAGCGCCAGGGGGTGCTCCTCGGGGGAGGGGTACTGTCATGAGCCAGGTTTGATTACTCTTGTTTTTGGGTGTCTTTTCCTCCCCTATTATATATCTTTTCACCTGGCAATATCACTTATATATGATTAAATACAAACAATAGGCTTAGTAGTTATTAAGATTGATGTGGTTTGGAATTGGTAGAATGTGCTTGGGGAAAAATATGATCGGAAAACAACTTGCATAATAATTATGCACGTACTGTTTATAGCAGGATAAATGTGTATGTATGTTAAAAATTGTAAACAGTGTAACCACACAATTGTTTTTCTTTTTTAGCAAGCAGATTAGTCCAGTATTTCTAGTAGTAACACACTTGTGTCAGGACAAAATTTAATCCACAAGTACAAAAAAGATAAAATTTTAAATTTTAAAACATTTTAAACACTGTAAACTACACAATTATCTGTTTACACAATATGTTTGTACTCAAGTTATTAAACAGACAAGTAGTCCAATATATTAGTGTTAGAAGACAATCAGATGTTCATGTATATAGCTGGATGAATGCATGTATGTTAAATATTGTAAACCACACAATTGTTATGTTTTTTATTTTGTTTATTTATTTATTAGCGAGCAAGCAAGCAGATTAGTCCAATAGTTTAACACACTTGTGTCAGGACAAAATTGAATCCACAAGTACAAATAAGATGGAAATGTGTGTAAACATTGTAAACTACACAATTATCTGTTTACACATTGGTATATTGTTATTTTTGTACTCCTGCTATTAAACAGATGACAAGTAGTCCAATATACTTGTGTTAGAAGACAATCAGATGTGTGCATCTTCAAATTAGATGTATGTATTGAAATGTATACTTTTGATAAATCATCTTCTGAAGTTTTTAAATCTTTCCATGGCTTTACATGTCTGGCTTATATACATATATTTTGACATGGCGCTTACATTTGCATGTTGGTACAGTGTGTTGAAACACTATCATAAATCTAAAGAAATAAATACATTTCATAAAATGGTCATATGTTTTTTTGTGTCTTATTTATGACATTCTGCAAGAAGGTCTTGTAATATTTTCAGGGAAGTTTAAACGTATGTTAAATATGCTTGTTAGTCGTTCAGTCACAGTTCATTTAAAAATATGCATCTGATATTACGGCTGTATTTTCATAGGAGGTGGTCTTATCTGAAAAAGGGTGCCTATTCTCCATGTTAACATTCATAGGTAAAACTTGTCAAAGCTGAGTTTTATAATGCATGCAATGCATTTGCCAAATTTGATTATTGTTTCATTTTCATAAATCATGAGATTAATTATGATTATTTTATTGAGCCCTAATTTTTAAGAGTAAGAAATAACTAAATCTGTAGTTAAAATATATGTACTGTAGAAAAAACATGGGTTGTTTTGTAATGGTTCTACTGCAAATGCTGTTTTTGCATTTTGCAATTACTATGGTTTTCTACAAACATTATAGAAAAATCATGGTTACTGCAGTAAAATCATGGTTAATTTTATAGTTACTATGGTTTTACTATAAAAACCATGGTTCATTTTGTAGTTACTATGGTTTTACTACAAAAATAGTTAAACCATGGTTACTACAAGAAAACCATGGTTAATTTTCTTAAGGGTTTGTACTAGCTGAATGTTTATTAAAAAAAAAAAACAGACCAGTTTGTCTACTTTTTTTGGCACACACCAGTGATTTGACAAATACACTTTCACATTATAATCGTTGCAGACAGTACCTGCTCCACCAATAGTCTAAATATCCAAGTTATCGTTTATTTAATCTTAGATCAATTATCAACCCTTCTGGTGTCAGAAACCCTTCTGGTGCCAGTGAACAGTTAGCAACCTACAAACCAATGTACTCACAATATAAGAAACATTTGCTGAAGGGTGGACACTGTTATGAGATAATCAGAGACTCCAAACTCTGATAAATGTATGTAGTAAGAAAAGACATGTAGCAATAATCAGCACTATTTATCACTGAAATGACTAAATATTTTGTAATATATGATCATGAAAACATTCATGGGGAATGAAGGAACTGTAAATCTGGACACAGTTTTCTGTCCTATAGTACAAGTGTGGTAATGAGCAGTATCACTGCTTTGCACTTGTATTCTTTGAGTGCCTGTATGAGACTGACATCTAGTGGACATTTTTATTATCTGTGACTTTACAGACTGGCAGGCAAACTTCATTTTGCACACGTCACTCAAACACAGGACCAGGAAAACAGGAAACTCCTCAGTTCAGGGAAACTGAAACTTAAGTGCAGTTGAGCTGTTGCTGTGTGTTTGTGTCTCTGTATTCTTGCAGTAAAATGGCAGAAGCCAGATTTTCTCAGGATGAGTTCATGTGTCCAGTGTGTCTGGATCTCCTGAAGGATCCAGTAACCATCCAGTGTGGACACAGTTACTGTAAGAGCTGTATTACAGATCACTGGAATCAGGAGGATCAGAAGAGAGTCTACAGCTGTCCTCAGTGCAGACAGACCTTCAGTCCAAGACCTGCTTTAGCTAAAAACACCATGCTGGCTGAAGTAGTGGAGAAACTGAAGAAGACTAAACTTCCTGCTGACTGTGACGCTGGAGCTGGAGATGTGCAGTGTGACGTCTGTACTGGAAGAAAATACAAAGCCATCAAGTCCTGTCTGATGTGTCAGGAATCTTACTGTCAAACTCATTTTGATCATCATGAGGAGTTTCATTCACGTAAGCCACACAAAGTGACAGAAGCCACTAGACGACTGCAGGAGATGTTCTGCCAGAAACATGACAAGCTCCTTGAGGTTTTCTGTCGCACTGATCAGAAATGTATTTGTGTGCTGTGTACGATGGATGAACATAAAAACCACAACACTGTATCAGCTGCAGCACAGAGGACAGAGAAACAGGTATGATTGAACCAGTAGTTCACAAAAAAAAAAAAAGAGGTTCTTCCAAACTCATATGACGCTTTTTTCCTGAGGATCAAAAGGGAAGATATTCTAAAGAATGTCTTGTTTTCCATACATTGAAAGTCAACAGGGTTCAAAACATTCAATCTACATAAAAGGACATTATGGTATCATAAAGTTCATTTATACAACTCTGGAGCAATACAATCACTTTGTGAAATGAACAGTGAAATTTCAGTAGTTATTCACTCTTAAATCCAATTATTTTGGCATGTTTAGTCATGTGATGATGTTGACTCATGTGATTTGGCCTCGGGAAACAGAGACATTACAGAGTTTGGAATAACATGAGAATGAGTAAATGATGACAGAATTCCAACTTTTGGGTGAACTATCCCTATAAATTATTGATAATGGTGGCACTTATGATTGAACCTATAACCTTAGTATGCAAAATCTTTAACCCCTCGGTCTCACCACTTCACCAATAGAGGATTCTTAGCAACTGTTTACATTATGATTTAGTGATTGTAGTTGTGTGTCACATTTCCCGTTATTGGTTTGTCCTACAGCACCAGCTGAAGGAGACTCAGAAGACGTTCCAGCAGAAAATCCAGCAGAGAGAGAAAGATCTCCAGCAGCTGAGAGAGGCTGTGAAGTCTCATAAGGTGAGTCTGGAGAAGAAGAGAAGTTTAATAATTTTAGGACTCTTGTCTTTCAGTCCCACTGAAGTCCACTGTGATTGTGATGTGTGTCTAACAGCGCTCTGCACAGACAGCAGTGGAAGACAGTGAGAGGAACTTTACTGAACTCATCCGCTCCATTGAGAGAAGACGCTCTGAGCTGATACAACTGATCAGAGATCAGGAAAAGACTGCAGTGAGTCAGGCTGAAGAACAACTGGAGCGACTGGAGCAGGAGATCAATGATCTGAGCAGGAGAGACGCTGAGCTGGAGCAGCTTTCACACACACAGGATCACATCCAGTTTCTGCAGGTAACAGATCTAGAAGAACAGGATCATAGTGGACTTGAGCCAGATTCTGCTATGATGTGACTCACAGAGAAGCATCTCATGAGAGCATTGTTATTATATAATCATGGAAGCTATATATAGCTACCAAACACCACTTGTTTCACCAACAGTACACAAATAATATATCCTAATATATTTAATATATTACCTATATTATCTTTCAGATTTCTTATTGCATGGTGAAATCAGTGAACTCAATAGTACCAAGTAACATTTATCAAGTCTTGATTACACACACACACACACACACACACACACACATATGGATGGATGAAAGAATGTACAGCATTTGATGCTGTAAAAGTGCTGGATTTAGGTGATGCTAAAGAAAAGTCAAAACAACTAGTCACACAAATCTGATAGTAGTGCAGGTTATTGGGTTTAAGTGTGGAGGTGATGAGTTTTGATTTCCGTTTTCTGTAGAGTTTCCAGTCTCTCTCAACACCTCCTGAATCTACAGACAAAAATGATATTCCCTTCACTTCTGTCTTCTCTATTGATGGAGTAATAGAATCTGTCCATCAGCTGAGAGACAAACTGGAAGAGTTTTCCAAAGAGGAGCTCAAAAAGATCTCAAACAGAGGTAAAGTCCTGGAGATTCATCTGCTCTCAGAAATGAGTCCTCTGTCATCTCATATCATGGAGAACATCATATTAGAAGTATCTTATAATTCATAGGTCTTCAACCCTGCTCCTGGGGACCCACTGTCCTGTAGAATTTAGCTCCAATCCTAATCAAATATACCTGAAGCAGCTATTCAGTTTTCTCTTGACATGATATTTACACTGTTTATGTCTGTTTTTCACAGTCATATTTGGCAATGTTGTTTGCAGGACTAGGAAACACTTCCTACAATGTAAGTCACAAGCAGAAACACTCACATAGGCTACATTCACACTGCAGGAAAATCTGCTCAACATCCAATTTTTTTTGTTTTACGACAGCACAAAGCACATGGAATCTGATCATTTTGATTCTGATTTGGGCCACTTTCATATGTGGTCCTAAATCTGATTCAGGTCAGATGTTCTGCTATGTGACCTCAGTCTGATCTGAGCAATAAATCAGAATTGAGCAATAATGCTTGCAGTGGGAATGCCAGCCTCAGTGTGAAAGAAAACATGAAACAAGAGTTTTATAACTGATCATGTAAATGATGATTTGCACAAAAAACTCTGGTACTGAGGCACTGCTGTGCTGATACACTGAATGTGAAGATTTCAGTTACATTAATAGATCAAAGACATTCATTATTCCTTATTGTTTTGTGTTTTATCTTCATCAGATTCCCATCAGCTCACTTTGGATTCAAACACAATAAATAAACATCTCCGTCTGTCTGAGAGGAACAGAGTAATTTCTGGTACTCTCACAGAGCAGAAGTATCCTGATCATCCAGACAGATTTGATGGATATAATCTTCAGGTGTTGTGTAGAGAGAGTGTGTGTGGACGCTGTTACTGGGAGCTGCAGTGGAGTGGGATGTTTGGTGTGGACATATCAGTATCATATAAGAACATCAGAAAGAAGGGATGGGGCGATGAATGTTGGTTTGGACGTAATGATCAGTCCTGGAGTTTGTTCTGCTCTCCTGACAGTTACTCATTCAGACACAATAACATACAGACTGATCTTCCTGTGAAGCCAATCAGAAGCTGTCATAGAATAGGAGTGTTTGTGGATCACCGAGCAGGAACTCTGTCCTTCTACAGTGTCTCTCACACAATGAGTCTCATCCACACAGTCCAGACCACATTTACTCAGCCGCTCTATCCTGGGTTTTATGTTTTTATTGGATCATCAGTGAAAATGTGTGATGTATCAGAATAGATTGTAGCCCTAATACTTTTTTTTAAGCTGATGCTTAGAAATGTTTATACATATACTTTTTTGGAAAATGGGCAAAGTTTTTTTTTTATTTTATGGTACAAGGTTTTCCTATATTTTCCCATTAATTACATCATAACAACAAAAAGTTTAAATTAATAAATATTTAAAAAAATAAAACATTCAAATTAAATTATTAATTACTAACGAAATTATATTTTACTTGCTTACCAGCATGTCATGTGACCAGTGATGCTGTCGGATATCAGAAAACCAAAGTCAAAATGGACACATACATTGTATGTACCAATAAAAGAAAATTTAGAAATGAAAGAAATGAAAAATAAAACCAGTATGTGAAAGCATCAAAGCGAGAAAAACAGCGTACAGTGAGGACCACATAACCACCACATTTACATTTACATGCACAGATGGTGCTAATTCCAAGACTTTTGGAATTTGGTTTTAAGAGTTTAATTGAATAACCAATGACAGACAAAGCAGAATCCCAATAAAAGACTTCATCTGAAAGGGGAAAAATATCCTGTGACTTATTTACATACATATACCGTAGGTGGCCATCCAAAACGTTGGTTCTACCGCCGCACGTACAGCCGCCTTGTCTGCAAAGTGCATTTGCAGCTTTTGACCGCTGAGTGGCGCTTTAATCACAAGTTTTCAAACAAGCGCATCAAAGCACATTTTCACAAATAGACATTAGCTTTGCCTCACTGATGTGTTATATTTGACTGCAGTCGGGGAAAATGAAAGGAAAACACTTTAGGCTAGTTAAAATATTTAATATTCACAGATGAAAGTTTAGTCCTTATGAAGATATGTGCGTTTCTTAGAACGAATTCAAGCAGGATAAATGTCAAGCCTGTGAGCCTGTGCTTACATTTTCTCTACACCATATTTTAGATTTGACACATTTAAATAGTGTGCAGCATTATTTATATACTATGAATTATGTGTTATATTATTTAAAAGAAATTGTGGTTTACTTTGCATCCGAGCATTAAAAGTGGTAGCATAGTGAGCTAGGCTTGCGTGTTTTATAAATTATTTTCTTTATTTTAGTAAAACGTGAGGGACTGTATAATTTCACTCCCATTATTTAGGCCTAATTAAAACAAGAAATGAATAAATTAAACCTGCACGATTTAACTAAATCACTGAAACTCTAAAGAATGGACTGATTAATAAAACGTCCTCATGATTAAACTCAAGTTATCTCATTATAATCAACAAAATGCACACGATGTAAAAAAAGAGCTTCATTAATTGACAACTTCAGTCTTCTTTACTTGCTTTCATATAATTTAAGTAAAGTAAAAAAAAAAAAAAAAATGCATCCGCATTTAAATGCAGGTTTGTATAATATTCCATAAAATATCAGAGTGCATGATTTGCTTGGCGCGCATGATGCTGAGTGCACGTGCAGCATTTATTCTTATTTGTCTACATATTTTATCTTCATTACGAATCTTGTTTGGATTTATTTTGGATAATTGCATGTAAAAAAATGATTTACTTTGTAATGCATATGCAAAATGTGAATTATTATTCATATTCAAGTGTTTGTGTGAAAATTATTACGCGTGCTTGACAGGGAGGCGCCCTCTCGGTCACGTGATTTTTTTCCTGATAATGAAATAACTGAAAATCTGGGTGTCTCACATACATGAGAAATATATCTACAGAAAGCTTGAAATGTCTTTTAAACGAATCAATTCAGAACGAAAGCATTATGTAATCTGAGAAGGTTGTATTTCTCTCTAAAGCCGCGTTCATGTGGAGAGAGTCAGCACTGTGAATTTCATCTTGCAGCCGACAAGAAAACATTTGTTTATTAATAAATGATTAAAATGTCTCCTTTTTCACAATTATTGGGCTACTTCTGCCTGTGCTTTGGGGCAAACTTAATGCATGTACTTGAGCGTGGAATATATTAAGGCTCATTATGGATTATAGATGTAGGCTAAATTTAATATAAACCTGCGATTAGTTGAATAATGACAAATGAACGACTAGTAACTAGAAAAATCTTACGTGGGAGGCAGATCTATTAAATACCCTCTAGACATCTCTGTTAAAGTTTTTAAAGAATTTTATACGCGTTTGCACAGGAACAACACGTAATGGAGAGATGTCTTAACACTGATTTTTCCTCTGAAACACAAAAACGAAAATTGAAATAAAATTGATATTTTATGTTTTGAGAATGGCCAGCCCTTCTCTGCAGATATTGTGTTTCTGGTTTGTGCATTTTTAATCACATAAAGTCTACAAAATATATAAAAACTCTTGTGTTTTTTGTCACGTCTGTAAAAAAAGCCTATAAAACATGTTCATAAGCGGATACTTTACTGATGTCTGGACTCTGTTTGGGATTTTGAAAAACTTCAATATATTGTTCGTGAATAGGCTACATTCTGTGAAAATTTATATTTCACACTCTAAAAAATATTGTATGGACGCAACAAAATAAAACGGTCGACGCTCCACTCAAGGCTCGTGGTTCTGATTGGGCTCAACCCTCCCCCGCGCGTTTGAGACACGCTGCTGAGCAGAGTATGAGCGGAGCGGAGTGATTCTGACTGGAGCGAGGAGAGGATTTTTTAAAAGTCAGGAGTGTCGTGGTTTTCACTCGCTCCAGCACCGCTCCAGCACGAGTACAAGTCATGCCAACAGCCGTAATATAACTGCATATTTAGCAAGAATTCACATGATAAACATATTTAGCTATAGCTTGATACACATAGTCTCTCCGATCAGAAGACTATAATGACGGCAATAGTCGATCGTTACAGGCTAGTTCTCAAGGAATTTGTCTTCCTTTTACTGATTATTTTCGGGTTAAAGCATGATTTAAACAGATACAGCACATTCACACGTAATCGCTGTCGCAATAATGCATTCAAACAAATGTAATTTTACAGTGCTGCTTCATCTGTAACTGATTTTGAAATCTGTAAGAAATGCATCGATCTGTAGATAAAATAACTAGAAAATGTAAACTGTTATTTTCATCACAAACAAAATTTGCACAGCAGAAAGCAGCAATTATACCTTTTAATGCTGACAATGTTATTAGTTTGGCGTTTGGTAGGAAAAAAAGTTTGCACACAATAGCCTAATCCCATTTGAAACTCTCCTGTTATTGTATTTATTTATTTATTTAATTGTTTTTTATAGGCTACGTTATGAACATAACATTTCAACTTTATCCATGGAGCGAGTGCGGAGCAGTGTTTCTGGTATCAATGAACGCGTAGCGGAGTGATTATTAAATGCTCGGAGCGCGGAGGGAAATTGTTGCTGCTCCACTTTCACATACTCTCTGCTGCCGGCTCACATAGGCCTACTGTACTGCCGAGTGAGAGAGATGTTTCACCCTATATGAACAAGACCGTCCGGTGTAGACACAGTTAGACAGTGTCTGCTATATTTACAAATAATTGATATAAGAAATAAAAATAAATACATAACCTAAACCAGCGGCATAACGAGATAAAAATATAGACTAGAAAATATATTTACACTTGCTCTGTCCTACGTCTATGACACTGACTCACTGCGGAGCTGCCAGTTTTAATCTGAACAGCTCTTAAACGCCACGTGGATGGTTAGATGCATGATGGGCTAGTATTAAAAAAATAAATTAATAAATAAAATAAAGGTCTTTCCAGCATTAAGGTAATAACATTACTGCTTTTTTTTAATCATCTTGTTTCAATTATAAATTTGACTGGTAAATGATAAAGAAATATATTAAAACTTGGCAAAAAATCGATTTAAATCATAAATCGGATTTTTTTGTGAAAAAAATCGGGGGTTTTCTTTAGGCCATCGCCCAGCCCCAATGCAACAGTTTTTTTTTTTTTTTAGTTAAGGCAACTTTCTCTGAAATTAAGTTATAATAACTAATAAACTTTATTGCGCTATACAGTAGTCAACATTTGAAGTGGATCAAACCTTTCTTTAACCCTCTGGAGTCTAAGGGTATTTTTGGGGCCTGGAGAAGTTTTGTCATGTCCTGACATTTGTGCTTTTTTCAGTTTCTTATAAATATCTAAATGGCTAAAGTCTAATCTCACTGTAATCAGCACAAACTGGGCTATAATAATATGTGAGCAGCATGTATGTACATGATTGTGTTTTTGAGAAAAAAAATGTTATGCGTGGTTAGTGAAAAACTAAAAATGTTAAATCACTTGAATAAGGCAATAAAACACATACAGAAAATTGGTTCCCGGGACTTTTGAGAACTGGAGCTTGTAGCCTAGAATTTTTTTTTCTAAATGATGTGAAAATCATCTTGTTTACTCACTTACAGAAAACAATATATTGATTTAAATTTTCTAAGACACTTTTTGTTGGTAAAAGTCATATGCGAGTAGGCGTCAACTATCATGAATTCACACCTGAGAAGACAAAGGCCTGCATAATGAGCTGCATAATGAGCCATTCAGTCAGCTGTGTCACTGAGAGGGATGAGTTACAAGAAAGAATGTGAGGACAAAATAAATCTATATAATTTTATGTTTGTAGTTTATTTAGAATATATTTAATTATCCCACAACATAATTTAATATTCACTTGTGAATGCAGTTAAACAGTTTATTAGGAACAATCAAAGCTGACTTTCAAACTGAATTTTTTGCATCATTACTCCAGTCACACAATCCTTCAGAAATCCTTTTAACAATCTTATTTTCTACAAAAAAAAAACATTTATTGTTATTATTATCATTATTATTATCATTATTATTATCATTATTAATGTTGAAAAGAGCTGAGAATATTTTTTTCAGGTTTTTTAGGGGGGATAAATTGAAAGAACAGCATTATTTATTACATTTGTTACAGTTACATTTATTGGTACATTTATATTATTTACATCAAGCTTTTGAATGGTATAGTAGTGTATATTGTTATTGAAACTTCATAATATTTCACTTGATTGTACATTTAGTCAGGAATTATAGTTTGGAAAAAGTCTAACTAGTAAAATGTTTACACGTTATGTGAAAACTAGTACAAGTATATAAATAAATAAAAAGAGACTTACTCATGTTTATGATCTCTGCTGAATAAAGTGCTTCATTCTTTTTTCTGAGGAAATCCAAATCTCAAATCCTCAGCCACATCACATCTTTTTGGGGTGAATTATGTCTTATTCCTCTCATCGCGAAGCAAACAGTAAAATAAAAAAAACTTGAAGAACAGTCTCGCTGCGTTGTCTTCTGTTGTGTGGGCGTATTCAAAAGCCGCGCGCTTCAGTGAAACATTTGAATCTCAAAAGCGCGCTCGGCGCGGGGGCGTGGTCGCATTAGAAGATAATGAAGGGAGACGTGAAAAACGGACATCGCGTTGTTTTCATATGGATTACTTTATCACAGAATATTTGTTTTCGGCAGCACTTGTTTAGTTTAAAAGTAGACATGTCAGGCTTTCTATAGATATCTCTCTCATGTCTCTGTGTTGAGTATTCACTCAGTTACAGTTCATTTTATTGACGCGTTTGTAAATGAAGATCAGCGCAGACAAAGGCTGCAGACAGCACTCCTTGTTTGTTATCTTTATTTTATAAGTGCACAAAGTTTTGTTGTTATTATGTCTGTATACAAAAAAAGTAGACCCTTTACAGATTCGATTGATGTATTGCTCTTATCTGTACGATCAAAACTGAAAGTGTAATTTAAGTTCTTTTCGGGGTTATCAGGGGAAAATACCCCAAAACGCATATACGCGTTAATCAACTTAAGAGGGTTAAGTGATAGAATAAATGTGATAAAAATGAACATCCTCCATAGGCTACTTTACTTAT
Source organism: allo-octoploid hybrid of Carassius auratus x Cyprinus carpio (assembly GCA_024542945.1). Taxonomy (NCBI): domain Eukaryota; kingdom Metazoa; phylum Chordata; class Actinopteri; order Cypriniformes; species allo-octoploid hybrid of Carassius auratus x Cyprinus carpio. Next base: position 20,963,390 of record CM045000.1, on the reverse strand, counting down.
TTCAATCCCTCCCGGTAAGCATACAGTCAAAACAATTTACAGAATGGGATAAGCTGTTATCGAAGTTTATATGGGATGGGAAGAGGCCCAGAGTTAGGTATTCAACACTACAGCTGCAGAAAGATAAGGGGGGCATGGCCCTTCCTAATTTAAAAATGTATTTTTACGCAGCTCAATTGCGTTACTTGTGATGCTGGTGTGACCCTAGTTATTTTGCCAAATGGAAAGAGATTGAGACATGCATCCCTGGATATAATGTTCAGACACTTATGGGAGAGGACCATATTCCAACCGAATTAATAGAATTTCTTGGCCCAATTGCACAATTCACAATGGAAATTTGGTATAATGTAGCAAGACAATTAAAATTGAATAAAGAAAGAAAAATACTAAGATGGGTAGCTCATGACAAAGACTTCAAGCCAGGAATGCATGACTCAAATTTCAAATATTGGATCAATAAAGGGGTTACAGCCTTTTGTACTTTAATTAATAATGGGGAAATAAGAAGTTTTCAATATCTGAAAGACAAATTTAGTCTAGATAATCGAGACTTCTTCCGATACCTGCAACTAAGAGAATACTATAATAAAGAAATTAAGGACAGAAATGAACCTAATGCGGTTTTAGAGACTTTGTGTGGTGCATATCAACAGAAAATGCACAAAATCGTTTCAAAGCTGTACACTAGCTTAATGTCCTGTCAGAAAAACACAACTCTGTATGTCAAAGAAAAGTGGGAAAAAGAAGCAGTTGTCAAGATCTCAAATGAAGAATGGTATAAAATTTGTGAGATGTCACAGACATCTACAAATTCACAAAAATGGAGAGAATTCAATTGGAAAAATTTCATTCGATTTTTTTATCACGCCATCTATTAAAGGTAAACAACTGTCCACCCAACAAATGTGTTGGAGGAAATGTGGCACTGTTGGTGCTAACCACACGCATGTTTTCTGGGACTGCATAGAGATAAGACCTTTCTGGACTTCTGTCCATCTTACTTTTTGCAAAGTACTGAAGTATTCTGTACCTTTAACTTTTACAACAATGTATCTGGGTCTTTTGTCCAATGTAAAGAAAGAGGATCAATATTTGGTTAAGATTTTATTGTCGGCAGGGAGGAAAGCGATAACAAGAAGATGGCTCAAACCTGAGCCACCCAGTCATACTCAGTGGATAGACATTGTGCAGGAAATATTCACCATGGAAAAAATGACTTTTATTCTAAGATTGGAAGAAGCAGATTTAAAAGAAAATGGGACAAATGGATAGCTTATAAAATAGCATTAGAAACTGTGTAATCTGAATGTTTTTATTTTTATTTTTATTTTTTATCACGACTTCCGGTTGCTGTCTTATGTTTAATTGTTCATTTTATTCTATTTTTGCATTCTGTAAACATACTCAAAACTGAGTTCATCATGTTATGTGTTTTATATGCTTAAAACAATAAAGATAAGAGTGAAAAAAAAATCATACTTCGGCTTAGTACAAATTTCGGAGAGTTTTTTTTTTTCAATCTTGGCTCTTCATGACGTAGACGCAGGTGGAACTCCTTATATGGGCATTTCTCCTGGAAGAGCGGGATCACGCCCATCAATGAGCTTCATCTGGTGGCAGCGCTGCACGGGACTTGCACGAGAAGAATGTCTCCTAAGAAGTGTGTTTTTGGTTGTAAGGGAAAGAATATAGCTGCAAGCAGCAATTACGGGGCCAAGCACCACAGAAGCAAGCTTCAGACCACCGGCAGGAATGAGTAATTAAAACCATTTTAAGAGTATTTTAGGCAAAATGGCTGAAAAATCATAAATACAACAACTAATAATATGATTTATTGACTTATCATTGTTGATCAATAGGTGGCACTGAAACCAAATTAATGTGGCATTGTCAGTGTGAGGTGGCAATGGCACATACCAAGTTTGGTGTCAATATGTCAAATATTTGGAGAGATACAGCCTGAGATGCAGTTTAGCACTATGCCTAAAATTTGTAGCGGCGCTGTATGAAAACGGTTTTTGAAAATCCACAACTTTTTGTCAGCACAGTCTGAAGATCATCTGACTCGATTTTGTTGAAAATCGGACCAACAGTTGATGAGAAGTGCAAAAAAGTAGGTATTCAACATAAATCAAAATGGCTGACAATAAGTTTGGCTTATTATGACATAATTGATATGCATGTTGTCTGCATGACCCAAGGAATATTTTGAGACCAGTTTCATTACAATAGGTCAATGCAATCAAAAGTTATTAGCATTAGTGAAAATTTCATAATTAAGAATTAATGAATGGTTTATTACTCCAGACCAATAGTTGGCGCTGTTACCAAATTGATGTGGCGTGATCAATTTGAGGTGACAATGGCACATACAAAGTTTGGTGTAAATATGTCAAAGCTTTGCAGAGATACAGCCTCAGATACATTTTGGCATCTTTCCAACAAATTCGTTGGTGCGATAAACGAAAACCGTTTCGTATATTGACACGACTTGATTTTGGTGAAAATCTAACCAACGGTTGATGAGAAGTAAAAAAGAAAGTATGTTTTGAACATAAATCAAAATGGCGGACAGGCACAATATGTTTCCATTACACTTAACTGCCCACTTTAATAATGAAAAGTGTTTTGTAGTCATTGAGAAATGTGAGGCTTTTTTGTAAAGTATTTAGACATGGTTAGTCTTAATATTTCTGGTGTAGCAATCTAAAGAGTAACATGGATAGTGTGTTTAGCAAAAAGAGGGAATTACAGAATGTTGACAAGGTGAAGATTTTGTTTAATGTGTTCATTATTATTATTGTGGCTTTATGTACAATAAATACCACAGTACCGGGTATTTTTTTTATTTTGGTTTTTGTTTTGTGAAGTGTAAATGAGCTTGATAAAGAGTTGTTGGCTCTTTCAACTCCCAAACAGGTTTGCATTTAGTAGCAGCGTGGTTTGTTAAATTAAGCTAATAGTGTTATCTGTGACCTAAGTAAAGTAAAGGCCTTGGAATATATTGTATTGTATATATTTTACAAGTTGTTTTTATGTTGTCTATGTATATGTACACAAACGGTATTTCGTTTGCATGATATTATGCAAATATAATAAATGTTATGTTCATCATGCGATGAATCGACAGCGTCATGATAATGAAATCCCACGTACATCAACTTGAAGAACATTCAGTTAGTGTATGTGTCACAAGGTGACGATCTTTAGGGGCGGAACCAAAATTCGGGAAGTTTGGTTCCGCCCGGAAGTGTTTCCGCCCGGACCGGAAAAACAGAACACCGGAACTTCCGGTAGCGCCGTAAGAAGGAAAATCAGGGAATTCGATGCACCTGTGCCTAGTTAGGGACAGCGGTTGGTGATTGGAGGATACGCTGGACAAGGCAGTACTTAAGGCCAAGTTATTTCACAGTCTGGGGCGCTCTTTCTGGTGTGTGTGAAGCACTGTGTTGTGCCCGTCTTGGTGCGCTGCTGGCGGCTGTCTAACTCTCTCTCTCCCTCAGGCTGGAATTGTATGATTGTGAAGACATCGCGAACCTTAAAGGTTGAGAAGTGAACGGATTATACGGCGAACTGAGACGACGTGAAAAAGGGGATTGGAAGCGGCATTGATGTGAGTACTAAGAACCAGTCGAAAGTGCCCTGTATATTGACCTGGCGTTGTGTAGATCTCTCCAGGAGGAGGAGGGCGGCCCTACCCCTAATATAGCGTGGTGGGAGAGCCGAAGGAATACTTATTGAAGTAGTCACAACGACGACATCACTAGCTAGGCCGCATATTCCATCGCCAGATCCGAACCAAGCGAAGTGAAGGAAGATGGGTGTCCTTTTCGTACACTGAGTGTGGTGGGTGAGTCTTCGTGCTGTGAAAACCTATAATTTTGACGTGGTGTTGTATATTGCTGTGGGCTGCTGTGTATTGCCGTGTGTCCTGTCAGATAAACCCCCGCCTTCACGCACTTCGTCGCGGGAGGACAAGGAGACTGCTGGTCCTAGCCTAGTTCAGTACAGTATATGTTGTGAGCGTGCTTCAGATCTCCGGAGATAGCACGGTACGCTGTGTCCAGCCCAGAGGTGAAAGCCATCCAAAGCAGAGTAACTGTGCTTTGCGTCCAAGTTGATACCTGTGGAGAGAAAAGGAAAGAGAGAGTGAGTAACACAAGGAGAAACAGAGGAAACCTGTACTTACAGTACGCTGTGTTCAGCCCAGAGGTGAGAGCCATTCAAAGCAAACTAACTGTGCTATTGTGCCCAAGTTGATACCTGTGGAGAGAAAAGGAAAGAGAGAGTGAGTAACACAAGGAGAAACAGAGGAAACCTGTACTTACAGTACGCTGTGTTCAGCCCAGAGGTGAGAGCCATTCAAAGCAAACTAACTGTGCTATTGTGCCCAAGTTGATATCTGTGGAGAGAAAAGGAAAGAGAGAGTGAGTAACACAAGGAGAAACAGAGGAAACCTGTACTTACAGTACGCTGTGTTCAGCCCAGAGGTGAGAGCCATTCAAAGCAAACTAACTGTGCTATTGTGCCCAAGTTGATACCTGTGGAGAGAAAAGGAGAGAGAGTGAATAACACGAGGAGGAATAGAGCGAACCCTGTACTTACAGTACGCTGTGTCCAGCCCAGAGGTGAGAGCCATTCAAAGCAAACTAACTGTGCTATTGTGCCCAAGTTGATACCTGTGGAGAGAAAAGGAGAGAGAGTGAATAACACGAGGAGGAATAGAGCGAACCCTGTACTTACAGTACGCTGTGTTCAGCCCAAAGGTGAGAGCCATTCAAAGCAAACTAACTGTGCTATTGTGCCCAAGTTGATACCTGTGGAGAGAAAAGGAGAGAGAGTGAATAACACGAGGAGGAATAGAGCGAACCCTGTACTTACAGTACGCTGTGTCCAGCCCAGAGGTGAGAGCCATTCAAAGCAAACTAACTGTGCTATTGTGCCTAAGTTGATACCTGTGGAGGGAAAAGGAGAGAGAGTGGGTAACACGAGGAGAAACAGAGGAAACCTGTACTTACGCCGCTGCCTGTGGAGAAAGAGAAAGCGAGTGAGCACCCAAGGAACGAACTGTGTGAACCAGTACTTACTGTGAGCTGCAATCAGCGAAGAGGTGAGAGCAAAACCAAGCTGAACTAACTGTGCCTGTGTGTCCCAGCCGTTGCCTGTGGAGAAAGAGAAAGAGAGTGAGCACCTCGAGAACGAACTGTGTGAACCAGTACTTACCGTGAGCTGTATTCAGCGAAGAGGAGGAAGAAGGAGGGCGCTACGGATACCTAAGACTCAGGCCGGGGCCCGAGTCCCACGCCCCGGATCCCCGTGGCCCCCTTGCTCCCTGACCTCTTCCCGGCCATAGCCCATCTGGAGGGCCGAGTCAGAGTTTAGTTCTAATTGCCCTTTCCCTATTCCCCAAGCTATTTTTAAATATTTAAATAAAGATCGTTTTATCACTTACTTGTTCTCGTGTTGTTTGGCCATTGGGTTGGCTTTGGGGACCTCCTCGAGGTGGAAGTTGAGAAGGGGTGTGGCTTAGTCAAAGCATAGCCAGCCCCTGGGTGTGACATATGGATTATTTAATGTGTGGCTGAGCAGTTTAGCAAAGGTTAATCATGTGATTCTGTACTGTAATAATATAGAAAAATTAAAAGGGTCTCAAATAGAATCGACTCTGAGCGCTCACTTAACCCTCTGGAGTCGATTAACGCGTATACGCGTTTTGGGGTATTTTCTCCTGATAACCCCGAAAAGAACTTAAATTACACTTTCAGTTTTGATCGTACAGATAAGTGCAATACATCAATCGAATCTGTAAAGGGTCTACTTTTTTTTGCATACAGACATAATAACAACAAAACTTTGTGCACTTATAAAATAAAGATAACAAACAAGGAGTGCTGTCTGCAGCCTTTGTCTGCGCTGATCTTCAGATACAAATGCGTCATTAAAATGAACTGTAACTCAGTGAATACTCAACGAAGAGACATGAGAGAGAAATCTATAGAAAGCCTGACATGTCTACTTTTAAACTAAACAAGTGCTGCTGAAAACAAATATTCTGTGATAAAGTAATCCATATGAAAACAACGCGATGTCCGTTTTTCACGTCTCCCTTCATTATCTTCTAATGCGACCACGCCCCCGCGCCGAGCGCGCTTTTGAGATTCAAATGTTTCACTGAAGCGCGCGGCTTTTGAATACGCCCACACAACAGAAGACAACGCAGCGAGACTGTTCTTCAAGTTTTTATTATTTTACTGTTTGCTTCGCGATGAGAGGAATAAGACATAATTCACCCCAAAAAGATGTGATGTGGTTGAGGATTTGAGATTTGGATTTCCTCAGAAAAAAAGAATGAAGCACTTTATTCAGCAGAGTTCATAAACATGAGTAAGTCTCTTTTTATTTATTTATATACTTGTACTAGTTTTCACATAACGTGTAAACATTTTACTAGTTAGACTTTTTCCAAAGACTTTTTCCAAACTATAATTCCTGACTAAATGTATAATCAAGTGAAATATTATGAAGTTTCAATAACAATATACACCACTATACCATTCAAAAGCTTGATGTAAATAATATAAATGTAACAATAAATGTAACTGTAACAAATGTAACAATCATTGCTGTTCTTTCAATTTATCCCCCCTAAAAAACCTAAAAAAAATATTCTCAGCTCTTTTCAACATTAATAATAATAATAATAATAATAATAATAATAATAATGATGATGATAATAATAACAATAAATGTTTTTTTGTAGAAAATAAGATTGTTAAAAGGATTTCTGAAGGATTGTGTGACTGGAGTAATGATGCAAAAAAATCAGTTTGAAAGTCAGCTTTGATTGTTCCTAATAAACTGTTTAACTGCACTCACAAGTGAATATTAAATTATGTTGTGGGATAATTAAATATATTCTAAATAAACTACAAACATAAAATTATATAGATTTATTTTGTCCTCACATTCTTTCTTGTAACTCTTCCCTCTCAGTGACACAGCTGACTGAATGGCTCATTATGCAGCTCATTATGCAGGTCTTTGTCTTCTCAGGTGTGAATTCATGATAGTTGACGCCTACTCGCATATGACTTTTACCAACAAAAAGTGTCTTAGAAAATTTAAATCAATATATTGTTTTCTGTAAGTGAGTAAACAAGATGATTTTCACATCATTTAGAAAAAAAAAATTCTAGGCTACAAGCTCCAGTTCTCAAAATTCCTGGGAACCAATTTTCTGTATGTGTTTTATTGCCTTATTCAAGTGATTTAACATTTTTAGTTTTTCACTAACCACGCATAACATTTTTTTTCTCAAAAACACAATCATGTACATACATGCTGCTCACATATTATTATAGCCTAGTTTGTGCTGATTACAGTGAGATTAGACTTTAGCCATTTAGATATTTATAAGAAACTGAAAAAAGCACAAATGTCAGGACATGACAAAACTTCTCCAGGCCCCAAAAATACCCTTAGACTCCAGAGGGTTAAAGGAGTCGTAGAGTTGACCAGTCTGAAAATGATTCACACTTGCTAGAAAGTATTACTGTGACCCCCTAAAGTATGTACACTTTTGGAGTATTGTGGTTTTGGAAGAAAAGTTGTATTTTCCATATATTGTTTTTCATTTTATATTGACATGCTAAATGTGATGGAAACCTGAAAATTGTTAAGTGTAAACCATTGTTTATTGCCGAGTGAGATCGGGACTTATTTTGAATTGTGAAAATGAACTGAGGACTCGTATAGAGGAGCAGTGTTGCGCCTGCGCCCCCACAATCGCACAATCGCGATTTTCTGCGACACAGATACGTGTTTCTGTCTGCTCTATTCCTATTGTTGTACAGGTATGACTGTCACAGCAACAAAATAATTTACACACTAGTAATGTTATTTCTATGTGTATTTTCATGTTGTAAATAAATTGTTTATTTTGATTGCGATCATCATAAAAACAGTAATTAGTCGAGGCTTTCTTATGGCATCTGTGTGTAGAAATGTTAATAGGTCACGTGATGCTGGCAGTTTGTGTTACATGTTCTGAACCAATGACGCGAAACAAAAGATTCGGTCAAACTGTGAAGCTTCATGAAGCAGAATTGTGAAACTCGTTCTTACTAGATATTGTTGAATAATGTTTTTGTTTTTATTATTGTGGTTTACAAATAGTCTTGTTGTTGATGTACAATATTAAAGTTGAGCCACTGTACTCACATGTACTGGTTTAAATATGTTTGTTGTACCTTTCTGGGTAGTAAAAAAGTAAATGGTTTTGCTGGCAATATTGATTTGTGTCCTGAAGATGAGTGCAAGGCTTATGAGTGTGGAACGACATGAGGGTGACTAATAAATGACATAATTGACATTTTTGGGTGAATTAACCATTTAAGAATTAATAGCGATATATGCAGAGCTAGGTGTAAAATCTAACAGAGTTTGAGCAGTGAAATTATAGATTGGTTGTTGTATTCTTTGTGAAAGGGAGCAGGTTTGTATATAGAGTATACATGGCTAATGTGAAAGTGGAATGCATGTAGTATTTTGAATGAATGGGAAATGAGTGTCGGTGTTTTGTGTTTTTTTGCAGGACTGCTTTGAAGCTCAGCGATGTCGGGTTGTCTCCTTCTAAACAGACCAAAAACACCAATGACATACTAGTGAACAGTACTGTTCATACCTCTAAACACCCTGTAATAAGTGCAATGTGAGAGATTAATAATTCACAGAAATTATTAGATGCAAATAGTCTTTCGGCTACTGGCAGTTTGTTCCATATAAAAACTGAATGCTTATTCTCCAAATGTAGTTTTGTCACTGGGGACAGAAAGCAGAGCTGAGAGGCCCTAAAACTTTCACTGCTTTATAAATCTAGTATATTACGTTGAAGTACATGCTTTTTACAGACAGGAAGTCAGTATAAATACCTCAGAACTGGAGTGATGTGATCCACGTTCTTTGATTTAAATGCACTATAAGTTTTATTGCAAATTTTACAGTGAACAAAGCACAGCAATAAATATGCAGAACAAAACACCATATTCAACACACAAAGGAATAAAAGTAGCTATACCAGTTTTCTTGTTGTTATGCACAGTGTTGACTAATTCTGTTTTTGTTTTTTTGTTTTTGTGTGCGTACAATTGTTTAGTACAGATATGGCTCAGTGGAAAAGACTGGCTTAAAATTGAGGGGAAAATTGTTTATATAAAACTGTTATTAACATCATTACAATTGCAAATATACAGTTTATTTGAATTTCAAATCATATGATGGTAGTAGGCAGACATGTCCTACAGAATAACATTCATACTCAGTTATAATGTTAATTTTATTATCATATTTAACAGTTATGGATCCCAAATACCTAAGAGAATGACGTCGACTGAGAGACAGAGTTGACGTTCTTGCTTGTACAGGATTCAGACTACGGATACAAGGAAAATGCTGATTCTAGTGACTCTAATACAGAGCTTGATTCTTTAGATTCTGATGACACACCATCTTTACGCAAAGATTTGGCTGAATGGGCAACAACAACAGGTCAAACACATGCTGCGTTGAATAAGCTGCTTGGAATCTTGAGAACACATGGACATACTCTTTCAAAAGACAGAAGAACACTGCTAGCAACCCCTTCAGGTTTTGAAATCAAGAATGTATGTGGGGGCCAGTACACATACTATGGTTTGGAGCCAGGAATTCTACATTATCTTTCCCTAAAACCATCATTCACAGGCAGTATAGACATTATCATCAATACAGACGGTCTGCCAATATTCAAGTCCAGTAAAACGCACTTTTGGCCTATTCTTGCCAAATTTGATGAACCTGAGCCTGTTCATAAATATCTTTGTGATTTAATAGCAGAACTGCAGGTGCTTATGCAACAGGGTGTCCAACACAAAACCAATGTGCACAAAGTAACACTGCGAGCATTTGTATGCGATGCTCCAACAAGAGCATTTCTAAAGTGCATCAAAAGCCATAATGCCTTGCATGGATGTGAGCGTTGTCTGTCAGTAGCCACATCAGTTGAGGGAAGGGTTTTCCACTTAAATAAAGTGTCTTGTGAGAAAATCACGGATGAAAAATTTAAGCAGTTGCAGTATCCAGACCATCAGAAGGAACCTACACCTCTAGCCCAACTGGGAATCAATTGTGTCACACAGTTTCCTTTTGACCACATGCACCTAATTTTTCTTGGAACTGTGAAAAGAATACTTACCTTCTTATTGCGATACCCAGTTATTTGCAGGTTGAAAAAAGGACAGAGTGAACAAATAAGCCAGAAGTTTGTACAACTGAAAGGTTTGATACCGGCCGAGTTTGCCAGGCAGCAAAGATCTCTGGCCGAACTTGATCACTGGGAAGCAACTGAATTACGGCAATTTCTGCTGTATACAGGACCACTTGTGTTGCAGGATGTTCTGTCTCAGGACCATTATCATCACTTCCTGTCTTTAACAATTGGAGTGTCTATTCTCTTGGACAGTAATGATGCCAGAAGAGGACACTACCTGGATTATTCCCAAAACCTGCTTGAACATTTTGTGGATACCAGTTCTGAACTATATGGAGAAACTTTCCCAACATATAACATCCGCTCCATCAAACACATTGCTGATGATGTTTTTAACTTTAAGTGCTCCTTGAATGAGTTGTCCTGCTTTCCATTTGAGAACCACCTGCAGTCCATAAAAAAAAATGGTGAGAAATAGCAGAAATCCAGTCGTTCAAGTCACAAAAAGAATGGCAGAAAAGGCAAACATTTGTATAATTATTGTTTATATTAATTTATTTCTTTATAGTTTTTGATTTCTAACTGAAAACATTTCTGAGGACCTTTTTGCAACACCGCCTACCTGTAAGCCTAGTAAGTACACTTATTGCAAATACAAACACATAATGGATTCACATTATCTTGACTTTGACATTGCATTAAACTTTAAACCTGCTTGTTATGCAAAGAATGACCTTGTGTACGTAGTGTATTATTATAAACCATTAATTTATTGAAATCTTTCAAAAGGTACTCAGATGACTCCACTGGATGACACCCACATGTCTTCACCAACAAGTAGGACATAGAATGTAGACCTTAGCATCTTATAACAAACTGAAAAGTCAGTTTGATATAAGATGCTTTTCTGTACAGTGTAGTTGACTTTGTATGCTGCACTCAACCACCTTTCAATCATTTATCAACTCATCCAATGTCAAGTGTAACATATATTTGGTGAGAAGTCACCGATGAGGTCTTACCGTTTCTGTTTTACTTTTTATTTTTGGCAGTACACCCAAGACATACAGGTGGTGAAACACATTGTTAGCAACATACAATGAGCTATGTATTTCATATATAAAGAAATGGATGAAATGCGACAGATTGCTGTACATGATGTCAAAGGTGCTCTTTGGGTACAATGACACTATGAAGCTGTATTGTACTTTATTTGTTTTTCTTTTGTAGGTACTCAACAAACATCACAGCTGCTTCTCTCTCCAATTCTTGAAAAAAGTAAACGAGTATTACAATTAATCAGTGTTCATAAAGTCCTTACAAAGAACTCAACTAAACAAAATAACAAACAACATAACTAAACACCAGTGCAACACCCCAGACACTTTCAGACTAGCCCAGCATTACATATGTTTTTCATATATTGCTGCTGTAAATTTGTCTTTGTATGCAATAGTTTATTACATTTTAATAAATGTTGCTTTACATTATTCTAAAGGCACTCCACAATCTCTGGAGCCCACAAGAATTGAAACACCTAAAAGTAAGATGTGATTCCATTTATTTAAATTTTTGGCCAAATACCTTTGATCCTGTCGATGTCACGATACGCTCCCGGAAGGAACATGGAGCCGAGGATAAACGAGATAAGACTTTATTAATCCAACATAGGGTAAATCCAACATGGAACACTGAGGAAGACACACATATGTGGTTTGTAGACCAGACAAATCTGAACAGAAAGGACAAGGCAATTATAGGAGGGATCTGGAGCAGGAGGAGCCCGGCAGGACCCAGGCCACAGCCATAACGGCCCAAGGTGGAGCCGACGGTGGGAGGATCCATGGAGGAGGAATGGCCGCCGAGTCCAGGGGGTCGACCCACGCCAGGCGGAGCTTGTGGACTGTCGGGCCACATTCTAGGAGCAGGCACCGGAGGACACATTCTAGGAACAGGCACTGGAGCAAGCTCCGGGGCTGAAGCCGACACTGGAGTGAGCACTGGGGATCAGGAGCCCATCCTGGGCTTAACTCGGGAACAGGAGCCCATCCTGAAGTGTGCGAGACAGAGTATGTGAGCGGAGCGATGTGATTTTGTCTGGAGCTAGGAGCGGATTTTTTGAAAGTCGGAGCGTTGAGGTTTTCACTCGCTCCGAGAACGTTCCGTTACCGCTCCGTCACGAGCACATATTATGCCAATTCACGCGCGCGGGAGGTTAAAGCATGTTGTAAGTTGTACAGTTTGCTAATCTCCGCTCGAAACTAATTTGCTGCTACATTGCTGTACATGGACGGAGCACACAAGCTTGCACATAATGTAGCCTACAGATCGCGCGCATACATTCAGGAATGAAGAAAAACTGAAAAGTTACAGCATATTCTTTCTGTTTCTGAAGTAACTACCCTCAGCTTTGCCATAGTAGAGAGAGACGTTGCACAGACAAGTAAGCTAAGCAAATTAAGCAGTCAATAATTTTCATATGGACTTGGGCTAATTGTAGTGTTCCAATAAACCATGTTAAAACTATTCTTCTAGTATTATGCATGTATTTTTCGTTTAATATAATTTCTGAACAGAACTTGAATTTTTCAAGCATAGTGAAATAATTTAGCTGCGGAGCTGCTAAGTAGGCCGCAATGAACACTGTATAGGGAGCATGTCAATGTGAACACAGTTCATGCACGGAAGTGAGTGTTAACAAAGATGTGTGTTAACAAAGAGAGATGTGTGAAATATGCAGAGCTGGGGGTCGCGAGGACTGGAATTGAGAACTGCTGACCTAAAGGAAGTGTTCTTAAAAGCAATGCTGTTGTGATCATGGAGGTTTATTAAGCAATTATCATTTTGACTTATATCTTTTCTTTATTTAAAGGCTGAAATGTGAGGTTTACCTTTTTATTAAACTTTTTCAAAGCTTTATTTGAACATTTACATTAGATATCTCAATCTTGAAATCTTGAATACTATTAAACTGTTGTCAGTCAAGTTGTCATTTTAAATCCGGACATCATTGGTAATGTTATTGTTTTAGTGATTATGCAAACAAAAAGTCATTTTATTTGTTGTTTGTTGATTTTTAAATATAAAACTTGGTGAAGTGATTTATGTGTATGAACTTTTTTAACATCTCCAGCACATTATAATACCGTGATAATACTGATAACCGTGATAATTTTGGTCACTATTATCGTGATAAGAAATTTTCATACCGTTACATCCCTAGTAGCACTGTGAGTGTACACACACACACACACACACACACACACACACACACACACACACACACACACACTCTCTCTCTGTTATTTTGGAGCATTTCACTGCCTCCTCCTCCATAATTTTCTCCCTTTTGAGTCTGACCTTCTCAGCGCCACCTTTCAGTTTTCTTTTTTGCCTTTCCATCATTTAACTCACTCACATGGATGTTAGACTTCCAAAACGTGATGAGGAAAAAGAGGTGTTCGGCGGCTTTTTACATCAAAGGCCGACAGGCTATACCATTTGGGGAGGGGCCGCTCACTGATCCCCCTATATTTTTTAAAATCCTAGACATGGTCGGACCTGCCGAACGGGTTGAGCACTTTTATATACTGTGTTGAGCAGAGAGGCTGCACAGTTTGACCAGCGGGAAGCGGCCGCACATCAGGCCGCCAGATGGTGTTGCTAATATAACTCGCAATGTATAACTATTATCAGACCGGCCCTCGTGGCCTCAAAACACTACCGGCCAACCGGGAAAAGTCCCGACTCTCCTGATTGCCACTCCGCTACTGGGTACATGTAATAGAGGGATAACATTGAAAAACTATTTTAAAAAGGCAAATGAGAATTCAAGAAACAGAAAGCGTTACAATTCCAAAGCTGTACTTTATTGCATGTTTACTGACACTGATCACTATATATGAATAGCCAAAGCAACTTAAAATGTTAAATAAAAAAGAAATTCCATCATTGTTATAAAACACTTCTCAAATTAGCATACACTGAATTTCTTCAGACAGATATCTGTAATTGATAAGGTTGTATTGAATTGCATGAAGTTTCTTCAGACTTATTGGAGTCACAGTCATTGTTTCTTGTTGAGATCAGTCATTCCCCACCTCCTGCCTCGTTCTTTCCAGAAGGGCTCTGGTTTATATTCAGCTGCAGAGAGTGTACTTTGAATGATGCTGTCTATGGCTTCGGCAGCAAGGGACGCACATGGCTGGCCACATCGTTGAAGGAGAGCGGAAGATAGCTGGGAACTTCATCCCCAGGGAAAGACACAAGCTGGGCACCTTGACAATTGATGTGCTGGTAGAGCACCCAGACACCACCTTTCACTTTGTGGGAGGAAGCGATGTCACTGAAATCAATGTCGTGAAGATTGGTTTCTCTGCGTAGAGTCACTCTTCTTCCTTGATAGTCCACGTGCTCAAACAGATGGATTTCAGGGTCGTCCAGGTCATCTGCGATCATCTTCAGGGAAGAAAACTTTCCTTTGTCTTCTAGGGTAGCATATTCTCCTTCCTCAAACACCCGCTGCTTTCCAGTGAAATTCTTGTCATAATACGCTACCCATGGTGCGCCAATGACTTTGAGAGATGAGATGGCGTTGTTGAAGCCCCTTTTTTCTAAGTTGTTGACATTGTTCTTGAATTCAGATGTTCTGCCGTTGAAGCCCTCTTCAGTAAAAACAACAATCTTGCTCATTTTGAACAATAACTGGAGATCAGAGGCTGGAGAAGACAAGTACTTCTTATTCAGCTTCCTGTGGCTCTGCTGGGAAAAGTGACTTAAATGTTGCGCAGAGCTGCCTTTTAAAGCACAAATACACCAAAGTGGGTGTTGACAAGGTTATGACATTACAAGTAGGTCTGGCAGCTGAGAAACACAGCTACTTGGCTGAAAAAAATTGGTCATGTGTTCACTTTGACTGCTGCTCATGTCTTAGATGTGCTCTATAAAAGTTACATGAAGCTATATGGTAAAAACAAAACCAGACTTTTTAATGAATTAATTGCAGTTTCACAAACCCTGATGTTACTAACTTGTGATTGTCATGACAGTGGTGAGGTTATGGCAGCTACACGCAAGTTCCACAGTGAAGCAAAGACATTTATTTTACTTTACCAGCAATATTTTGCCCTTTTTAAAATCTCGGGGGGTGGACTGAAATAATTACTTTTCACAAATATTCTCTAAGAACCACAAATTATTTTCGATTTGCATCCACCATTTTACATAAATACCTCTTTTTGTACATCATGACATTTTTCCAAAGAAACATCCCTTTATGCATTCTTTTCAGTGCATATTTGAGAAGCACCTATTTAGTGTAAGAAATGAAGCAGTTTGTTTTGTAACCACTATGCCACATCTGATGCTTCATCACATTACCAAACACCTTCACTTTGTAGCAAATCACCCTAAAATGTAAATTCTATCATCATTTATTCACTCTCATTTTGTTCCAAACCCATAAGACGTTTGTTCATTTTCAGAACACAAATTATATTTTAATGAAATCGGAGAGATTTCTCTTCCTCCATTGAACGTCTGTTCACCCAAAATTTTGATGTTTCAAAATATTCACAATGAGATTGTAAAAGAAATCCGTGTGAATTGAGAAGTTTAATCCAAGTCTTCTGAAGAGACACTATGAACAGATTTAATATAGGCTTTTATTCGCATAGAAACTTTAATCAGCTAATAATGTTTTCAGCATTCAAATTTGGTCACACAAGCTCAGGCATGTTTGCTTAACATGCAAAAACCAATCACACAGCAGGTCTGACCTTCTGCGAGAACCAATGAAGTCTGTTCTCACCAAAGTTAAGTCTCAAACCGGTTGTTTGCATGTGACGTCATTGCTGTGGCACGAAATGCAGTTGGAGGGCAGGAAGTGATTTCTCTTTATAGGAATCACTAGCAGAAACTCTAAATGCCTTTGTTTTGCATTGTTTATAGATGCTCAAATCGGTCAAACTGAGAATCCACAAGGAGCTTTTATCGTGTATGAAAATTAGTTGTTCATGAGGGGGGAAAAGGCAAAAAATTGCTTGAAAAATGCAGGAAAAAGAGGCTTGTAAATCTGCGCCTGCGGTCAGGAGGAGTCGAGTCGGTTAATGCTTGTGTGCAAATGGTTAATATAAGATATAATGACATATTAAGATATAAGAAATATATAAATAGATACAGGGCTGCCAACTCTCACGCATTCAGCATGAGAGTCAGATTTCACTCAATGCTAAATGCCACACGTAGACAAGATATAAATACGTAAGATATTATATATGCAGTTTAGAGAGCTTCATTGATTATAACAGAACATTGTGAGATTGTGATAAACTTAAGTGTGACAGCTTTTTAGTGATTATATCGAAGCGCTATTTGAATAAAAGTTTTGTTTTACGTGCTGCTAACAGGAACAATGGCCACATACCCTGCACAAGCAGCAAAGTTTCAGGAGTGACATACATTCCGCATCCTTCATATAAATGCGGGATTCACTTAAAAGCATATTTGCAGTCAGGGTTAGTTGCTTAGCCTATATCCACCGCCTCAATGGCAGGCAAGGATTTCAATTAAGTTGAAAATTCGCTCCTCTTCATAACATAAGGATCACGTCCAACATTTGCTGTGATTTTCTGTTTATACCTTTCTCTTGTAATAGTGTCTAAACCAGTACAGTACGGACTTTCCATCCATTCTGCTTTTTACTTCCTGCCCTCCATCTAAATTTTGTGCGATGTCAGAATCACGTGATTGTAAACAAGCTATCGCGGTGCACACAAACCAAGCCAGTTAATGTAGTCCTGCTGCAGGGAGGCACAAGGACTGCAGATGTGGCCAGAGCAATAAACCACAATTCTTGTAATGTAAGACCTAAGATAGTACTAAAAGGACAACTGATTCTCCTTGTAGTGGCAAACCACATGCAACAACACAGCTTAAATATACAACTATGTTGAATTTCAGCCCCTAAAAATGCAAGTCCTGAAAATACAAGACATTAAAATGCAAGCATTGATAATGCAATGCATCATTTTTTTCATTTAGTTCAATTAAATTTTCACCGGCAAGACTTTAAAGCGCACGCAAATAATGTACTTTTGTGATTACGAATAAGTATCTTATGAGTGTAACTCTACCACTGAATTAACATTTGATGTGAATGTGTCTCGTGAGTTGCAGTTGGAGCTGGAGCCGGGAGACATAATACAGCTCATTGCTTGAGGTGGATGTTGTATTTTATTAGTAAATGTTTCATTATATTACTAGTGTTGCCTCCTTTGTTAACTATTACAATATTGCATATATTGCATCTGACACTGGTGTTGCTTAGTTTTGTAATGTAAGCCCACACTTTCAAACATTTCACTCTTGCAAACACACACCGCACATGCTCATGGATATCACACACACATCGAGCAAACGTCGACCACAGCATTCAGTTAAGGGAAATGATAAGACAGCGGCTTCTAGTTCGCCATTTACATTGAAGTATATGGAATATCGGAGTAAGTAACAGTATCGTTTGTCCTGAAGCTTATTGGAACCCAATTATGTACCGGTCCAAAAAAATACCGGTTCTTGGTTCCCATCCCTAATCATCAGTGGCAAATTCTTTAAATATAAAAAAATTACTTACAGGCTGTGAGTCAGAAGCGCCAGACTGTCCTTGCAAAGTTGGAACTGCCCAACTTTATAGAACAGCCTTTGTGCACAGATGCATTGTAGGCTACTCTGCAGGTTCAGGAAACAGTCCACCATAAAATGTGTCACAGCGTCATACACTGCGGGCTAGAGTGATGAACGTCCAGCGGACTTGAGAATGGCGCGGCTAGTGGATTCGATGAAGGAGGGTCTGTTGGGCTTGTGGCAACCACATGTGATGACCCTGGGCTAGACTCCGCTTCATCCACGATGAAAGCCGATCCGGCGATCCACAGTGCAAAGTTGATGTATTTCCTCAGCGACCAGCGCGGATCAGCTCCAGGCGTGACGAAGTGGATATCGTGCTCTTTTGGAAGGCCAAACAAAGTAGTTTCGCTTTCACAATGAAACAGTGTCTCAACAGCATTGGTGGCGGCCGCAACAGTGAGAATAAAGGTACGTCTTCTTTTTTTGCATGAACAACTGGGTGGCGTTATGCAAATCTTCCCACATACTGACGTAGAGATGTGGGGGCGTGTTAGAACGAGCCGTTTCAGGGGGGTGTGGACAAGTGTTAACTTTGATAAAGAATATCTCTTTGGATTTGAGACTTTAGTCTTTGCAACTTTACAGATCTTCTTTATGCACCAAGAGCTTGTAACACTCCAAAGAGAAAGGAAAAATTTAAATCACATCATATGACCCCTTTAATATTATCTATTAATTAAAAACATGGGAACAAAACATTGATTAATGATTATGATGTTTAGTTTGAATATAATTTTTTGTCTGTTTTTAATACAAATATCAACAAATAAATAATCAAACAAACAAACAATAAAGAAATTTAAAAAAGCAATAAAAACTGTTAATATAATTCCAAGGCTTCACACTCTGTTCTTCTGTTTCTTAGAAATAATCATGTACTTTCCCTTAATGCCATTAATTCCTCTTAAAACTCAGTATCATCAGTCTACTGACAACCTTGTCTTTGTTACAGCATGCAGACAACCTGCTCACCTCAGCTACTTTTAGCACAAAACCATCAAGGCGCTAACATTGTCTGCAATTTTTGGCAGAAGCAGACACAGAAACTGCAGTGGGTGAAACAATGCATTATCTCTGAAGGGCAGACATTTACTAAACCAACCACAAAGCAAATGTAAAGTTTTTCAGGACTAATGCTTTGCTTGACAAAAAATAAATGAGAACATATGATAAAACTGTATTTAACAAATACTTTTAACATTTTCTAATTGTATTTAATATTTTCATTTTCACAAACTGATTATATTGTATACAACAATTACAACATGCTTACCTTTTCAGATGTTATTTTATGTTTGTGCTTGGAAATTACTCTTATTATCCTTAATTAGGCTCATTATTTTCATTTTATGCTCATTTTGAGCTCAAATTTTGTTTGTTTGTTTTTTGCTTCCTGCAGATGTAATGAAGGTGCTGTAGCCACTATTGTGTGGATGACATGAATGCTTTTACAATATTGTATACAATATAATATGCAGTGTTGCATATGCAGTGTGGCATTTTGAAAATGTAGTTATAGTTTAGTTTAAATAGTAATATATTTAATAATATATTTTATCAATCTTTGGTTATAAACTTTATTATAGTTATTAGTAAATTAGTTGTATTTTTTATATTACTTTCAATTGCATATCTAGGCTGCCACACCTCAAGCTCTGTAAAGGATGTCTCAGATTGAAGGATTCTTTGCGTCTTTCTATCACCCACAATCCTTTGCCGTTTCCAGTTCACTAAAAATTAATTAGCTGAAAATGAATCGATGCTGAGCTTGTTCAATTTCATTATGTTATGCAAGACAAAAAAAAAAAAAAAATAGTGGAGGTAAAGGCATAATGTTTCTTTTTTTTTTTTTTGTAAATGAATCACATAATGCTAACTGTGCGTAATGTAAACCACTGGGAGACTACAGACAGATGTCATTACCTGTTGTCATTTGTCAGTTGTGTTCTCATTGGTTGTCATTGTCATGTGTTCCCTTTGTTCATGTATTTAAACCCTCTTGTTTGCCCTGTCCATTTATTGAATATTAAAGTTAGTAGATGTCACATGTTTCCATGTGCCAGTTTTTTTTTTTTTTTTTTTTTTTTCCAGTCAAGCTTTGTTCCTGTTCATCGTTTGTTTCACATGTTGGATTTTGTTGATAGTTATTGTTTCATGTTCTTGATTTTGAGTTAATAATCTGCACTTGAGTTTTCTACGTCATTGTCTTTATCTGCGTTATAGTCTGTTATGTGCTAGCCCTGTGATGAACTGGCCATTTTTCAAGGGTTTTTCTTGCCTTCAGCCAGCGATGCTAGAATAGGCAGAACATTTTGGGATGTGGATATGGCATGATTCCATAAGACATAAAAAAAATTAACTATCATACATACCTTTGATCATTTGATTCCATCCAAGATTTCTGTTTCTTTTAAACAGAACACTGGTGGTGTTGCAGCGGGAGAAAAGGACTCTCATCTTCAAACTTTAAAGTTATTAATGTATTATTTTATAAATGTCAATAAAAAAGTATTGTGAAATGACAGCGTTTCCATTAACCAATGTTATGTGACTAAAATGTAATCTTTTGCGTCTCGTGATAAATCATGGCAAAGGATTTTGGTGTCATTTTGACGGATTTTGGCTATATTTATTCAAAGGAGCCGTATGCATGTATCTTTAAAGAAACAGCATTATTAGCCGCTTCAGAACCATGCGTGGTGTGGCTGGAATAAACACAAGCATTGACTAGAGTGGCCGCAGTTAGCTTCAGTAGCCGTATCAGAGCCACACTGCGCCGCAGACTTATGCAGTGTAAATTGTCTAAGCATTAATGGTAGGGAAAGCCCCTTATACTGGAGAGCAGCCACGTATGAAGTGTTTCTTGGAGGTTATAGAACACTGAAGAATGATCATATGACTTTTTACATATGCCATGTGACTTGTAAATGCGAAAAAACCCGTTTCCATTGCAGTTTTGCGAATTATTTCTTTTTCGCATTGCTTGAAAAACCACATCATGCGAGCGTAAAAACTTTTTGCGATTTGGGAGTTTTTGCGAAATTGACGCGTTTCCAATAGGCGTATTTTCAATTTGCATAATTTGAAGGTTACTGAAAATGTGCCTAATGAGATAATATACATACAGCATTGCATGAAACGAGACTGATCCGCCATCTTGAGAAGAAAGATTCAACACAGGCAGTTTGATTGTACATGGGTACATCAGACACAAAATCACTACGCTGAAAGATTCAAATGTGATGTAACTTTAAGACAGTTTGTGTAAACTGAAACAAAATTATTCAGCTAACTTAAAAAGTGTAATTTCACAAACTCATAAATACCAGAAAGATCTTAACACTTATCAAGATCTATTAATTTGAACTAACTGTAATTATTTAAGTAAACAAAACTCAATAGAGTTAATTACTTTGAGCATTAGCAGTTTACAGTGTATGTTAAGAGTCTATAATTAAACTTAGTCTGATCTTATTTTTATTTTTTTACCAAATTTTGCATTACATTTTACCAAAATACAGCCACAGCCATATCACCCTGCAGCCCAAGACTGGTTGCCCACTGAAGCTAAGCAGGGCTGAGCCTGGTCAGTACCTGGAGGGGAGACTCCTGGGAAAACTAGGTTGCTGTTGGAAGAGGTGTTAGTGAGGCCAGCAGGGGGTGCTCACCCTGTGGTCTGTGTGGGTCCTAGCGCCCCAGTGTAGTGACGGGGACACTATACTGTCAACAAGCACCGTCTTTCGGATGAGACGTTAAACCAAGGTCCTGACTCTCTGTGGTCATTAAAAATCCCATGGCACTTCTCGTAAAAGTGTCCCGGCCAAATTGCCCCCTTGGCCTTTGTCATTCATGGCCTCGTAATAATCCCCATCCACTTGATTGGCACGGTCTCTCTCTCTACTCTCCACCTGTAGCTGGTATGTGGTGAGCGCACTGGCGCCGTTGTCCTGTGGCTGCCGTCGCATCATCCAAGTGGATGCTGCACACTGGTGGTGGCTGAGGAGAGACCCCCCACATGATTGTAAAGCGCTTTGGGTGTACAACAATACATAATAAAGCGCTATATAAATGCATCATTCATCTATTCCTTCATTCAAAATAATAGTATATACACTATTTACAGAAATCCCTGTAGCTCACAGCGTAGACATTTACATATGAAAGCTTCACTAGAGGGGATGGGAAGCATGGAGGTTTCAACTGCCAAGCCAATTTCACATCACTTATCAGCAGTTCATGACAATTATGTGTGCCGCCTGCACATTCACATGAACACTTGTTAACCAGAAACTTCCATGGCAATTTAAAGTGCCGTTAACTGATGAAAATCACACTTTCCATGTAGTGTGAGTGTGAACTCCACCTCTACTAAACAACAACACAGAACAAGCATTTAACATTTTGTTTTTACAGATTATACACTTACCATTTGTTTCATGGTCCATGAACACACACAGAACATGCATTACTGCCAATTTTCATGATCTCCTTATGATAATTGATGTAGTCATGAAGAATCCCCGTCAGCACAGCAAAGGCATGTGACATCTTTTAAATGATCCAGGGCAGCCTCCAGTGTTGCCAACTTGCTAGATTTATCAACTTTTCAGGCTACCCAAGCAACTTTTTCTTCAAAAAGCACCTAGCAACAAATATAGCAATTTTTTTAATTTATTTGGAAACTTTTAGCAACTTTTGACAAGTGGCTCAAGCAATAAAGAGGAACACATTTTCCATCTAAATTACACAAAGAGGAAACCAAAGATGCCTAGTAGTACACACATCATGTGAATTCAGTTGCTAATTGCAGTTTTTTCAATAATAATTGTTCATTTATGATACACCTTGTTAGTAGCTTGTACATGCCATTGTTGATCAGCTTGATCAGCCATTGTTCGACCAGCATTCATCCCAGTCACCGCCTGTTCTTCATCAGTAGACTAAAAAGAGAAAAAGGAAATTCCTAAAACATTTAGTATAAAACTAAATAAATTTCAGACAGAGGTGCATCTACATCAATAAGGGTGTCAGACTCAGTTCCGTGTTTTGTGTGTTTTGCTCCTCAGCTGCCTTCCTTGCCCTTATTTGGTGCTTCCTGATCCTGTCCTCATTGTTTCATTATTAGATCATTAAGTTCCAGCTGTGTGTTATTAATTATCTCGTTCAGTCCTTCTATTTAAGCCCTGTGTTTCCCTGTCTGTAGCGTCTGCTGTTAAATTTCATATTGGAATTTCTCTGTGTAAACCTTTGTTGATTTGAATTAAATTTCAATTACAGTATTCTCCAGCGTCTCCTCGTCCCTCCCTTGTGCACTGTGGCAAAGGTAGGTAAAAAGTCTATTTTATAGTTTCAGCCACTTTGTGTGGTTGTATAATGTCTCTTTCTACCATAGCACTCTAGAATGCTACAATGGCAACACCAGTGTGAGTGCCTTTAAAATTCTTTAAATAAAATAATTATTGCTTTCTAATAACTACTACTTTGCTGAATTAAGACCGACATGACACTCCCATACCTCACACGTTTTCATGAACTTGGAGGGCTTCTCTTTAAAGTGATTAATTCACCAATAAATGAAAACGGTCATAACTTATTCTCCTTCATGTTGTTCCAAACCCATAAACTTTTGCTAATCTTTCTGCTAAACACATATTTTTAATATTTAATCATATTTTGTCCATTCATTGCAATTCTGGGAGATCAACATTATCAAGTCTTCTGAACAGATATGCTCACTATATGATATGAACAGATATAATTAAAGATTTTATTCATATAAAAATATTGGCATAGATTACTTCTACTACAATAACTCAGTATTTTTGAAGCTTGAAAATATTGTTTATCTAGACTTTCAATGGATTAACAAAATGAAGAGTGCGAATGGAAAAATAACTTCATTTGTGTTCCGAAGATGGACAGAAGTTTTAAGGCTGATTTCTACTTCTGCGGTCGAAACCTATGCATAGATGCACAACCCCGAAGCCTACACAGTAGCCTGACGTGCACCTCTCCAAAAATCTAACAGCGCGTCAATTCTACGCGGACTTCAAACACCTTCCTCCGTATGTACTTGAGGTTTGTGTGCGTTTATTTCATACATTTTAATGTTACACCTTCTAATATAAAAAAACAAAGAATAAGTGTCTTATCATTTATTAAACTACACAGCATTATACATCAGTAGTTGTCCGCTACAAACAGTGTTGATCTGCCGTGGTACAAGTCCTTGTGGAGATTGAAAGAATGCCATCTTCTCCTGTTCCTTTGTTGTCTCCTTTTTGTAGTTTAAAATTTTTTTATGATTTTGATATTAATTTGCCGCCGTCACTGCTATAATGCTTCACTGACAAGCTGCTTCTTTGGCTTTTGTCGTGGTACTGTGGGTTACACCAGCAACATGCCCAAGTGGACACTGTGGACTAGCGGTCTGCATGTGTACTGCACGTCGACACAGACAACGACGCAGAAGCATAAATGAAAACTGATGCAGTATAAATCAGCCTTTATGGGTTTGGAATAACATGAGGGCAAGTAAATGATTTTTGTGTGCACTCTTCCTTTAAGAACTGAAGCCCAAGAATGATGACACTCCAAATCAGACAACTCTAAAGCTGGTTTGAGTTCTGCAATGAAAAACACAGACCTCAATGTTTAAATAACATGTTAACAAGTCATCATACTGCATCAGAATGAGAAGTGAACAGGCAGGAGACAATGGTAACATTTATTTTCTGAAAAAATAACTCAAAAGAATGTAACTCTCCTACGTCTCTGGTCTTGAACGTCTACAAAAAAACAAACCAACATTGTTATTACTCTTTTGACAACATGGAATTATTAAGCCTCAAACAGTCTTTCCCTCTCTTCTGAAGAAGCTGAGAAAATTGTGCCCCTTCACACAAGCAGGCTTCTGTGTTAACTCCCGGCGCGGGCAAAATGAAGAGACAAAGCTCAAGTCTGAAATATTACATGCAAAACATTACTTTTAACTAGGCATGGGCCGGTATGAGATTTTGATGGTATGATAACCTTAAACAAAAATTTCACGGTATTCTTGTTACAGCTCTGAAATGTTATTTTTAAATGACTGGGTAAAAAAAATAATTTTCCTGCTGGACACTATATATATATATATAAAATATTTTTTTTTTTTGAGCAACATGCAGAATATTAGAAACAGTAGAATTAGTTTATTTTTTTTCTTTGATTTGCTTCCTAAAAAGAAAAAAAGACTGACATCTTTATTTAACCTAAATCTGTAATTAGTTATTTAATTTTAGTTATATAATTCATATATATCATTTCATATCATTTAGTTATATAATAATCATACACACTTTGATCTAATAATAACCCAATTTGAAGCAAAAACAGAATGTTCTGACAAGCTTTGTGAAATTATACCATGTAAACTTTTCAGAAGACAGTCAGCTCCCCTCAGAAACACATTCATATTAACCCCCAAATCAATATTGAGGATTTTCTTCCAGTAGTTTGTGCATCATGAACAGTGAGTGATCCGCCTGCTACAGTATTTTTCTCTGTGCATCCGTCTTCAGTGTCTCTGGTCTGTGTTAACGGGTGTTAACAGACTTCATATTTTCACATAAATGACATTTTGGAAAATTATTGCATTGCAATGCAGTTTGTGCAAGTCCAGAACAGAGAGTTGCAATAAGGCAAAAACGTCCGGTTGCCGATCGCGTAAAGGCCAAAGTATATTTCGTCCGTCCACGCACCGTCAGCATTACGTTATTTTCGTCATCAAGAGGACTCGTGGACAGCCGCGCACCCCCTGGAACTGCACATGTGTCGAGCTCATCCGTCTGCGCTCATCTGTGGTTGAGTATACTTTTGAAAGCTGTGCGGCCGTGGCTGTGTGCAAGACAGAAAGGAACGCTGAATGTGAAGTGTACCTGGGCCTTAAGTTCGGTCATCCTACACACACGTGACTGACCACTCGCTCGCACCGACAGGAGGAGGAGGGGTCAGTGTTACTCTCTACACTGCACTCAGTCTGAGGGATTCCTACTCTTTCAGTCTTTGAGGAGACATGGAAAACAGCACATACCACAGGAACGGTATAATGGAAAATTAGTGGTTTTCAAACCGTGACATTTTCATATCGTGGTATACCTTGAAACTGGTAATCGGCCCGTGCCTACTCTGCAGGTGCAGTGACTGTAGTTACGCTCGCGCGCTGCTCACGCTTGCAGTGTGAAACAGGCGTAACCTGGCAAATATCTTCCTTCACCAACTTGCAACACAGACCACCTTGCTAAAACACAAATGTGGGTGATGTGGAATGGGGGGGGGGGAGGACTTGAATAAGCCCATTAATGTCGTGTTTGAGTCATGCTCTTAACAAACGGTTTTATTTCCTCTTTCTATATTGTGAATAATAAATGTGTATAACTTTACTTTGCTTGTTACACAATGGAGCTTAACTTGTAGTAATTTGACATGGCCCACTTTACGTTACAATGGTTCACTGTTAGTTTTTTTTCATACCACACATTTCATGGTGGCTATTTTAGAGGTCTATCTAGCGATCCACAGACTCTTTAGAATAGGCTTATTTGACTTCATGCTGCGCCGCAAAGATCGGCTGCCGCCTGACAAAGACAATGCATTCTCGTTAGAACATTTGTCCGACTTTGATGACACATGTGATCGTAAGTGAAAGTGAAAAAAAAAAAGTGACGTGACCTACAGCCAAGTATGGTGACCCATATTCAGAATTCCCATTTAACCCATCCAAAGTGCTGTGAACACACACCCGGAGCAGTGGGCAGCCATTTATGCTGCGGCGCCCGGGGAGCAGTTGGGGGTTCAGTGCCTTGTTCAAGGACACCTCAGTCGTGGTATTGCCGGCCCGAGACTCAAACCCACAACCTTAGGGTTAGGAGTCAACCTCTCTAACCACTAGGCCACGACTTCCCCGGTAAGGCGGTTGCAGTGCTGATCAAAGTACCACGAGAGCAAAACGAGACCAGCCGCCGAGGTCAGGCACTGCAGTTGCTCAAAATCTGCTGCGAAAGCCTTGATAACGACACTTTATTCTCATTGGTCAGATTCTGTGATGACAATCACGACGTGTTGCGTGTTTGGTCTTCCAATTCAATTCCAATAATGCTCACAAATCTGTGGTTTTTATAACCATAAAAGCCTTTCTAGTGTAGTCGCACTGTTATATTTAGTCATTTTTATTC